>SJYV01044004.1:0-13932 GCA_006410875.1 Neotragus pygmaeus
TGGCATGCTGTGATTCATGGGGTCACAAAGAGTCGGACATGACTGAGTGACTGAACTGAACTGAACTGATCAAGCCATTAATTCATGTTCAGCTGGAGTCCTAAGTCAGGCAAAAGAGATGCTCACATCTCAGATGTGACTGTATTCATTCCTTCTGGCTTCATTCCCTCATTCAGTCCTTCCTTCATCAAGCATCCTTTAAATGTTCACTATGTTCAAAGCATTATGATCGGCAATGTAAACACAGTATGATTTTGGCTCTCATGGAATTTACATGCTATGCAAGAGATAAGACTTACACATAAGTCTTTAGGATGAAAAGTCTTTGGGGCAAATGTCCTGACAATGGTCTAGATAAAATGTCTAGGGGAGAACAGATAAAGCAGTGATGGTTTCCAGTTGGGGAAAGGAAGGGAGGGTTATTAAAGTCAGCCTGAAAGAGATGTCATTCGATTGAGTCTCCAGGATAGGCAGTGTTCATACTTGCAAAGAAACTTCATCTTGCTAGTCTATTTGGGCCATATTCCTGAAAAACTGTATGTGCTATGATTGAAGACTAGGGTAATGGTATGGAGAGGAGAGGAAGGGGGAAGGAAGAGACAGTCTAAGGAAAATGGGGCATAGACTGAGAGGTAGTATGTTGGCCAAAGCCCTGAAGGATTGTCAGTTGTCATTTCACATACTGGGTAACTCTTGAAAGTTTATAAGCCATGGAATGGCATCAGTAAACTTCTGCTGGCAATGAGCAGAAGGTATTAGAGAACGGGAGGCGGCAAGGAGGGAGACTATCCTAGCACATGAATCCATTCAAATGCCTATGAGGGGCTCATCAAAGAGGTAAACCTTAGAGTTACCACATGACTCAGTAATCCCACTCTTAGGGAGATGCTTAAAAGATGCAATTCTACTCCGAGGTATATGTTTCAAAATAATTGAAAGCAGATATTCAAAAACATTCTTGTACATGAATGTTCATCGCTGCTCTGTTTATAATGCCCAGACAGGGAAAGCAACCTGGATGTCCATCAACAGATGAATGAATAAACAAAATGTGGTCTAGCTATACAATGGAACATTGTTTGGCCATTAAAGGGAATTAAGCACTGATTCATGCTACAGCATGGGTGACCCTGAAAACATTAGGTCATATATTATACAGTTTCATTTACAGGAAACANTGAATGAATAAACAAAATGTGGTCTAGCTATACAATGGAACATTGTTTGGCCATTAAAGGGAATTAAGCACTGATTCATGCTACAGCATGGGTGACCCTGAAAACATTAGGTCATATATTATACAGTTTCATTTACAGGAAACATCCAGAATAGGTAAATCCATAGAGACAGAAAATGCATGAGTGGTTTCGAGGAGTTGGAGGGAGAGAGGGAGAATGAGGAGAGATTAGTCATACTACTGCTTTTCCTCTTGGGATGGTAAAACTGTTTGAGAACTAGATCAAGGTAATGATTGTACTAAATGCCACTGAAGAGTACACTTTAAAAATGGCTAATTGGATTTTGTGTGAATTTCACCTCAATAAAAAAACCAAAAGAAAAAAAAAAAAGCCTATTTGAACTTGGGCCAAGGTGAGAATGTGAGAATGGAGAGGAATAAGGAAGAGAAGTCACTCGGGAGAATTGGCCAGTTTAGTGGTGGTAATAAGGGAGAGCAGGAAAGGGAAAATCCTGAAGGTTCTAGCTAGAGTGCCGAGATGAAGGGTGACCACATTCACCAAGTGACCTGAATGATTAACCAGATCTATTGTCTTCGTTTTGATGCTGCCACTTGCTAGCTGTGGGCCTGTGGGCAAGTTTGTATACCTTTCTGCCTGGCCAGTGGGGACACTGGTGTTGTCATGATGACGGAATGAGTGAGTATATCTGAAGCCTGACTCATAGGAGGCCCTCAGTGACTGTGGAATGCACGAAGGATGACACTTATTTGTTTTTTTCAACATTAGGCTATCCTATTCAGAGATGCCAAAATGGTAGTTACTATACTTTCTGGAATTCTAAGTCACATGTGTATCTTGTTATGTGTGTGCACTCATGCTTAATTGTGTCCAACTCTTTGCAACCCCATGGACTGTTGTCCACCAGGACAACAATGTCCATGGAATTTTCCAGGCAAGAACACTGGTGTCAATTGCTATTTCCTTTTCCAGGGGATCTTCCTGACCCAGGGATCGAACCCACACCTCCTTGAAAAATTTCCTTAGGACTTTTAGCTGGCATGGTGGGGCACCCTGGGCTTAGAATTATTCTTAGAAGAGTAGCTAGCCTGTGTGTGTGTGCTTAGTCCCTCAGTCATGTCCGACTCATTGCAGCCTCCTGACTGTAGCTCGTCAGTAGTAAGTGTTAGACAATTGTTAGCTTTAGTTGTTGCTGTTGTTATTGTGGTGGTGGTGGTTGTGGTTATAAAGCGATGGCCAGAATCTACTTGAGAATATATTGGGTGGGCCCCAAAATTCATTTGACTCATGAATATGTTGTTCAATAAAGTTCTTTGTGAAAGTGAGAAATCTTGTTGAACTTAAAACCGAACGAACTTTTTGGCCAGCCCAACATTTTTGACACAGATGTAGTTCTTGAACAACTTGTTGTAAAGAGATGAGATAGAGAGCAAAAGGTTAAATAAGACTATTTAATCACTAAATTGCAATGTTGAAAAAATGACTACTCCAGTGTTGATCCATAAAATCTTTACCAACAGAGACAGAATGAATAAATCAGTCTCCCACCAGCCTCTCCAGGAACTTCCCCAAATGATCTCATAATCCTGGCATCAACAGTGCTCAGCTCTGTCAGCCTTCCTGAAATTTATTATTAAAGTGAAGAACCTGCTCTTGTGTAGGTTTAATGGGATTAGTTGAATTACAAAGATGATAGAGCTGCCATTTAGAGGAAAAGTGCCTTTCTACCACTTGCCTGTTTTAATGAGTCCCCATCATCCCTCTATGATTATCAAGTCAATTTCCTTTCATAGATTAGCTATTTTATACTCCTGGGAGAATTTGCTGAGAACATTCAGTTATTTAGTCTGAAGAACAATCTAGCTGTGGGTTAATGTTCTTTGGATTGAATGGGTTTAAAATTAAATGAGAGTAGAATTTTTGTACACAAAAATCTTTAGATGAATTTTGGCAACTCCAGGGCACCAAACTAACTTTTGACTTGGGAGATAAGTTGTACTAAAAAGATTTTGTACTGCTTTCCACCCAGTCTGGTCCACTAAATGCTGGTCCTCTAAATCACTGGGTACATACCTGTGTCAACAAAGGTCCATCTAGTCAAGGCTATGGTTTTTCTAGTAGTCATGTATGGATGTGAGAGTTGGACTACAAAGAAAGCTGAGCGCCGAAGAATTGATACGTTTGAAGTATGGTGTTGGAGAAGACTCTTGAGAGTCCCTTGGACGGCAAGGAGATCCAACCAGTCCATCCTAAAGGAGATCAGTCCCGAGTGTTCATTGGAAGGACTGATGCTGAAGCTGAAACTCCAATACTTTAGCCACCTCATGCGAAGAGCTGACTCATTTGATAAGACCCTGATGCTGGGCAAGATTGAGGGCAGGAGAAGAAGGGGATGACAGAGGATGAGACGGTTGGATGGACATGAGTTTGAGTAAGCTCCAGGAGTTGGTGATGGACAGGGAGGCCTGGCATGCTGCAGTACATGGGGTCAAAGAGTCGGACACAACTGAGTGACTGAGCTGAATGGAAAATTTTTGTACCATAGCTATACTGCCGCAAAGTAAAACTACTCAGGTGTTTGGGGATGAACAGTACGAAGTCTGGAAATGACTTTAGATACCTAATTATTCTTCCTTCAGTAAAATGAGAACATTATCACCAATCTAATATCAAAACAACAGCATTTACAACACAAGAATGATTTTCTTGTAATGTCAGGGATTCAGTGTAAACTGTCAGTGAATGTTTGAATGGGCACCAAGGTAATGCATGGCCCCTTTCAGTTCAGTNTTCATGTTGCTGTATGGCAAAACCAATACAATATTGTAAGGTAATTAACCTCCAATTAAAATAAATAAACTTATATTTAAAAAATAATAAAAAATAAATTTAAAAAAGAAACGCATGCACATGTATACAAAAACACACCTACAACAGTATACCTAGCCAAAACATAGAGATATGTCAATATCTGAATGGGCAAATTGCTATACATTTTGATATATTTATATAATGGAGGAGTTGGTAAACTATGGTCCATGGGCCAAATGGAGCCTGCAGTCTATCTCTGTAAATAAAGATATTTTGATTGGAACACAGTCACATTAGTTATATATTGTCTGTGGCTACTTTTGTATTAAAACAGTCAAACCAAGCTGCTCTGACAGCGACTGTATGATGCACAAAGTCTAAAAAATTTACTGCTTGGCTCTTTACAGAAAATGTTTGCTGACCTGGGCTACAGAATAAAAAAAAATACAAATCTCAGTCAGACTCAAGGCAATGAATGACTCTCATAAACACAGGGCTGAGTGAAAGAAGCAAGATAAAGAAAAAGAGAGATCCTACGATTCAATTCATATAAAGTTCAAAAATAGGCAGTACCACACTTCAGTACACTGGCAGTGCTTCCAGTCAAATTTGTATTTATCTTTGGAGGAAGGCAGCAGGAAATGGGCAGAACTGGTAACGGTCTCCTCCTTGAACTGGGTATTCACTATGTGGGTGAAATGGGTTAGATGATAATTCATTAAACTGCATGCTTAAGATCTGTGTACTGTCATATGTATCCCTTCAATAAATGAGTTTTTTTTTAAGATATGTAGAAGGATTATATGTAAAATTATTAATAATATTAATAGTTACCCCTGGAGAACAGGAAGGAAAGGATGAGAGATTTAATTTTTAATGGATTTACTTCCATATCTTTTGACTTTTGCAAAAGCCTACCTTAGAAAAATGAAAACAAAGTAATAAAATGATATATATTATTACATATATTGACAAGACAATACACTGTGAGCACTCCAGTGACAATAGGAGGTCAGAAACCAAATGTTTAAATCACTCAACATCTCTAACTTATGTGAACAAACAATAGAAAAACATTGCATACCTGTTAAGTCTTTATGTTTTATCTAAAAATTTCATAATCTTATGAAATCTTCTCACATGTTTCTAAAACACGATTTTAATTATCTTTGTCAGATTCTAGCTGTTACACATCCCCTATCTTTAGTAATACTGTGCATTAACATGATGGTCTTAACCGTCCCCTTAAGCTAATTCTCCTCCTTTTCAGAGAGATAAAAGACTTCAGGAATTGAAAGTGACATTAAAAAAATGGTGCTGGCAACTACCAATTGTTGCTTAAAGATTTAAGAAAGAAATGTTTCTGCCTGATTTAATGATTGCTTGCTGTAGCAGTGTTCTTTTGTTTGGTCTCCAACACAACTCCCTCGAGTGTCTTGTTCAATATGCAACAAAACAATGATGTAGAGGTTTTGACAAAGAGCCCGTCTCCCTGTTGAGGTAGCATTACATGATAATAGCTGCCTAAGCCATATAATTCAATGAGATATATTTTAGTATTAAAATATCTGTTAATCAGTTTTTAAAGCTGCTATGTTCAAAACTCAGAACAATATGTAAAACATTCCTTTACCAAAGGGAATGACTAATCTTCTGTACAGCTTTGATAAGTTACAAGAAATAGGTTTATTTCAGAAGACTGGTTATGATTAATATGCAGTTCATAAAGCTCCTTAGCTCTGTATGGTCTCTAACTGAATCTAATAAAGATAGGTCACGCATTTTTCATATTCCTTTTTCACCCATGACAGATCTCTAATAGGATTTATATGCATTTGATATTAATTGTATCGGAGACTGCACCAACTGCAATAATCTTTCATTTCTTGCCTTTTTAAAGCTATACATAAATTACAAAGTTTCCATTTTTGTTAGACTGCTGCTCTCATTGACAATCAACCACATTTATGACATAAAGGTAGAGAATGACTAAGAAACATCTCACCTAGTTCAGTGAAATATCAAATGATACCAAAGGCTATAAACCCAGGCTTGAGAGTGATTTCGCTCCCCTCCCCTCTGTGTCAGAAGAGCTCAAGCATGTAACATCAGTGAAAACCTTGCACTCTGAATTGGAGAGGAAAGGACATGCTTTTAATAACCATCTCACGGAGGGGTGCAGGCAGTAACCCATCGTTTTGATGAAGTACTGCTTTTCTAACCATCTACAGAGACAACACAGGAAATGTAAAACTGAGATAGTGCGACCTAAAATGAAATACCAAGTGTCCTAGGGACTCAGTCGAAAATAGTCCTTAATTTTAGCTCTGAACTCAAAAGAGGCTTCACTTATATCTGAGGAAAAAGAAATGCATCTTTTGAGACTATTCAAATTGTAATTGCAGTTAAGAGAAGTGAACAATTATATTTTCATATTCTATATTCTGCACTATGACATAAATAATGAAAACTTTCATTCTGCAAAAGAATATAGCAAGGGATTTGAGAAACTAATAAAATGCTGCTTTACACTCCATCAAAACACTTGGCTATTAGTGAATAAAATCTGGAAGATAAAAGTAGGTCATAATTCTAATGATTTTCTTTTGCTGAAACAGACTATATACAAATTCAGCATGTAAATGTTTCTCAAACATACAGGAATTTAAAAAACAACGCACAAAGAAGTCTGTATTACTGTTTAAATTCAGAGAGTTACCTTATGGTAAATTTTTGCCCTTGAATTAAGAAAAGTCACCTTTTGTATGCAACCCAAGAAAAAAATGAAGACAACTTCAGTAGTCTACTAAAGAAAGAAAGGCAACCCAATTCTCCTCAGCCAGCTATAAGAGCTATACCAGGGGCTTCTTTTGCTTCTGGCCATAAAGGAGTAACTGCTACTAGACTAGCCCTCCATCTGTAAACAACTAGAGGACTACACAAAATATATGAAACAGTTGTTTTCAGACAGTGGACAACGGGCTCCACAGGGCTGTGACCCCAGTTCTGCGTCTGGAGGCACCATCCACATTACAGTTCAGGAAGGGGAAGTTAGGCAGAGCACTACAGTCTTATAGTGCTGAACAGCGAGACATGCAAGATCACTGAAGGTGAGACAGTTGGCATTTATGGAGGACAGTATCAGAGAAGAGAAAGCCCATGGAAGCAAAGTTCCACTTGGCTGAATACTATTCTGCACAAGGGTAGGGAAACTCTGGGGATGGGCACAGGACCCTACTAGAGGAAGAACGCCTAGCAGAAAACGAGAGGCTTCACCCCTGCTGGAGAGCACACAGAGCGAGGGGACCTTCTGATCAGCCAGAGCGCAGACTTCACTGAGCCTTCGGGGGCCAGAAAGACGCCACGCTTCAGGACTGAAACTAAAGTAGCTCTATGGGAAATGCTACTTTAGATTCGTACAAAGTTTAAAAATAAGTCTTGAAATGATCAATCTGATCTATACATAAGTTAACAGGAAGAACAAAGCCTAACATTCTTTAAGACAACCAAATTACAACATTCAATAATGTCACATTCCAATAGCTAGAATCCAGCCAAAAATTCCCAGATAATCAAAAGCAGGGAATATGACTCAAAGACACAAGGAAAATTACTCAATAGAAATAAACATGCAAGTGACAGGAATGGTGGAAATAGCTGACAAAGACTTTAAAACAGACATTATTACTATATTCAAGATTAAAGAAAACATGAACACAATGAGAATAGAAATGAAAATATTGAAAAAAAGAATCAAATAGGACTCTAGAGCTTAAAACTACAATATCTAAAATGAAAATTTCACTGTATGGGCTAATAGCAGATTAGAGACTACAAGAAAAAACAAAGATCAGTGAAATAGAAATGATGGCAATAAGAACTACCAATGTGAAGTATAGAAAGGAAAAAATGGCTAAAAAATTATCAGAGAGTTTCAATGACATAAGGAACAATGTAATGTGATGTAGAATAAACTTCCAAAATGGTGAAAGGATAAATCAAAAGTAATATTTTGAACAAATTATGGTCCACAATTTTCCAAATCTGATGAACAATGTCAATTTACAAATATAAGAACATCAATAAACCTCAAAGAAGATAAACATAAAATAACCCTAGGTATATTATAATCATATTGCTGAAAACAAATGATAAAGGAAAAAACCTTAATAGTATCCAGAGAGAAAAACATGTGACATAGAAGGGATCAAAGTTTAAAATCATTGTTGATTTCTCATCAGAAACACTACAAGCTATAGAAGAATAGATGATATCTTTGAAGAACTAAAAGAAAACAAATAGAGGAGGGGGGAATGTATCCTCTTAGAATTCTGTATCCCATAAAAATATCCTTCAAAACTGAAGTTAAAATACAGATAATGTAAACATAATCTGCAAGAATCCAACTGAAGAGAACCTGCACTAGAAGAAATGTTTAAAGGAAGTTCTTTAGGGTAAAGGAAATCGCAACTATATAGAAACTCAGATCTCCATAAAGGAATGAAGAGTACCCGAACTGTGTGTGAAACAGAGAATGAGAATAAATAGGACATTATTTCCGGTTTATTTTCCTTAAAATATAATTGATTATTTAAAGAAAAAAAGAATACAATGTATGGTCAGACCTATAGCATATGCAGAAGTAAAATGTCTGACAATAACAGCACAGAAGACGAGAGGGAGCCTGTAAGTATGCTATTGTCAGATTCTTATGTAATATAGGAATGTATATAATATCATTTAAAGCTAGACTGTCAGAAGTTAAAGGTATATACTGTAAACCCTATAGCAACCACTGAAAACTAAAAGAGGTATATTTAATAAACCAACGAAAGTGAAAGTGTTAGTCACTTAGTGGTGTCTGACTCTGTGCAATTCCAAAGGCTCCTCTGTCCATGGACTTCTCCAGGCAAGCATACTCGAGTAGGTAGCCATTCCATTCTCCAGGGGATTTTCCTGATCCAGGGATCAAAGCTAGGTCTCCTGTATTGCAGGCAGACTACCATCAGAGCCACCAGGGAAGCCCAATAGATAAAATGGAAGAGTAAAAAAAAAAAAAATTCCAAAAGAAGGCAGGAAAAGAAATTAAAGGAACAAAGGATAGATGAAGCAGAAAACTAATAAGACTGGAGACATAAAGATAGCTATATTAACAACCATATTAAATATAAATGGATTATAACCATACAAATTAATAGGCAGAGATTTTCAGACACTATTAAAAATATATATACTCAAATAAATGCTTTCTACCAGGAATTCACTTTAAATATAAAGATACAGGTAAGTTAAATGTAAAAGGATAGAAAATGGTTTATCATGCAAAATGATAATCACAAGAAAGCTGAAGTAGCTAAATAAATATCAAACAAAGTAGACTTTATGGCAAGGAATATGACAAAATATGAAGAAGCACATTTCATTATTATGAAATGGTTAATTAATAGGCAAGAATCCTAAATGTATATACAATGAATAAGAGTTTTTAAATACATGAAACAAAAATTGACAGAACTAAAGAAGAAATTGACAAATTCATAATTCGAGTTGGTGATTTCAATATGCCTCTTTCAGTAACTTATAAAATAAGTAGATAAAATCATTAAGAATATAGAAGACTCTAAAAACACTATTAACTGACTTGATCTAAATGATGCTTGAACACTTTAACCAGCCACAGAATATATCTTCTTTTTCAAGTACACCAGGAACATTCAATAAAATAGACTATACATCGACATGAATCCACCACAGGTGTACACAAGCCAATAGAGTATTGTAAAGTAAAATTTAAAAAATAAATTAATTAATTTAAAAAAAAGAGAGAAGAAAAACAAAAACAAAAACAAACAAACAAAAAAAAGATTTATTGCCTTAAAAAAAATAGACTATATACCAGACCTACAATTAGCCTCAATAAATTTAAAAGTAATGCAATAAAACCATATCACTCTTCTCTCAAATTTCCAATTATTGACATGGTAATAAAAGTAAAGTGGTCACATATTAGGAACTACTAGAAGACCAGAACAAACAGCATGGAAGTTACGGTTCATTTCAGTATAAGCACTACTGCTCTAAACCTCTGTTAAAAAGTTTGAATGATGCCCCAAAAAAGGTTTGTCAACATTCTAACTCTGAGAACCTTTAAATGTGGCCTTATCTGGCGGGGGTGGGGGGGTGTCTTATAAGTATAATTAAGGATCTTGAGATGAGATCTCTCTGGATTATCCAGGTGGGTACTTAATCCAAAGAAAAATGTCCTTATAAAAGATACAGAAGACAGTCACATTGGGAAAAGGAGAAGACTGTGTGAACTCAAAAGAAGAGACTGGAGTAATGCAGCCACAAGCCAAAGAATATCTGGAGCCATCTGAAGCAGAAGAGGCCAGTAAGAATTCTCCCCTAGGGCATTCAGAGGGACTACAGCCCTGCCAACAACTTGATTTCAGATTTCTGGCTTCCGGAACTGTGAGACAGTAAATTTCTGTTGTTTTAAGCCACCAAAGTTGTGGTAATTTGTTATGACAGCCCTAGGAAACCAATACAATCACTTAAGTATCTATAGTAAAGGAGATTTTATGTCATAGGATATGCTTATCTTCAACTTGAATTGATGTTGCCAATTGACTCTCTAACATGACTGTACCTATTTATAACACCTATGAGCAGAAAATGAGTTTCCAGCACCTAGTATTATCAGACTAGGGGAAAGGGGCAGGCAATTTAATGAGTGTGCAATGGCATTTGGTTATTTTTAGTGTTCCAAATAGAGTTGAACTAGTTTGGGAAACTTGATCACTTGACTTCTAAGGTCCCTGCCAATTCAAAAAGTCTATTTCCATTACTTTTTATTTACCCATTCAATATACCCAGTTTGTGTCATACAGACATGGTGATCAGCACTGAGACACATATGAACAACATATTGTCTCTGCTTTTCTATCTCAACAGCTGTCTTACACAGATATTTACTGTTCACTAAACTATTTTTATACATTGTGTTACATTATTAAAATTCTTATGAAAACAACACACACACATATATCAACACATACATACTTTTTTCTCTGCACTAGATAGCAAGCTTGATGTGAATGAGATTCCATTTTTATCATACTAGTTTTATAGTGGCTAGTCCACTGTTTTGCACATGAAAGTTCAACACAGCCTTTTCTGAAATTTGTCAAATGCACAGAATGACCCATTCACAGATTTTTTTTAAAAAACTTCAAGCCATATTCACCCAGTTGGGTGATGGGATGGTTCTTTATGTTCTGAATTATCTGTTTTCTTATACATTTATCTTTATGACAAAGAAGATAACTTATGGTATGACTGGTAAAGTCTGAGGTTTCTAGTCAAGAACAGTGATGATCTTAATAAGATATTAAATGGTTTATGTCAGTAACAGAGGGAAATACAATTTAGGGACATTCATTTCAATAACAATCATGTCCAGTCCCAGTAACTCATCTTTTAGCAAATCTCAGCTTGATGATTAGAGAAATGTGACAGAAGGATTAAAAAGATGCATGTTGACACAATAGAAAGACTAGGAACTTTGGTATCAGACTTAAATTTGACTCCTGATTCTACTCCACAAGTTTTGTGACTTCATACAAGGTACTTTATCACTCTTAAGTTTCAATTTCTTCATTTTTTGAGAGAATAAGTATTCCATCTCACAGAATTGTGAGGATTAAATGAGATAAAGGTGAATACCTAGTGCACAGGTCTTCCCTGGTGCCTCAGTGGTAAAGAACCTGCCTACAATGACGGGGAACCAGGTTCGATCCTTGGGATGGAAAGACTCCCCTGGAGAAGGGAATGGCTACCCATTCCATTATTCTTGCCTAGTGCATAGTAAATACTCTAATACTAACATTCTTTCCTAACCTCCCTAATAGAAATGAAATATAAAAGATGTAAGTGAGGGTTGGTAATTTAGTAATAATTATCAAAGGCTTCAAAGAGTATACTCCTTGACCCAGAAACTCTACTTCTTATATTTAAAGACAAAAAAAATTAAACAACTCTTCAAGGTTGTGTAAATAAGGATGCTCATTTTAGACTTACCAATGCTTAAAAATCGAAAACAATCCAAATGTCTTTCATAGTGCAATGGCATGAGATCTGTTTCCAAAGAGGGGAGAGGACTTTCACTCTGCTCTCCAGAAATGAACAGTAATAGGAAAGAAGTAGAAACCCGCTCCAATATTCTTTCCTGGGAAATCCCATGGACAGAGGAGTCTGGTAGGATACAGTCCATGTGGTCACAAAGAGTAGAACATGATTGAGCGTGCACGCACACACACACACACACACACAGGAAGAAGACTTAGAATCCTCCTGTCCAAACTCTCACTTCCTTCTTCTGGAAGGACAGATTTATCTAATTAATGCCTTTGTAGGGACTCTGTCATTCATTCCATTCTTCCAATCTCCATATTCAGTTAGAGTTCATCGCTCATGCACTGATCCATACCTTATTTCTTTTTCCTCTTTACTTGGACCTACGTGCCCTCTATAACCCTATGTTTCTACCTCTGCTTTTTTCTCCCATAAGCCCAAGAGCATCTCCCTCCATCCCCAAATGATCTGCTGTTTGCTGGAGAATGGGGTAACCAATCAATCAACAACAACAAAAATACTATGGAGCCACTGAAATTATGTAGGTTTATATATTTTGACATGGAGAGATAATCATATTATCTTGTTGAGTAGAACAAATAATAAAACAAATACAAACACTAAAACTGCTTTGCTCAAGATGCACTTTGGATGGGGAGGGGAGCCTCGTTTCTTGACTAAATTTTCTACAAGATAGTTGTACTATTATATAAANATCTTGTTGAGTAGAACAAATAATAAAACAAATACAAACACTAAAACTGCTTTGCTCAAGATGCACTTTGGATGGGGAGGGGAGCCTCGTTTCTTGACTAAATTTTCTACAAGATAGTTGTACTATTATATAAAATTATTTTTTAAGTATAGAAAAAGAATACAAAGAATAAGATATGACAGATCAGAAATAAAGTACACAATAGGGAATGAAATCAAAATAGATAAGCTAGAATGACCTGTCTCATCATTCTCTAATGGTTATAAGATTCTAGAACCAGGTTCGAAGTATGCTTTTTCAAATGAAAATTCTAATATGGTAGAACCTATACTCCAATATCTCAAAATAGAAGAGCTTTTAATATGGTAAAGTCCTGCTGCTCCTGAAACTTTCACTCTATATAGTAAAATCATGATACAGAAAAGTTAGTCCTCATAACAGGTGGTGTACCCTNGTATGCTTTTTCAAATGAAAATTCTAATATGGTAGAACCTATACTCCAATATCTCAAAATAGAAGAGCTTTTAATATGGTAAAGTCCTGCTGCTCCTGAAACTTTCACTCTATATAGTAAAATCATGATACAGAAAAGTTAGTCCTCATAACAGGTGGTGTACCCTATAACAGCAGCATTACAAAGATATTCTACAGCAGTTTCATTATGTTTATTCATTGACAAATACACTTTCTTCCAAAGCATCCAAACTCATTACTAATAATTTAACTAACACCTCCTTGGAGCCTATTTTACAGTAACTTTCATTTCCAAATGTAATGATATTGAAATTTTAAAAAAATTGCCTTGCCTACAAAAACCTATTTTAAAATATCTAAAATTTAAATAAATTAACATTGAAATGAACAAACCAACTCTGTCTCTAAAGTTACATTAAATTTACATACTATTGAAATTATGCTTTTATAGCAACTGAAGTGTTAGGCTAACTGCAGCATACATAATTTTGTATATATCGTAGAATTCAAATTGGAATATTCAATCTAATCTGATAAAAAAACTATCACCAACACTATCTGTGTTATACAAGCAGTGCCAATTTACAAGAGGGTTGTATTCTA
>SJYV01044006.1:0-16359 GCA_006410875.1 Neotragus pygmaeus
TCACCAGTAAAATGCTAAATCACAAAGGACGATAGCAGATTTGTTTGCTTTGTGTCTGACTTTAATATCATCAAAATAACCCATAAACTAGTTTGTACTATTATATCCTCTCTATATAAGGCAGTGGAGGCAGAGAGATTCAATGGTTTTCCTAAAGTCACACAGCCAAGAAACGGCAGAGACAATATCTGAGCCAAGATAGTCCACCTCCTAGTCCATGCTTACTCTACATAGCATACATGCAGAGGTCCCCAGTCTCTAGGATTTAACATCTGATGATCTGAGGTGCAACTGACGTAATAATAACAACAGACATAAAGCACAATAAATATAATGCTCTTCAATTATCCTGATTCTATCCCCCACCCCTATGCCAAGTCCTTGGAAAAGTTATCTTCCATGAAAATTTTCCCTGGTTTCAAAAACTTAGTGTATATAAACTACATATGGGCTATAGTACATGCTCATATTATGCTAAGCTGTTTCCTGAATTATGATGAGACATTCTTTTTCTCTACTTTAAGTAATTATCATAATTCATCTTAACTACTTTAAATCATTTGTCCTCTACTCATGGGGATAATCATAATGTAGCTCATTAATAGGTTAATATGATCAATTTATCAGTTTTCTCATTTTCTGATATTAAAACATCTTTGTTCTAGTCTGAATCCACTGTGGCCAAGGTTTGTTTTTAATGCACATTGTTGGATTTTGTTAACAGATTTGTCAATTAGTGTCTTTGAAGAAATTAGCCTGTAACTTTGCTCTTTATGTAATTCTTTTTTTGTTGCTGGTTTCTGGCATTGAATTTGTATTNCAAAGGGTATAAATTTTATAACTGGGGCCCTTTCTTCAGATGGAGGGATTTTTATGGATTTCACTAAACACAGAGGAACTATAACTAGGTGACAGGAGTGAGGATACTTGTTGAATGAAGGAGAGAACATGTTATGCTTTGGAAATTGAATGACTTTAATGTTTACATTGTGCAATGTGAGTCAGAGTGGCAGAGATATGGTTGGATAAAAAGTGGTGGCAAGCCCATGCAAAGCCTTGCAAGAGTTTTAGATTCTATCCTAATGGCAGATTTTGAGCAAGAGAAATGTACCAATTTGCTATCATAATTTGGAAATTTAAGATGCTCTTTAAAATAACTAAATTGAGAAGAGAGAAAGCTAGTCAAGGTAGAGAAAATCTGAAACACAGATTGGCCTTACTGGCCAAGAAACTGAACATAAAGACCATGTTTCCTGATCATATAATGAATACAAAGAGAGGGAAAACCCTTACATGTTGGAAAATTTAAGAACACACTTCTAAATTGCTCAGAAAACACTTAAAACTCAGTGAAATGATAATACTTCATATTAAAGCATAAGGTAGAGTTAAACTGTAGAGAATTAGCTTTCAGCCTTAAAAAACTTAATCAGAAAATGAAAGCTGAAAAGTGATTAGTAGTTATGAAAAAAATAATAACAAAATAAGTCCCAAGAAAGTAGGCAAAGAGATATGACAAACACAAGGTATTATGGTTTTTGAAACAGAACGCAGTTACAATAAAGAAGATCTTTGTAATCTAATCATATTGATACATCATTTCATAAGATGTCCAAGGAAAAACAGACAAGAGTCAAAAGAAAAAATATTAGGAAAGAAAAGGGAAACTTACCTATAAATATGACCCCCTCAATACTATGAAAGAATATATGTTAATAAATTTTGAAGCATATATAATATCTTAGAACTATATTATCAAACAAAACTGGATCAACCATAAGCAAAAAATCTGAATAGATCCGTATCTACTAAAGTCATTGAATCAATATTGAAAAATTTCCTACCGTAAAATACCATGTTTATTATATGGGTGGGTTTCCCAAAACATTAAAATCATAAATACAAACTTGCACAAAATTTTATAGTAGATAAAGAGGAATCTTTTTCCCACACTCATTTTTTTTCAAACTAATACAAATTCAATGCCAGAAACCAGCAACAAAAAAAGAATTACATAAAGAGCAAAGTTACAGGCTAATTTCTTCAAAGACACTAATTGACAAATCTGTTAACAAAATCCAACAATGTGCATTAAAAACAAACCTTGGCCACAGTGGATTCAGACTAGAACAAAGATGTTTTAATATCAGAAAATGAGAAAACTGATAAATTGATCATATTAACCTATTAATGAGCTACATTATGATTATCCCCGTGAGTAGAGGACAAATGATTTAAAGTAGTTAAGATGAATTATGATAATTACTTAAAGTAGAGAAAAAGAATGTCTCATCATAATTCAGGAAACAGCTTAGCATAATATGAGCATGTACTATAGCCCATATGTAGTTTATATACACTAAGTTTTTGAAACCAGGGAAAATTTTCATGGAAGATAACTTTTCCAAGGACTTGGCATAGGGGTGGGGGATAGAATCAGGATAATTGAAGAGCATTATATTTATTGTGCTTTATGTCTGTTGTTATTATTACGTCAGTTGCACCTCAGATCATCAGATGTTAAATCCTAGAGACTGGGGACCTCTGCATGTATGCTATGTAGAGTAAGCATGGACTAGGAGGTGGACTATCTTGGCTCAGATATTGTCTCTGCCGTTTCTTGGCTGTGTGACTTTAGGAAAACCATTGAATCTCTCTGCCTCCACTGCCTTATATAGAGAGGATATAATAGTACAAACTAGTTTATGGGTTATTTTGATGATATTAAAGTCAGACACAAAGCAAACAAATCTGCTATCGTCCTTTGTGATTTAGCATTTTACTGGTGAGTCTAGCCATATAACAATGGTAAAATAGAATCAGTAGCTATGAGGGCTGGAAAGAAATACAGTTGTCATTTGTAATATGATTACCTATATAGAAAACCCAAGGGAATCTATAAAATATTTGAACTAATAATAATAATAATAATAAGTTTAGAAAGTTTGTTGAGCACAAAATACCATTCCAATAGAGTGGTGTTCCTAACCATAAACAACTAGAAAATTTAGCAAAAAAAAGCTCAGATGATAGCAACTATCAACTATAGAGAAAAAAAATAGCAAGAATATGAAAACATTACAGAGAAAATTTTAACATTGCATAGTGAAAAATTAGATTTCATGAAATGTGTGTTAAATTACCATTGTGAGGTATATCATATTTATATATAATTTACTGTGAAGCTTGGTTTAACTGAAAATGGAATGCGTTTGATTCTCTAGACAATATGGAAGAATATGAGTGAGCTGGAACTGGTACTCCACACTTAACAAAGATATAGTAATTAAAACAGTGATGAAAAAAATCTGGACAGAAGGAAAACAATGTGTTTCTATTTTTGTCAGATACCCAAAATAACATGTGAGAGAAATTCTATACGATGAAAGACACCACAAAGTGAAAATGTTACCAGTGAGGAGAAAATACTTGTACTAATATAAAGTGATTAGAGATTGGTGCAGAGACTGCATGACAGACCCCTGCAAATTTAGTACAAAAATGACTACTCAGTGGAAAAATGGAAAATATATATTTACAGGAAAGGAAGCATAAAGGTCAGTAAACATAATGAAATGTTCAGCCTGGTTAAAAGTCAGGATAATGCAGACTTAAACAAACATTACATATCATCTCATACCCATCAAACTGAAAAAAAAAATGTTTAAAAATCTAGCAATACCATATTTGACCATGATATGAAGAAAGAATAACCCATATCCAGAAAGCGTGAGTAAAGAAATGTGGTGACATCGAGTTGATTGGGCTTCCGTGGTAACTCAGATGGCAATAAGTCTGCCTCTAATGTGGGAGGCCCAAGTTCAATCCCTGGGTTGGGAAGATCCCCTGGAGAAGGGAATGGCTACCCACTCCAATATTCTTCCCTGGAGAATCCATAGACAGAGGAGCCTGGTGGGCTACAGTCCAAGGGTTTGCAGAGTCAGACAAGACTGAGGGACTAACACTTTCACTTTTTTCACTTACCGTAAAATTTTAAAATACCCCTTCTAGTTCTTTCCGTAGAGAAACGCTTCCAAATACATACAAGGGTGATACTGCAGTCATAGTTGTCTAACAGCAAAAATGTAAAAACCTATCTGTCACTCAAAAAGATGTTGACTATACAAAAATGATTCAATCAGACAGTGAAATGACAACATGTAAAGGAATGAACCAGATAGTTATTATGGTGGGCATAAATGACAGAATAATATGCAGAATATTCTATCCCTAAAATGGAAACTTAAAAGTAGCATTTATGTGGTATATTGATAAACGTGTATTTGATAAAATCATCAATATAAGCTGTAAGTCATACACACTACCTATGGATAAATGATAGTAGATGAAGACAGCCCATGGGGTTGCAGAGTCGGACGTGACTTAGAGAATGGACAACAACAGTAACTTTTGAGAGGCAAAGGATGAGACAGGGAGCCTTAACCTGTGAAGTTTCATTTGTTAAAACATTGATTAGAGGGCAAAATTACAAAAGAGTAACATCTGTACAGCTGGATAATGTGAACCTGTTTATATGTCTGGGATTATGAATTTAAAGATCGAGTCAGATGCTTTTCAAATTCATAATGGATGTGAGTTGAATGAACACATGCTATGAATGTGGAGACTCAAGCACCATGTAGGTAGTTCAGAACACAGACTATCAGTGCTGTAAAGGCCTCAGAATTTTTGAGATGATGATTATTTAGAAAACCTGGTTATCGTTATGCCCTGAGTCCAGATCCCCAGAACTGAGAGAGTAAGACGTCCACAGCAATGCAAAAGCAAAAAGGGGTTTATAGCTAGCTCGAGCTAGGGCTCATGTCGCGTCTAGCACAGTGGAGTCGAACAAGAGCCCTGAGCTCTGAATCCCAGCAGTTTTTATACATTTGATGTGGGTTAGAACAAACACAGGGAGTTGGCAGGGGCAGATTGGCTGCATGGGTTTCTTAGCATCTACTGATTGGCTAAATTTTGCACATGTGGGCTTGCTTAGGGGATTTTTTGTGTTACCTCGGTTGGCTCCAACCAGGCTATGGGGAATATATTGACTGGATGAGTCTCAGGGTCAGGGGCATGATGATCTCAGCTCCTTCTGGGCAGTGACCCAGCTTTTCCCGTGATTGTAGCTCTGGCCTACTTTAGTCCTTGAAGCCTGTCATGGCTTCTGTCAGGTCTCAACAGTTATCTATCCCTAGGCCCAACTTTAATATATTCACATGGTTAAAAGAGAAAGAAAGCATTAGTTGCTCAGTTGTGTCTGACTCTTTGCGACCCTATGGACCATAGCCTGCCAGGCTGTCCATGGAATTCTCTAGGCAAGAATACTGGAGTAGGGTCCCCTTCTTCAGGGGATCTTCCCAACCCAGAGATCAAACCCAGGTCTCCTGAATTACAGGCAGAGTTTTTACTGTTTGAGCCACCAAGAAAACCCCTACATGGTTAAAAGACAAAGGCAAATTCATATTTTCCTGTGTCTTAGGCAGACTCCCCAGATTTCAACTATTTTTCTCCTATATCATTCAAAAGAATCAATATCAATTTCAATGTTACAACTGAGGAGAACTAAGAAAAATCACAGCTCAATTCTTCCTTTTACATGCCTCTTCAGTACATTTTTAGAATGACAGTTAGCTCAAAGATTTATTTTAAAAGTCAACATTTATTCTTTTTTTTAATTCTCACAAACTGTATGTAGGAATTTATCTTCTCTAATGTAATTTGCATTGATGTAAAGAATTGAGAAGGTTTTCAAAATAACTAGATTTCATTAAGGCAACAAATGAAAGGCAATTCATTAGGTAAGTCGATTGTACTAGTGAATGGAAGGCATACTGAGAATAGCAGCCTATTTGTTAATTTGCCCAAATAGCATACCTAAGGATCAAAGATTTATTAAAGAAATGACTGACATGCAGGTTTTCTTGAAAACATAATTTTCTGTATATTAGGAGAGCATTTTGTAAGATAGCACAAATGACAAGAATTTGGTGACTACAAGACAATGCTGCTGATGAAAATCTATCAAGAAAAAGCCAATATTTATAAAAACTTAATGATAACAAAGATGCAACTACAGCAACTACCCTGTGATAATGGATGGAACAGATTTTCAGGCACCACATAATGAATGCCTTGTTTCCAATCAGCTTTAATAAACAAACAATGATGGATCCATCATCCAAAATTAGCAAAAACATCAGAGTGCAATGATGGCTTAATTAAAGTAGGCAGGGCAGATAAATGGATCAAAAAATGAATGCTGTACATAAAATATCAGCCAGCAAAGTGCTTTGAAATAAAAATCTTAAAGCAGAACTCATATATAAATCCAACACTACTTATCAAGATGATAAATTGAAACTATGATTTGGTTTCAAGTATTATAATTACAGATTCCACATTTAACAATATTTATCAAATAGTTTTTGAACTTGAATAGACAGTGGTACAAACATACAACAGACAATATTATGGAGATATTTCACCATGCTTTATACGAATGTTCATATAAAAGTATTCACTGACTTAGTCTAATACAACTAGAATATGGTCAAACTGTGATGATACATTTTGGAAAAATAATGCCATTATTACTAGATCATCAAGAATTTTCATACACACAGTATAGAACTGATTATTAGTGCATAATTTTAGATTAATTCTAAATAATTTGAATTTTAGTGTTTAAACTATTTTCATATCATTTTGGGGAATATTGGCATCTACTCCTTATTGGAATTTCAAAATATAATACCTTTGGCTCTAGAATTTTAGGATATGATATAAATAAATTTCCATCTTGGATCAATTAAATATTGCATGAAGCATAAAATAAAAAAGATCTTTATTTTGATAGAAAATATTTTTTAACAGTGGAAACATTTATTGTTTAGGCTGTTACAGTTCCTGATATCTGATCATAAAACCTTTAAAAACTGTAACTGTAAAGCTTTCCATAACTATATAGCATAATACTTAAAAAAGTAATCTTTTCAGAAAGATTTGTTCTCATTAAATTCTACATTATTGATAAAGTAGTATCAAACTGTGACAAATCATATCTATAGGATTCTAAACAAAACTTTAAGGGTCAGATTCAGGCAGTTAAAATTTGTGTACGTATACAGGGCAATTTTGAACACGAAGCATCAGACATTTTTAGAAGGTTCATTACTATCTTTAAGCAATCTAAAAATTATTCCTGTGTGACTGTTTTTATCCTTATTTAGATAGTGGTTGTTTCAGTCTTGCCTTTTCTAAAACTTGAGATATAATTAAAAAAAAAAACATAAATATGGGAAACTGGGAAGAACTTGTGCTTAAAATGATCCTAGCTGCCAAGCTCTTCGTCTCACTGAAGAACTGCTTATCCTTTACAGAAAGGACTCTCACTTTGAAGCTGATGCTTGCTCTTTGCAGATACTCAGGGCATGAAAAGAATGAAATCCAGTCTAAGAACTGGAAGATCAATGACTAGCTAAAAGGAATCGCTTTTATTAAGTTAGTATACATAAAAGAAGATGGAGCGTCTAGACTCTGATGAAATTACCTTTCAAAGGGTTGGAGGAATATATAGATAAGAAGACGCAAAGAAGTATGGTTTGTGTAGAGGACTGAGTCTCAGAAAGTCAGTTTCCACTTCTAGCTCAGACAGTGATGCTTTTTTCATTTCACTTCCTCTGCTTCAAGCCATGCATTTCTCTTCCGTGGATCAGAGGATCCCACAACAGCACAGTAACATTACATCTATCCTTTCTCCCTGGAACATTCCACATGCTTTGTCCTAACTCTATAATCTTGACTTGCACCTTTTTTATTTTTTTTTATTTTAGTTTTAACTGAAAAATAAAGACTTATTAAATTTAGCTTTCTTTCTTTTGCCATAACACAGAGTCCAGACCCCGATGGATAGATTTATCAATGTGAAGGTTGTTGGAAGCCTCACCAGTCACTGATTCCAGTGTTACGGGAAGTGCAGTTACAGTGGAATTTCAAGTCCGTACAGGAAGCGGACTAGCCCCAGGGTCTCCCACACCTGCCAAGCTCACAGCAGGACGTACACAGAAGGCTGCAGGCAAAACACCGCTCCTCGTGTGCTTCCCCTTAAGGAGCTAGAATTGCCCACCCTCAAGTCTGCTCCATCACAGCCCTGCTTCCCTAGGAAGTGTCTCCCTTTGGCTGCAGGAGGAAGGCTGCACACTCAGATCACCTTGAGAAGCCTCCACACGGCCCACCCAAGTCTGAGCCATCAGACCTGTCTTTGTAGCAGGTCTGCTCAGCTCTCTGGCGCTGCTGCTGCTTGTGGGGAAGGGACTTACTGGACAAGGGCAACTCCCAGGGGGTCAGGGTGAGTCCACAGAGGATGAGGAGGGCTCCTCCCTGCCGCGGGGCATCCTGGCCCTCTCTACCTAGCACGGAGCCTGGGAAGGCCTGTAGGAAGAAACGGCTGTGAGGCCAGGTGCCTGCAGAACTTGACTGCAGTGAGTGGGCACCTCCTGACTCCCATGTGGCTGACTGCCCTCCTTGGGCAGGAGGAAAGGTCTGGAGGTGGAAGTCTGCAGCCTGAAGCCTAGCTGTTACCTTCAGTAAGTCCCACTGTAGAAGTGGGGGGGGCACCTCTTCTTGTTACCCACCAGAGCTTTTAATTTCCTTAATCAATAGAAATTGAGAAGAGCCAGACAAGACATTCAAGCACAGTTTTAATGGGGCTCCTGCTACAGCAGAGCAGGTAGAGAAGCAAGAACAAGTAACTGGGTTACCGCGCCGCTAGAGGGGATGAGTTGGTTCCTCATATGTCGTGAGGGTAGGGGTGTGTCCTGAGAGTCCAGCTGGAGGGGTGGATTGGGTTGTTTGCACACTGTGCATACCCCCTTGGTGGTGGTGGTGCAGGGGGCATGCCCAGAATGTTCTCAGTTGCTCAGTCGTCTCCAACTCTTTGCGACCCCATGGAATCTAACATGTCAGGCTTGTCTGTCCAAGTGATTCTCCAGGCAAGAATACTGGAGTGGGTCGCCATGCCCTCCTCCAGGGATCTTCCCCAACCGGAGATCGAACCTGCGTCTCTTGTGTCTTTTGCCTGCAAGCCTACGCTTTAACCCTGAGCCACCAGGGAAACCCCAGATGCATTAGGGTACCCAGCTTTTGCTCCTGGCTCTTTAGAAGTGACAGTTGGGCTTTTGGTCTTTTTGTATCCTGCCCATAATTTGTCCCAACTGCCTATGTATGTGATTATATTTATTAATAGCCTTATAATTTCTCATTATTTTGTTGCTTCAGGTATCAGTGCAAGCACCACAGCAAAGGGACCCAGGTCCCAGGTCCCAGGCTGTCTCACTCACAGTAGCAGACCCCAGCCAAGCACCAGAAAGCCCAGTGAAGGTTGGCAGCTGGGCCCAGTACACAGTGAGCCTACCTCAGTGAGTGCACCCCGCCTCCACGACAGGGCTGACTGGGCTCAGCCCCCTCTGGTGGGAAGAGAACCTCAACCTTGACCCTCCACATGTCATGTCTGAGGTAACAACCCCTGGGAGACACCTGGGTTGCACAGAGGCTTCAGAAGGAGGGCTCTCGCTTGAAGGAGCAGCAAGCAAGGAGGCTTTTCACAGTTGAACTTCTTCCCCATGTAACATGAGAATTCCTCCAAGGTTGAGAGATGAGGGGGAGCAGCCACCAGGGGCCAAGCCACAGCCCCACCTCTGAGTTAGGTGTGAACCTTCTCCTGTTTGGAAAAGCAGAGGAAGACTCACCCAGAACCCTCCTGGAACTCAGGTGTGGGGCAGAGGGACCTTGCACTCAGGCTATTCGCTGAGCTGAGGATATTTGAAACAGTCAGCACGACAGAGGCAGTGGTCGAAGATGTGGAGAAACTGAGGTCCCAGCTGAGGAATATTTGCATGAGAGAATTGGCGATAACCTCGGAGAAGGAAATGGCAACCTACCCCAGTACTCTTACCTGGAAAATTCCATGGACTGAGGAGCCTGGTAGGCTTCAGTCCATGGGTTGCAAGGAGTCGGACATGCCTGAGTGACTTCACTTTCACTTTTCACGAGGAAGGAAATGGCAACCCACTCCAGGATTCTTGCGTGGAGAATTTCATAAACAGAGGAGCCCAGTGGGCTATATAGTCCATGGGATTGCAAGGAGTCGGATGTGAC
This sequence comes from Neotragus pygmaeus, assembly GCA_006410875.1. Lineage (NCBI taxonomy): Eukaryota > Metazoa > Chordata > Mammalia > Artiodactyla > Bovidae > Neotragus > Neotragus pygmaeus. The sequence continues at coordinate 10,159 of SJYV01044006.1, forward strand.
TGAGCGACTAACACGCTAACAACACACACTAAGCCGGAGAAGCAGAAGCCCATGTTTCCCTCCCTGCTGAAGACCGGCTTGGCAGAGACGGTGGCCAGGACCCTGAACATGCACATGCACAAGCCGTTGGAACACATGCCAGGAGCGGCAGTGTGTAACACAGACCTGGAGGAGCACTGCCACCTCCACCTTCCTTTCCTTAAAATTAATTTTTATGGAGATATGGCTGCTTTACAATGCTCTTCTAATTACTACTGTGTAGCACAGTGAATCAGGTATATATATATATACATGTATCTCTTTCTTTGAATTTCCTTCCCATTTAGTTCACCACAGAGCACGGAGTAGAGTTCCCTGTGCTATGCAGTAGGTTGTGTTCGTTATCTATTTTACATTTAAGGCTTCCCTGGTAGCTCAGAGGGAAAGAATCTGCCTTGCAATGCAGGAGACCTGGGTTTGATCCCTGGGTCAGGAAGTTCCCTTGGAGAAGGAAATGGCAACCCACCCCAGTATTCTTCTCTGGAGAATCCCATGGACAGAGGAGACTGGCAGACTACGGTCTGCCAGGGAGGTTTGAAAAAGTTGCACACGACTGAAATATATACATAAAATATATATAGTGCTGTACATATATCAGTCTCAAACTCCCAGTTCACCCTCCCTCCACATGGTTGTCCATACGTTTGTTCTCTACATTTGTGTCTCTATTTCTGCTTTGCAAATGACTTCATCTGCATCATTTTTAGATTCCACATGTAAGTCTTATTATACAATGTTTGTTTTTCTTTTTCTGAGTTAACTCCACTCTCTATGACAGTCTCTACAGCCGTCCTGTCTCTGCAAATCACACAGTTTTGTTCCTTTTTATATATATTCCTTCTTCTTTATCCCTTCCTCTGTTGATGGACATTTAGGTTGCTTCCATATCCTGGCTACTGTAAATAGGGCTCCAATGAATATTGGGATTCCTGTGGCTTTGTGAATTATGATTTTCTCCAGGTATGTTCTCAGGAATAGGATTTCTGGGTCATCTGTTATTTCTACTTTTAGTTTTTTAAGGAATCTCTGTATTGTTCTCCATAATAGCTGGGTCAATGTCCATTCCCACAAACAGTGTAAGATGGTTCATTTTCTCCACACCCTCTCCCACATTTATTGTTTGTACTGGGCTGCCCAAAAAGTTTGTTCAGCTTTTTCTGTAACTTTTTAACAGAAAAACACAAATTAACTTTTTGGCCAACCGAGTGGATTTTTTGATGATGGCCATTCTGACCAGTGTGAAGTGATACCTTATTACAGTTTTGATTTGTGTTTCTCTAATAATTATTGATGATGAGTATCTTTTCATGTATTTGTTAGTCATCTGTATGTTTCCTTGGAGAAATGTCTATTTAGATCTGTCCATTTTTTGTATTGGATTTTTTTTCTTTTTTTGTATATTGAGCTGCATAAGCTGTTTTTATATTTTGGAAATTAATGCCTTTTCTGTTGTTTCATTTGCAAGTATTTTCTCCCATTCTGAAGGTTGTCTTTTTTTTTTTTTCTTGTTGATGGTTTCCTTTGCTATGCAAAAGCATTTAAGTTTAATTAGCTCCCATTTGTTAATTTTTGTTTTTTTTTTTCATTAATCTAGAAGGTGGGTCATAAAAGATCAAATGTCAGTGTCCTACTTCTCTTTTCCTCTAAGAGTTTTATAGTGTCCAGGCTTACATTTAAGTCTTACTGCAACAAAAAGAATAAAATGCCTATGAATAAACCTACCTAAGGAGGCAAAAGGCATGTATACAGAAAACTATAAGATATTAATGAAAGTAAGGTGACACAAATATATGGAGAGATATACTATGTTCTTGCATTATAAGAATCAATATTGTGAAAATGACTCTACTACCAAAACAATCTGTGGATTCAATGAAATCCCTATTAAATTACCAATGGCATTTTTCATAGAATTATAACAAAAAATTTTACAATTTGTATGGAAACACAAAAGACCTCAAATGTCCAAAGCAATCTTGAGAAAGAAAAGCAAAGTGGAGAAATCAGGCTCCTTGACTTCAGACTATATGACAAAGCTATAGTAAACAAGACCGTATGGTACAGGCACAAAAAGAAAAATATAGGTCAATGCAATAAGATAGAAAGCCCAGAGATAAACCATGCACCTCTGGTCATCTAACGCATGATAAAGGAGACAAAAGAATATGGTGGAGAAAAGATAGTCTCTTCAGTAACTAGTGCTGGGAAAATTGGACAGTTACATGTAAAAGAATGAAATTAGAACACTCCTTAACACCATGCTGCTGCTAAGTTGCTTCAGTTGTGTCTGACTCTGTGCGACCCCATAGACGGCAGCCCAACAGGCTCCCTGTCCCTGGGATTCTCCAGTCAAGAACACTGGAATGTGTTGCCATTTCCTTCTCCAATGCATGAAAGTGAAAAGTGAAAGTGAAGTCACTCAGTCATGTCCAACTCTTAGTGACCCCATGGACTGCAGCCTACGAGGCTCCTCTGCCCATGGGATTTTCCAGGCAAGAGTGCTGGAGTGGGTTGCCATTGCCTTCTCTGCCCTAACACCATACATCTTCATTTTTAATTCATTCATTTTCTATCTGTTTTTTCCTATCTTTGAATTGTGTTTTCTTTGCTTTTATTACTGTATTGATTTGGAAAGTGGGCATTTAAAAATGTTAACAATATTTACCAATATTTACTCTAACAATTCTTTGATGATGTTTCATTGATGATCAAACTCAAGAATAAAATGGTACCTTCTGACTGTTACTTTTTTAATGCATTTTCCCTCTCTCCTTCACCTTTTCAGTCTTTTAAAATAGAATCTCAATTTAAACCTAGGGCTTTTGTTATAACTTCTTTTTGTTTTTGTTTTTTTAAATCATAGTGTTTAGCATTTTATTACAGTCATAACAATGTCTTGTGTGACAGTTAGAACCCTTGGTGCTTTTTTAAAAAAATGTCATTCTTTCTCTTGCTTGTTATTTCTTTCTCAGTTGATTTGAATTTCAATTTTTCCTAAGAAGGGCAAATGTTTGATTGAGCATATGTTAATGCTTTTTATTTACTTTCACCAAAAAATAATAGACTATAAAACATCTTGTATTGCTGTATTTTCCACAAAATATTCATAGACATTTTGACTACTTTTAGGCGTATATCCAGAATCTGAGTTCAATCATGCTGTTAGTTTTTTATGATATATTTTTCTGCCCCTATGTATCTGTGAGATTTTTAAGGTTTTCATTTATAATTCATTTTTTTGGGATATATAAATAATTTTCCTTTATTTTTGGCTAAAATATAACTTCTTCTGTATTATAATGCTTTCCTCTATACTTCAATTAAACAAAAAAGTGTAAAAAAGCAAAATTTTAAGAAAACAAAGCCTGCATGCCTTTCACATATTATTAATATGTTGCCACATTTGCTTTCTCTCTCTGTGTGTGCACATATATATGCACACTCTATATATACTTATCTATGCATGTATATCTCTCTATATGTGTAGGGATAGATGGCATATACCAAATAGATAGATGGGTATATATGTGTCTCTGTATGTGTGTCTGTATATACACACACTTGTGTGTGGATAGATAAGTTAAGTCAGTTGGAAGTAAGTTGCAGAAATGATATTTTTCCATAAATATTTTGAGATATTTTATGAGAATGGTGGAATTTTCTGATTATCATTATTATGTTATTACCATATTTAACAAAGTTAATTTAGTACTATCAAATATACTTTATCTTCATCCTCTGCCTTCTGTATTTGGTTACATCTTTCTCATAACCTAAAACTCATTTGTATTTTTCCTCTTGATTCTAAGAACATTTTGCAAATATGTTGAATGTTTTTGTTTCAGTTTTATTTAGTAGTATTTCTGTTTTTCAATTTCCTCAAGTGGAAAACTTAACTCTGTCAATGAAGATTTGTCTTTGCATATTAACTGTGCTGTTTCCCCATTTCATCTTGTTACCATCTTTATCTGTTCTTTTGATTTCCTGCCTTTTTTTTTCTTATGGCCACATTTAATTATATCATACTGAGAGTTCCAAATAGCATAGACTTCTTGTGTCTGTCTTTGGTTATGATTTTAAGATGCAGTTTCTTTTCTTCTAAGTTTCCAAGTTTGTGCCTAATGTTCCTTATGCTATGGGATGAATTATACATTTTTTTTCCAGCTACACTTACTTTTAAAAGAATAAATTTACTTATGCCCCACATTGAAATCTGGATTGTCCTTGATCTTACTCTATATAAACTTGCTTAATATTTGGCTTTTCTGATCTATATCTGGAAGAGAGCCTGGAATTCACAGCTTTTATTCCAATACTTGGTATCTGGAAAGACTTTTTCTAGTGCCTTTCTAATGGATTGACTTAGCAAATTAATGCCTAGCTCTATGACACCGAGAGTGAATGTAATTTATGAAAAATAAAATTTACAAATAATACTGACAAGGGTCTTTTTCTTAAGAGTTTTAAAAGTCAGCAAAAACAAGACCGGGAGCTGACTGTGGCTTAGATCATGAACTCCTTACTGCCAAATTCATTCTGAAATTGAAGAAAGTAGGGAAAACCGCTAGACCATCCAGGTATGACCTAAATCAAATCCCTTATGATTATATAGTGGAAGTGAGAAATAGATTTAAGGTACTAGGTCTGATAGACAGAGTGCCTAAAGAACTATGAATGGAGGTTCATGACATCATACAGGAGGCAGGGATCAAGACCATCCCCATGGAAAAAAAAAGTGAAAAAGCAAAATGGCTGTCTGAGGAGGCCATACAAATAGCTGTTAAAAGAAGAGAAGTGAAAAGCAAAGGAGAAAAGGAAAGATATAAGCTTCTGAATGCAGAGTTCCAAAGAATAGCAAGAAGAGATAAGAAAGCCTTTCTCAGCGATCAGTGCAAGGAAACAGAGGAAAACAACAGAATGGGAAAGACTAGAGATCTCTTCAAGAAAATTAGAGATACCAAGGGAACGTTTCATGCAAAGATGGGCTCAATAAAGGATAGAAATGGTCTGGACATAACAGAAGCAGAAGATGTTAAGAAGAGGTGGCAAGAATACACAGAACTGTACGAAAAAGATCTTCATGATCCAGATAATCACAATGGTGTGATCACTCACCTAGAGCCAGACATCTAGGAATGTGAAGTCAAGTGGGCCTTAGAAAGCATCACTACGAACAAAGCTAGTGGAGATGATGGAATTCCAGTGGCACTATTTCAAATCCTGAAAGATGATGCTGTGAAAGTGCTGCACTCAATATGCCAGCAAATTTAGAAAACTCAGCAGTGGCCACAGGATTAGAAAAGATCAGTTTTCATTCCAATCCCAAAGAAAGGTAATCCCAAAGAATGCTCAAACTACCGCACAATTGCACTCATCTCACATGCTAGTCAAGTAATGCTCAAAATTCTCCAAGCCAGACTTCAGCAATACGTGAACTGTGAACTCCCTGATGTTCAAGCTGGTTTTAGAAAAGGCAGAGGAACCAGAGATCAAATTGCCAACATCTGATGGATCATCAAAAAAGCAAGAGAGTTCTATAAAAACATCGACTTCTGCTTTATTGACTATGCCAAAGGCTTTGACTGTGTGGATCACAATAAACTGTGGAAAATTCTGAGAGATGGGAATACCAGACCACCTGACCTGCCTCTTGAGAAATCTGTATGCAGGTCAGGAAGCAACAGTTAGTAGTGGACATGGAACAACAGACTGGTTCCAAATAGGAAAAGGAGTACGTCAAGCCTGCATATGTCACACTGCTTATTTAACTTCTATGCAGAGTACATCATGAGAAGCGCTGGGCTGGAAGAAGCACAGCTGGCATCAAGATTGCTGGGAGAAATATCAATCACCTCAGATATGCAGATGACACCAACCTTATGGCAGAAAGTGAAGAGGAACTAAAAAGCCTCTTGATGAAAGTGAAAGTGGAGAGTGAAAAAGTTGGCTTAAAGCTCAACATTCAGAAACCTAAGATCATGGCATCTGATCCCATCACTTCATGGGAAAAAGATGGGGAAACAGTGGAAACAGTGTCAGACTTTATTTTTCTGGGCTCCAAAATCACTGCCAATGCTGATTGCAGCCATGAAATTAAAAGATGTTTACTCCTTAGAAGGAAAGTTATGACCAACCTAGATAGCATATTAAAGCCAGAGACAT
>SJYV01044010.1:0-13831 GCA_006410875.1 Neotragus pygmaeus
GTCATGTATGGATGTGAGAGTTGGACTGTGAAGAAGGCTGAGCGCTGAAGAATTGATGCTTTTGAACTGTGGTGTTGGAGAAGACTCTTGTGAGTCCCTTGGACTGCAAGGAGATCCAACCAGTCCATTCTGAAGGAGATCAGCCCTGGGATTTCTTTGGCAGGAATGATGCTAAAGCTGAAATTCCAGTACTTTGGCCACCTCATGCAAAGAGTTGACTCATTGGAAAAGACTCTGATGCTGGGAGAGATTTGGGGAAGAAGGAGAAGGGGATGACAGAGGATGAGATAGCTGGATGGCATCACGGGCTCTATGAACATCAGTCTGAGTGAACTCTGGAAGATGGTGTTGGACAGGTAGGCCTGACGTGCTGCGATTCGTGGGGTTGCAAAGAGTAGGACACGACTGAGTGACTGAACTGAATTGAACTGAACTGAATGTATCCTGCCTGAGGACAGTTTAATCCTGCCTGGATTAAACCTTCTGGCTAATTCTGTAAATTATGGGAGTAGACCTGCTCTTTACAAGGATTATATAACAATAATGTATTCTGCTTGAGGACAGTCTGGATTAAACCTTCTGGCTAATTCTGTTATCTTAAAATGTAAATTATGGGAGTAGGTCTGATGAGGTCTTTGCAACCTCCATACATTCTTTGGGTTCATTGGAGACTATATAATTTCATTGCTAACACTAACAAGGGGGTACTCTCTCTGCCCCTTACTGATGCCTATGTCAGAAGCTTTCTCTCTCTCCTTTATACTTTAATAAAACTTTATTACACAAAAGCTCTGAGCGATCAAGCCTCGTCTCTGGCCCTGGATTGAATTTTTCTCCTCTGGGGGCCAAGAATCCCAGCGTCATGATTCAACAACAACTTTTCATGATCTTCCCAAACCAGGGATCGAACCCAGGTCTCCTGCATTGCAGGCAGATGCTTTACCCTCTGAGTCACCAGGGAAGTCCTTGACTTTGACTTCGACCTTTGACTTTGACTTTTCCTTTGACTTTGATCAAACTCCTAGCTAAATTTTCTTCAGTGTTTTTTATTTTACATTCAATCTGATACATTGAGTGACCTAGAAGTTATAATTATTAGAGCATGCGTTTTGTTCACTTGACACTTGCCTTATTTTCTAAAAATAGTTGTTTATGTTGGGTGCACATGTATTTATGATTGTTATATCTTCTTCTTAGATTGATCTTTTGATCATTATGTAGTGTCCATCTTTGTCTCTTTTCACAGCCTTTGTTTTAAAGTCTATTTTACTTGATATGAGTATTGCTACTCCTGCTTTCTTTTGGTGTCTATTTGCATGGAATATGTTTTTCCAGCCCTTCACTTTCAGTCTATACTGTGTTCCTTGTTTTGAGGTGGGTCTCTTATAGACAACATATATATGGGTCTTGTTTTTGTATCCATTCAGCCAGTCTTTGTCTTTTGGTTGGGGCATTCAACCCATTTACATTTAAGATAATTATTGAAAAGTATGATCCCATTGCTATTTACTTTATTGTTTTGGGTTCGAGTTTATACGCCCTTTCTGTGTTTCCTGTCTAGAGAAAATCCTTTAGCATTTGTTGGAGAGCTTGTTTGGTGGTGTTGAATTCTCTCAGCTTTTAGTTGTCTGTAAAGCTTTTGATTTCTCCTTCATATTTGAATGAGATCCTTGCTGGGTACAGTAATCTGGGCTGTAGGTTATTTTCTTTCATCACTTTAAGTATGTCCTGCCATTCCCTTCTGGCCTGAAGAGTTTCTATTGNTCAGCTTTTGCTTGTCTGTAAAGCTTTTGATTTCTCCTTCATATTTGAATGAGATCCTTGCTGGGTACAGTAATCTGGGCTGTAGGTTATTTTCTTTCATCACTTTAAGTATGTCCTGCCATTCCCTTCTGGCCTGAAGAGTTTCTATTGAAAGGTCAGCTGTCATCCTTATGGGAATCCCCTTGTGTGTTATTTGTTGTTTTTCCCTTGCTGCTTTTAATAGTTGTTCTTTGTGTTTGATCTTTGTTATTTGATTAATATGTGTCTTGAGGTGTTTTTCCTTGGGTTTATCCTGTTTGGGACTCTCTGAGTTTCTTGGACTTGGATGATTATTTCCTTTCCCATTTTAGGGAAGTTTTCAACTATTATCTCCTCAAGTATTTTCTCATGGTCTTTCTTTTTGTCTTCTTCTGAGACTCCTATGATTCAAATGTTAGGGCATTTAACATTGTCCCAGAGGTCTCTGAGGTTGTCCTCATTTCTTTTAATTCTTTTTTCCTTTTTCCTTTCTGTTTCATTTATTTCTACCATTCTATCTTCTACCTCACTTATACTATCTTCTGCCTCTGTTATTCTACTGTTGGTTCCCTCCAGAGTGTTTTTGATCTCATTTATTGCATTATTCATTATATATTGACTCTTTTTTATTTCTTCTAGGTCCTTGTTAAACCTTTCTTGCATCTTCTCGATCCTTGACTCCAGGCTATTTATCTGTAACTCCAACTTTTTTTCAAGATTTTGGATCATTTTTCATTATCATTATTCAGAATTCTTTATCAGGTAGATTCCCTATCTCTTCCTCTTTTTGTTTGGTTTGGTGGGCATTTATCCTGTTCCTTTACCTGCTGGGTGTTTCTCTGCCTTTTCATCTTGTTTATGTTGCTGTGTGTGGCCTTTCTGTATTCTGGCAGTTGGTGGTTCCTCTTTATTGTGGAGGTTCCTCACTGTGGGTGGGGTTGGACAGGTGGCTTGTCAAGGTTTCCTGGTTAGGGAAGCTTGTGTCAGTGTTCTGGTGGGTGGGGCTAGATTTCTTCTTTCTGGAGTGCAACAAAGTGTCCAGTGATAAGTTTTGAGATGTCAGTGGGTTTGGTGTAACTTTGGTCAGCCTGTATATTGAGGCTCAGGGTTATGTTCCTGTGTTGCTGGAGAATTTGTGTGGTATGTCATGCTCTGGAGCTTGTTGGCCCTTGGGTGGTGCTTCGTTTCAGTGTAGGTATGGAGGTGTTTGATGAGCTCCTATTGATTAATGTTCCCTGGATTCAGGAGTTCTCTGGTGTTCTCAGGATTTGGACTTAAGCCTCCTGCCTCTGGTTTTCAGTTTTATTCTTACAGTAGCCTTGAGACTTCTCCATCTATACAGCACCTATGATAAAACATCTGGGTTAATGATGAAAAGTTTCTCCACAGTGAGGGACACCCAGAGAGGTACTCAGAGTTACATGGAGAAGAGAACAGGGAGGAGGGAGATAGAGGTGAGCAGGAGGAGAAGAAGGGGAATCAAAAGAGGAGAGAGCAGTCTAGCCAGTAATCACTTCCCTATGTGCTCTCCACAGTCTGGATCCCTAAGAGATGTTCACAGAGTTACACAGAGAAGAGAAGAGGGAGGAAGGAGACAGAGGTGGCCAGGAGATAAAGGGGGGACAGATCCAGCCAGTAATCAGTTCCCTAAGTGTTCTCCACAGCCCAGAACACACAAAGAGATTCACAGAGTTGGGTAGAGAAGAAAAGGGAGAGTGGGGAGATAGAGGCGACCTGGTGGAGAAAAAAGAAAGTCAAAAGGGGGAGAGAGCAATCAGGCCAGTGATCTCACTCCCAAGTAAAAGTACTGAAGACTGGGTACTTAAAGGTACAAAGTTGATAACAAATACCAAAAAGCAAAGATTAAAAATCTTGAGTAGAAGTTAGATTCTTAAAAATACAATATTAAAACAAAACACAAAGTCACAGAAATTATAAAATATATATATATGAAGTTTGCTTTAAAAATAAGGTCTTTCTTTTCTTTTTTTTTTTGCAAGGTAATAGTAGGTTATAAAAATGAAAATTAAAGGAGTAATAGGGACTTTAAAATAACAGCAAAAAATTGTTTTTAATTTAAAAAATGATAGTAGTAAAAACGTATCTAAGACTTTCTCTGGAGCTATTGTGGACAGTGTGGGGTCAATTCATTTTCAGGTAGTTCCTTGGTCCGGCTTGTACTCCTCATGGTCTATAGGCCCCTTCCTATGTAGTCAGTGCTAACTACAGCATTTTAATCTATTGCACCTGTCACTTCCAAAGTGGTTCCCTCTGTTTATTTTAGCTTCTTCTATTTGCTGGTCTCTTCAGTGTCTAATTTCCTCCCTGACACAAGGTTTGCGGTGGTGGTCGCTTGTTCAGTCGTGCTTTGGGAGGGAAGAACACTGCAAACAAATATCACTGGCGTGTGTTCACAGGGATTCAGCCACACTGGGTTTGCCCCCGCTCACGGCCGTGTGTGCTTTCCCAGTCTACCCTGCTCAGACTCTAGGTTGCTCTGCCAGGAACTGTCTGATGCAGGCCCTGGTTTGCATGCATTTCCCAGGTCTAAGCCACTCAGGTTCAGGTTCTCAGGTACTCCACAAAGGCGCAGATTTGGTTGGGCCTGCCTTTTGCACCCATCCTGGGTCCGAGCAGCTCAGGTCACCAGGTCTTTGGCGCGCATAGTTGCCCCCAGTTGAAGGCTGCAACTTATCCCCTCCCCCATCCCAGCCGCTTGGTTTTCTGGCTGTACAGTGGGCACACCTTCTCAGGTGTGCCATGTGTCTCTTCTGGGAAGCTGATCTCTGCCTGTGACCCTCCTGGCGGATGTCGACTGTCCAGAATCCCAAGAAGTCTTGGTTAGCAAAGAAGTCTGCTTGCAGTTTGGTATATGAAGCCTCTCTGGGGCCATGATTGCCCCCTTCCGGCTCTGGCTGCCCGTGCCCGCCTGCCTCCAGCGGGCCAGTCCACAGCTGCCTAGCTCTGCTCAGTCCTTTGCTCTGTGAGCATGCCTGGCGGTGGTTAGGGCTTTTCGCGGGATCCTGGGATAGCTCTCCCACAGTCTGAATTGCTATCTCAAGCTTGCTCCCTCAGATTGCCCTCAGGGCACTCAGGCCCAGTCCTTACCCTAAGCAACGCAGCCCACTCCTCCCTGTCCCGCCCCCGCTTCCTAGTGGGGGAAGCGAGCGTCTGGACTGCTGCTCCGCTGGAAGTTGCTGTTAGGTACCTAATCTGTGGGTTTTAATTGTTTATTTATGTTTCCTCCTGGTTATTTTGCCCTCTGAGATTCCGAGGCTCGTCACAGACCTGCCGGAGAGAGTGTTTCCTGGTGTTTGGAAACTTCTCTTTTTTAAGACTCCCTTCCCAGGATGGATCTCCATCCCTACCTCTTTTGTCTCTCTTTTTATCTTTTATATTTTGTCCTACCTCCTTTTGAAGACAATGGGCTGCTTTTCTGGGTGCCTGATGTCCTCTGCTAGCATTCAGAAGTTGTTCTGTGGAATTTTCTTGGCGCTCAAATGTTCTTTTGATGAATTTGTAGGGGAGAAATTGGTCTCCCCGTCCTACCCTCCCCCATCTTAGGACCGCCTCCTTCTTCCTCTTTTCTAGCATTAGTTGACACACTTTGTTCTCTGTTGACTCTTATGTTCAATAGGTCTTTAAAGATTTATAGCATTTTATTCCTTTATTTTGATGGAATTTTTGGAAGGAATGAGACTAAATACACGTGTCCATGATGCTAACAATTTTTATTGTTGCTAAGGTCTTAGCCAGAATTTCTATATTACTTAAAAAAAAAATTGGAATATAGTTGATTTACAATGATGTGTTAGTTTCAAGTCTGTAGAACAGTGATTTAGTTATACATGTTTCTATCAATATACTCTTCAGATTCTTTTTTCTTATAGATTATTATTAAATACTATCTATACAGTTGGTCTTTAGAATTTCTGTGTTTCTGTGAGTTGAGGAGGATGGTATGTGTGTTGAGGCAGGAGGAAGAAGCAGTTATAGGGTGTGTCCTTTCACATCCATCCAGCTTGGTATATTTACTCTTTTATTTTTTATTAAACATTTCACAGTAAATGTTATAATCTGTTTTACAGATGGGGAAACTGAGACTCAGGGTACTAAGTCCCTGACTCATAACAACAAGTCATGCCATGTTTGAGACCAACATCTAATTCCAAAGCAAATGCATAATATCATCTTTATTTATGGTTAATGATTAATGATTTAAGATGACAATAAGTGTGTCTATTATTAATAAATCAATTTCACCCACCATTGATCTGATTTGTGAAGTATCACTGTTTATAGTTTACTTATAGTCACCTTTCAACCATTCATTATTCCCACTCCAGGTACTAAGATTTTCATAACAATTGATTTTTCATATCAATGCCACCACACATTCTGGAGGGCAATTTTTAATGAGGAGACAGTTAAATATGGTCTAATTGGTTTACTGTGGCTGGGTTCCATAATCAATCTACATAATTAACAATTAGATGTATCTGATGGAGTAATGTGGCAGTTTGATAGAGAATCATGGGTCAGACTAGTTCAGGAAACCACTTCCAGCATATCCTTCTTTCATGAAGACAATCAGTAACCTTCAGATCCTCACATTTACAGACAGACTTGAATACTCCCCACTTCCCTCATCTCCAGCCGTCCCCTCCCTTCCATTCTTTATTTATTTATTTGACTTTCTTTATTTCTCCCCCTTCCTTTTTTCTTCTTTCTTTTCCTTTTTATTTTTTGATTATTCCTCAAAAATTGTGCTCGTGATAGGCAAGAAAAGACAAATAATTCAGGAACATTTGGGTCATTTTAGAACTTTACCCTAAGCACTGTGCCTAGATAGCAAATACATCTTCTAAATGGATGAATCAGTGAATGAGTAATTGTTCATCAGTGGCTTCTGAGATACCCAAACGAAGTTCTCAAGCTTCTGGGGAATTGTGAACAACGTGCATGGTGACTTCTTTAGTTTCTTCCCTATCTTTTCTCTTGTTGTTCAGTCACTAAGTTGTGTCCGACTCTTTTCGACTCCATGGACTGCAGCATGCCAGGCTCTTCTGTCCTCCACTATCTCCCAGAGTTTGCTCAAATTCATGTCCATTGAATCTGTGATGCTATCCAGTGATCTCACCCTTTGTCATTCCCTTCTCCTCCTGTCCTCTATCTTTCCCATCACTTTTCCAATGAGTCAGNTAGCATTCAGAAGTTGTTCTGTGGAATTTTCTTGGCGCTCAAATGTTCTTTTGATGAATTTGTAGGGGAGAAATTGGTCTCCCCGTCCTACCCTCCCCCATCTTAGGACCGCCTCCTTCTTCCTCTTTTCTAGCATTAGTTGACACACTTTGTTCTCTGTTGACTCTTATGTTCAATAGGTCTTTAAAGATTTATAGCATTTTATTCCTTTATTTTGATGGAATTTTTGGAAGGAATGAGACTAAATACACGTGTCCATGATGCTAACAATTTTTATTGTTGCTAAGGTCTTAGCCAGAATTTCTATATTACTTAAAAAAAAAATTGGAATATAGTTGATTTACAATGATGTGTTAGTTTCAAGTCTGTAGAACAGTGATTTAGTTATACATGTTTCTATCAATATACTCTTCAGATTCTTTTTTCTTATAGATTATTATTAAATACTATCTATACAGTTGGTCTTTAGAATTTCTGTGTTTCTGTGAGTTGAGGAGGATGGTATGTGTGTTGAGGCAGGAGGAAGAAGCAGTTATAGGGTGTGTCCTTTCACATCCATCCAGCTTGGTATATTTACTCTTTTATTTTTTATTAAACATTTCACAGTAAATGTTATAATCTGTTTTACAGATGGGGAAACTGAGACTCAGGGTACTAAGTCCCTGACTCATAACAACAAGTCATGCCATGTTTGAGACCAACATCTAATTCCAAAGCAAATGCATAATATCATCTTTATTTATGGTTAATGATTAATGATTTAAGATGACAATAAGTGTGTCTATTATTAATAAATCAATTTCACCCACCATTGATCTGATTTGTGAAGTATCACTGTTTATAGTTTACTTATAGTCACCTTTCAACCATTCATTATTCCCACTCCAGGTACTAAGATTTTCATAACAATTGATTTTTCATATCAATGCCACCACACATTCTGGAGGGCAATTTTTAATGAGGAGACAGTTAAATATGGTCTAATTGGTTTACTGTGGCTGGGTTCCATAATCAATCTACATAATTAACAATTAGATGTATCTGATGGAGTAATGTGGCAGTTTGATAGAGAATCATGGGTCAGACTAGTTCAGGAAACCACTTCCAGCATATCCTTCTTTCATGAAGACAATCAGTAACCTTCAGATCCTCACATTTACAGACAGACTTGAATACTCCCCACTTCCCTCATCTCCAGCCGTCCCCTCCCTTCCATTCTTTATTTATTTATTTGACTTTCTTTATTTCTCCCCCTTCCTTTTTTCTTCTTTCTTTTCCTTTTTATTTTTTGATTATTCCTCAAAAATTGTGCTCGTGATAGGCAAGAAAAGACAAATAATTCAGGAACATTTGGGTCATTTTAGAACTTTACCCTAAGCACTGTGCCTAGATAGCAAATACATCTTCTAAATGGATGAATCAGTGAATGAGTAATTGTTCATCAGTGGCTTCTGAGATACCCAAACGAAGTTCTCAAGCTTCTGGGGAATTGTGAACAACGTGCATGGTGACTTCTTTAGTTTCTTCCCTATCTTTTCTCTTGTTGTTCAGTCACTAAGTTGTGTCCGACTCTTTTCGACTCCATGGACTGCAGCATGCCAGGCTCTTCTGTCCTCCACTATCTCCCAGAGTTTGCTCAAATTCATGTCCATTGAATCTGTGATGCTATCCAGTGATCTCACCCTTTGTCATTCCCTTCTCCTCCTGTCCTCTATCTTTCCCATCACTTTTCCAATGAGTCAGCTCTTGGCATCAGGTGGCCAAAGTATTGGAGCTTCAGCTTCAGCATCAGTCCTTCCAGTGAATATTCAGGACTGATTTCCACTAGGATGGACTGGTTGGATCTCCTTGCAGTCCAAGGGCCTCTCAAGCGTCTTCTCCAGCACCACAGNGGTGGCCAAAGTATTGGAGCTTCAGCTTCAGCATCAGTCCTTCCAGTGAATATTCAGGACTGATTTCCACTAGGATGGACTGGTTGGATCTCCTTGCAGTCCAAGGGCCTCTCAAGCGTCTTCTCCAGCACCACAGTCTGAAAGCATTAATTCTCTCTAACAAGTCATAATTTTTAAAAAATTTGGCTGTGTCAGGTGTCAGGTCTTAGTTGTGGCATGTGGGGTCTTTAATTGCCACATGTGGGATCTAGTTCCCCCACCAAGGATCGAACCCAGGCCCCCTGCATTGGGAGCATGGAGTCTTAGCCACTAGATCACCAGAGAAGTCCCAACAGGGAAGTCCCAACAAGTCATAATTCTTAAAGATGATCTGTTGACCCAGGCTATAAGTACATATATTAATTAGAAAGAAATGGGTAAGCATACTATATTTTGAACTGGTCAAGGTATCGGGTGCTATAAACATGTGATCTAAGAAGGTGTTGTGACTAGAGACGATGGTGGGACCCCTGGGGAATGAGCACAGGAGTTAAACATTGAAGTACGTAGAGTAGAGGTGTATAAACTGCAGGACATTTGCCTGTAAGGTTTCTCCTCCCGATTTCAGCTGTGTATGGTGGTGGGCGTGGCATGGGGGGATTCCTCATTCCACCAAGAGATTCTCCAAGGCTAGGTGGGTGTCCAACTAGTCCACTCACTCCTGGCACCGTCTGCCCAGAGATAGCATCCGGGCCCACAGGTTGAGGGCTCTGTACCTCAAGACTGCCCTCGACTTCAAATGCCAGCCACAAGGCCAGGTTGTTCCCTGGTCTTTTGCCAGTTTGGCTATAAACTGGAGATTGCCATGACTTCCTCTTTGTGTTTGATTAACTTGTTAGAACAGTTTACTGGACTCAGGAAACTAGTTTACTTCCTAGTTTACCAGTTTATTATAAAGGATACTGAAAGTTACAAGTCGATAGTTGAAGAGATACCCAGGACACGGTCCTAAACAAAGGAGCTTCTGTCCTTGTGGTTTGGGGCCCGGCACCATGGCGCATGGAAGCTTTCTGGTTCCACAGCCTGGAAGCTCTCTTAACCCCCTTCTCTTGGGTTTTTTTTAATGGAGACTTCATTACAGGGATGTACTCGACTAGCTCATTGGCCACTGGTGGTTGATTCCACCTCTAGCCCCTTTCACCTCCCTGGAAACCAGGAGAGGGACTGAAAGTTTCAACCTGGTTCCCCTGGCAACCAATCCCCATCTTCAGATACTTTGCAGAAGTCATGTCATTAACATAAACCCAGTTGTGGTGGAAAGGAGCTTGCTTGGATAAAAACACAATGTTTCACTTTCATGTCTTTATGACTTCAGGAACTGAAGACTAAATATCATAAAAGATGTCCCTATTGTTCTTATCTCTCAGGAAATTCCAAGGGTTTTAAAAACTCAGTGCTAGAAATGGGACAAAGACTAAAAATATACTTCTTATTATAAATCACAATATCAAAGCTTAGTATGAGTGATCCTGTTGAATGTTGGCCTATAGGAATATAAACTTAGGATTGCCAGAACTGCTTTTTAAAAATAAACCAGAAATTCTTATATTTTTGTGAATTCTTTAGGTTTTTTAAGGTTAGAAAATGTGTCATTTGGACTGTTCAGTTGCAAATAACAGCACCCCTCTAGCTAGTTTAAGAAACAAAGGGATTTATTAAATAATATATATATATGCACACAGGCTCCAGGAGACCAGAAAATCATTGCTTTGGTCTGAGTGGCTGTGTCCCTCCAGAAATCGTATGTTGAAATCTTAACCCGTAAGGTGATGTTGTTAGGAGGTGGGGCCTTTGGGAGGTGAGTAGGTCTTGAGTGCCAGTCCTCATGATGAGAATACTGCCTTTATAAAAGAGGCCATTAGAAAGCTCCCTTGCCCCTTCCAACATGTGAAGACACAGGTCTACAGCCAGGAAAAGCATCTTCACTGGAACCTGACCATGCTGGTGCCCCGATCACGAACTTCCAGCCTCCAGAACTATGAGAAATTAATTTCTGTTGTTCATAAGCCACACAGCCTGTGGTGCTTTGTTATAGCAGCTAAACCACACTAAGACAACCAGTCTTAAGAGATTATGCAGCCAAGAATGGCACCCAAAATATGCTGCAGGACTGGGCTAGTAAAGAGACTACTCTAGCTACCAGTAAGCATTGATGCTGAAACTCACACCATCGATGCTGACCGCTATGTAAGAAGGGCTGCCGCTGCTGTTGTCGCCCTCATCAGAGTGGACAGCTTTACTTTTGAACTGAAGCCTCACTCTAGTGTATCTGACCGAGTGAACCCATACTATTGCTTCAAGGCAGCCTGAGGGAAGGATTATATGTCTTCTAACCTGGAGAAATAAGAACTTACACGGCAGAAAACAAAACAAGAAGAGTATTCAAAGGAATGGAAGATAAAGAGCATGTCAAGTTTCCGTTAAAATAACCAGTTCAATTTTGAAAAGATAAACACTCTGCTGGCCATCAAAATATGACTTTGCGAATCTGCCTGTCTGTCCGTCACTAGTCTAGAAGGATGGAAAAATAGAGCAATGCTATAAATACATGGAAAAGTAATTGAGACAGCCAGCCTGTCTTTCAGAACCATGGCGGGAAATAGGATCCCACAGCTCTGTGTTTACTCTGCCAGTAGCTACAGTCATTTCTAATCTACTCAGTTCTGCCAGTGGCATCATTTACAACGTCATGGTTTGTCACATATGTGTTGTAGACTCATATAACAAAACTACTGGAAGATGAATGAAATAATAAATTTCTGCCTAATTAAAATTTCTAAAAGATGTTGTTCATGTCTTAGAAAAGCTTTATTTGAGCAGAAAGCAAAGATGGAATTAATAAACTCTGAGAATAGATGCAAAACCACACTCTTAAACTCAATGACATACCCCATTCCTTTCTCCCATCTCCACGAGACTCTCAGCATTCAAGTTTTGAGCCATACCCTGACTCTCAAGGAATTCCGAATGTACTTCTAGAAACCCCAGGTCTTCTCTAGAGATCTTTTTTTGAAGTTATTGCCCAATAAATATAAGTCATCTCTATAATTAAAATTTCTGCATTATAAAATTAATACCAGGATTTTAGTGTGTGGCTGTCCTGTCCTTATTTACTTTCTATTATTGAAATATCTTTGAGGCTATGATTTCACTATTTTGGTATGGTAAGTTGGACCTTCCTTCCATCTTGTGATCGAATTATGTCTTATGTCCACCCAGGAGGAAATTTAGGGTTTTCTGTCTTTCAGAAATGAAGGTTTCCTCTGTGTTTCAGACATTATTCTGATGTTCAGGAAGTAAAAGGATTTTGAAAGGAGAGCATCATGTTATCATCAAGGTCAATTTGGCCTTAAAACAAAAAAAAGCTATTACAAGCTCTGAATAACTCTAATAATGGTGAATTGCTTTTAAGTGTAGCTCTGAATTTATTTTTATTTTTCTCTAGCTTTGGTCTTTTATTCTATTCAAAATTCAAAATTTAATGGGGATTAAGGATAATCAATAAATAATTTTGAATTATTGTTGGTTACAGCAGTTGAGATTAGCTCAGAGTAAGACATTTCTTCACTTTCACAGCCCACCTCTGCTGGTCTGATTTTTTTTTTAACCTCTTATTAAATTATTAGTTAAAAGTTTTTAAGTCTGACTCTTAATCTCAGTGTCTTCCTCTTGATGGGAGTCCAAGACCATCCTGTTATATTTACTTCCTTCCTCAAATTGGATGGGCTTCCTTGGTGGCTTAGAGGTTAAAGCATCTACCCCCAGTGTGGGAGACCCGGGTTCAATCCCTCGGTCGGGAAGATCCCCTGGAAAAGGAAACGGTAACCCACTCCAGTATTTTTGCCTGGAGAATCCCATGCATGTAGAAGCCTGGTAGGCTACATCCACGGGGTTGCAAAGAGTCGGACACGACTGAGCGACTTCACTTTCACTTTCAAATTGGATGGCTGGTTATGTATACAAAGGCTGTATATATATATATACACACATATGCAAACACAGGCTGTATACAAAGAATTGTAGCTTGAGATTTCCAGGCTCACTGTGTCACCATTTTCTGGCTATGGGCTAGGAGAGAAACAAATTATAAGAGATGAGTACAAGAGCTATGGAGCTACCACTTGGGTTGGCCATTTTCACACGGCCATTGAGTTGACAGCCACAAATCTCCCCATGTCATTCCACAGTAGAAGTCAGATCTGTTGTGTCAGGAACACATGACTAGAGAAAGTAGGGTCAACTGACATTAACTGTCCTCCAATTTCTACGTCTTCTTCCTTTCTGCAGTATAATTCTTTAGACACCTAGCTAGAGAAGACATATCCTAGCCTCTTGGTGGCTAGGTGTATTCCTGAGATCAAAATCACTGGATGTTAGTATAAGAGAGTTGTATAACTTCTGGATTAATTTAATAAAGAAAAAGTGAAGTCACCTAGTCGTGTCCACCTCACTGTGACCCTGTGGGATATAGCCTACCATGCTTTTCTTTCCATGGGATTTTCCAAGCAAGAGTACTGGAGTGGGTTACCAGTTCCTTCTCCAGAGGATCTTCCTGACCCAGGAATCTAACCCAGGTCTCCCACATTGTAGCCAGACGCTTTACCATCTGAGCCACCAGGGAAGCCCTAGACCATTAAAGGTGTTTATGTAAGTCTGTTTATTCCTTGTCTGCTTACAGTAGCTCATCCTGGACACAGTCTGCATGTTCTCCCAGAAGGGAGTGTTTGCTTCAATGATGGTACCTCCATTTTGTAGAAAGAATGCAGTTATTTGTAAATGAGATAGATAACGTAATATGCTGCTGTGGCTAACTCGCTTCAGTCATCCCTGACTCTGTGAGACTCTATAGACGGCAGCCCACCAGGCTCCCCCGTCCCTGGGTTTCTCCAGGCAAGAACACTGGAGTGGATTGCCAT
>SJYV01044012.1:0-16031 GCA_006410875.1 Neotragus pygmaeus
GATAAGAAAGCGGAGGTACATATACACAATGGAGTATTACTCAGCCATTAAAAAGAATACATTTGAATCAGTTCTAATGAGATGGATGAAACTGGAGCCTATTATATAGAGTGAAGTAAGCCAGAAAGAAAAACATCAATATAGTATACTGACACATATATTTGGAGTTTAGAAAGATAGTAATGATGACCCTGTATGTGAGACAACAAAAGAGACACAGATGTATAGAATGGACTTTTGGCCTCTGAGGGAGAGGGTGGGATGATTTGAGAGAATGGCATTGAAGCATGTATACTATCGTGTAAGAAACGAGGCACCAGTCTATGTTCAAAGCAGGATGCAGGATGCTTGGGGCTAGTGCACGGGGATGATCCAGAGAGACGATGTAGGGTGGGAGGTGGGAGGGGGATTCAGGATTGGGAGCTCATATACACCTGTGGGGGATTCATGTCGATGTATGGCAAAATCAATACAGTATTGTAAAGTGGAATAAAGTAAAAATTAAATAAATAAATAAATTTAAAAAAATAAAAGCATCCTATTTATTTATAAAAGTTGGAAATAAATGCTAAATTTTATATTCAACTTTTTAATTTTTCAATATAAACAATTTATTATACAAATTAATGATTTTCTATAATCTGATGTATTTCATTCTCTAATACTGAATCTACTATAATATTGAAATGTGTTTCTTTTACCTTTTGTATATGAATCTTTTAATTTACTCCCAAATTCTACATTAGAATTTATTTAGAAATTTTGAATCAATATTTATACATGTAAGTAGCTGTATGAATGTGAGTTCTCTAAGGTTTTCATAAATGTTAAATGTATAGATACTTAGAGAATTCTTTTCTGTCTATATGTTGGAGGGGTTAAAAAAAAATCCTTGCTATCTTTAACATCTTAGATGTCTTAATTCATCCACACCAGTGCTGGATCTCATTGTGTTTTTAAGGGGAATAGAGGGTGATCAGAATTCATGGCACTGGGAGAAGGTTTGCAAATGAATGCAAATGGGCACAAGAAAACTGCTCAACTTCTAAGGCTGAAAAGCAAGGTTAATGGAATTTTCATAAGAAACATGAGCATTAATATGATTTTCCCATTTACCCCCCTCCTCTTAGCATGTACACAGCAAATTAAATACTGCTGTAGCATTGCTACAGCTTGGTTATTGTCGTGATTAAAAAAATTAGTGTAATAATTTTGGTGCTAATTATGCATTTTTGGCATACTGTTTCATCTCAATAGAAATACCCTTAAGCAGAGGAGAAAGGCTGTTTAATGGAATTGCAAAATAAAAGAGAACGCTTTTAGAGTCTTGGATTAATTTTCAATTGTAAATAGCTTATAAAGTGACTATTTGCAGCACTGAAAGTTGATATATAATCACACTTCATAATGAAAACAGAAAAGGGCAAAAACATTTTAATGGTTTTTTTTTTTTCAATCAGGATTCTTAAAGCTCTGAAAAGATCGTATTTTAAAAATACCACAGTAACAACTTCCACTTATTAAACACTAGTCATTTCACACGCAGGATGCCTTCATTTGACCAATAAAAGCTTGTTTCTGTATAACAGCACTTCCTTTTAGCAGGAAAGAAAGAGGTGGACACTACTGAGCATGCGTGCAAGATGCACGATGTTAAGTAACTTTCTTGAAAATGTTATAGGAAATATGCTTGTTTTTGAGACCTGCCATTGCAAAGTACCACAGATTGAGTGGCTGAAAGCAAACATATTGTCTCACAGTCGCAAAAGCTACAAGGGCAGCCACAAGGTAACAGACAGGCCATGCTCCTCTGACAGCTGAGATTCGCCTCTTCTAGCCTCTAGTGTTCTGCCCAGTTTCTGATGTTTGGGGGCCTGTGGACTTCATCACTTCAGTCCTGTTTTCCTCTGTGTCTGTCTGTCCATGCATCAAGGTTCCCCCTTTTGGTTAGTCCTATTGGAATAGGACCCTCTCTAATGAACTCATTTTAATTTAATTATCTCTGTGAAGACGTATTTCCAAAATACAAGAAGAATTACCTTATGGTCCAGCAGTCCCATTCCTGAGCATATAGCTAGACAAAGCTGTAACTTGAGGAGATGCGTGCCCCACTGTGTTCACAGCAGTACCACCCGTAACAGCCAAGACAGAGAAACAACCTAAACGCCCGTCAGCAGACAGGGGGGTGGAGAAGACGTGGCACATCTACAACATGGACACACAGTCACAGTCATAAGAAGAATGACGTGATGCCATTTGTACCAACACAGATGCAGCTGGAGGTGATCATACTAAGTGAGCTCAAGCAGAGAACCACAAATATACAATATCGCTTCTATGTGTGATCTACAACATGATACACACGAGTCCATCTGTGAGACAGGGTCAGGGACACAGAGCACACTGGCAGCTGCTAAGGGGGAGGGTTTGGGGAGGGATGGTATGGGAGGATGGGGTAGCAGACGTAAGCTTTTATAGAGGACAGAAAACAGCATGGTCCTACTGTATAGCACATAGAACTGAATTCAATATCCTGAGATAAACCACAGTGGAAAATATAAATATATAATGTGTGTGTATATATCTATAACTGAATCACTTTGCAGTATAGTAATAATTAACACAGCATTGCAAATCAACTATATTTCAATTATTTAAAAAATAAAGACATTTTCAAATTAGATTCATGAGCCTAGGGGTTAGGACTTCAATACATGTTTTTAGAGGAACACAGTTCAACAGAAGAGCACATACATATTGGAAAGTGTTCAACCTCCAAACCTCTTTTGCTCCACTGCCCACATCACACTATCATCAGAACTCCATGTGAAACATTTCAGTTCTTTCAATGTCTATTTACTTGGATACCTTTCCTCCCTAGACTCTAAGTTTCCTGAGCCAGATGTATCACCTTATTTATGATTACAGCCTCATCACAATAGGTGCATTTTTCAGTAACTATTTATTATGCTGAATAGAATAGGTTACTTGACAAAATGTAAATGATTTCAGTATATGTAGCAGTTTGAATGCTGAGATTACATATTACAATTCATTGATTGGCTTTTTTGATATCATATGCCAAAGAAATGAGATAGAGGCAATAAATCTTGGTATCTGCAATGTACCATGATTCATCTTTACAACCGATTAACAAAGCTTGCAACAGTAAACACAGACGTGGCGTTTTTTTTTTAAACAACTTTAACAGCACTGGCATTTAAAACTCCTGAGGAATTATGACAACCTTCATTTAGTTTGCTGCAGGAAAAGTATTATTAATTGATTGCCAAGACATCCCACAACGTAGGTGTATAAGAACAGATCTCAGATAGGCTTGAGTTGGTTATCACGCTGTAATTCTGAGACAGAAGACAAAATGTGAGCAAGGGAGAGGGACGGCTATGCAGAGGGTGCATACCACATAAAGATCTCTCCTTTTTTAAAATTTCTTTCTTCAGGCATTTTTTTTTTCCCACCTACCCAACGCCCCCTACCCCTCGCCATTCATCCATTAAGTCCTTGCGATCTCTGACATCGAGGGAAGCCCTGACAGGCCTGCTCTGACCCGTGGCCCACTTTGTTGCCTTCTCCAACAGCACGCTGGGTTTGTTAGTTCCCTCCTACAGCCACCTAGGCGTCTTCAGAAAGTGCAGCAGGTGTACCTGCTCCATGTTGCTTCCTAAACGTTGTACTTCACCTGGAAATACCCATCCAGATGCCATTAGTATCGTGTTTTCAGCATATTTTCTCTCTCCCAGGGCCCCAGTTTCCTTCCTGGACAGGGAAGTGTCCACACAGGCTTGCATATCTTCCCCTTGATCTGCTCACACTGAGGAGGATCTTGCCCTCTGCCAGTCACTCCAGATCTGTTCATCATTGTCACTGTTACCATCTCCATGTTGCAAATCCAGACACCTCACCTCCCCTCATGACCAAATCCACTGTCTGACATGTCAGCTCCCCTCTCTCTGCTTTTCATGAACTGAATACACCCCTCCTAAGAAGAATTTCTCTGTGCACCATTGCAACCAAAATCATGCCTAGAGTTACAGGTTCTAAACATATGAGACTAGCGATAGAGTAAATGTGGAATAAGGTACAGTCTCAAGCATTAAGAAATCTATGTTTTGTTCGGAGAGATGGATATATAAAGAGGGAAATCACAAAACACTGTACTAATAATTATAGGAGGGATATTTAACCCAGTTGTCAAATTGAATTTAGAAAAGATTCCCAAAGGAAAGATCTTAGGGAGACTTACTGAAAAAAAAAAAAAAATGATTTCTAGATAATCCTGAAGAGAGTTATCTGCTCATCTGTAAACAAACACTGAGCCCTTGGCCAGAACATAGGTCATGTGCATTATAGGGTTCTAATACTTAAAATCATTGGGACCTCCCATAAAACATGGTTCTTTTACAGTAGTCATTTTCTTCAAAGGTATACCTACCTCAAAAATGTATAGTACTTAAGAATTAACTGTCTGAAATCAATACTTTCTTCCTGAGTCAATACAGCATCATCTTTGTTACCTCTCTGTAATTATTATTGCTATTTTTTTCTCTGTAATAGAAACCTCTGCTGTTTCAAAACTGTGTTAAACTGTATTTTAGAGAAAGTCTCACTGTGAAAGAAATAAGCCATCACAGACACGGAGTAAACTACTTATTTCTAGAATCTGGAAGACACCACAAATAGTTTCTTTTTCTGAGTCAACATATTCAATTAAGACACTATGTTAACTGACCAAATGACCTGATTAGTTGTATGATTCCTAGCAATACTGGTGATACAGTATTTCCATGACATTTGCCTAATTTGATAAGTACATGCATCCCAACATTCAGTGTGCATCTATCATCTTATTAGATCCTTAGCATGACCCTCACAAACACAGACCCTAAGCAGTGTGAAGAGTGTGGCCCTGACCCACAAAGGGTACACACTCAGGCCCAATATGCTGGTTCTTCTCTTGTCCTCATGCAAACCAATCTAACTGGTTTATGTAAATTACATCATTTTATCTAAGAAATACACTTGAGAGTTTTCTTTTTTTTAATTAATTTATTTATTTTACTTTATTCTACTTTACAATACTGTATTGGTTTTGCCATACATCGACATGAATCCACCACAGGTGTATATGAGCTCCCAATCCTGAATCCCCCTCCCACCTCCCACCCCACATTGTCTCTCTGGACATCCCCGTGCACCAGCCCCAAGCATCCTGCATCCTGCATCAAGAGTTCACACCTGTCCATTCTATTCGAAGTGGAATATTCTTTTTAAACTCATGCAAAAAAAAAGTGAAAAAAGTTATTAAAAGTAAAATTTGGATAAAAAGTAATGTACTTTCTATACCTTATCCATCTTAGATCACAGAACACACATTTTGCTAAAGACTAGTTTCATTAACTTCTGCAGACTATCACGATATAATCACCTGAAATTTCTGGGATTTTTGCCTTTTCTTCTATTTCTGTTGAAAAATTATTAGATAGCTCCTCCAGGCCAATCATCATATTCTTTACCAGAAAGATGTGCTTGCATGTCCCTGACTTTACAGAAGCTTATGGTCCAGCAAGAGAGACAGATGAAACATAATATCCAGAGGACAGAGTATCTATTAAAATTACCAGCGCCTTTATGACAAACATTAGTGTCCTGTACAATAATTTTTTAAAAATTGAATATGTATAAAAATGGGCTTCTCAGGTGGCACAGTGGCTAAGAATCCACCTGTCAATGCAGGAGACACACACTTGATCCCTGGATCGATAAGATCCCTTGGAGCAACTTACTCCAGTATTCTTGCCTGGGAAATTCCATGGACAGAGAAGCCTGGCAGGCTGTAGTTTATGGAGTCACAAAGAGTCAGACATGACTGAGCATGCATGCATGCACACAGGTATAAAAAGTATGCCATAGATTGTTTATCAAATCTCTCTACATACAGTAACTTACAATAACTCAATAAGACATAAAACAAATTAGGAAAAATGTCCTCCCAAATTTCTGTGTGTTACATTACCCTTCTAATTCCAATCACATTTGATATGTACAATTTGTATAGAATGGGATTATCCTAGTTTCTGGGATTAATATTTAAATGCCTGAGAGCTTTCAATGCTACACACGTCCATCTCAAACACAGTCAGGAGTTGTATTTTTTATTTAAATTTTAATCAAAGTTGGACCTTGGTATCTGCAGGTTCCTTATCTGTGGGTACAGAGGGCTGACTGGATAGCACCATCACATGTAAGGTACTTGAGCATTCTTGGATTTTGGTATTCTCAGCACGGGTCCTGGAGCCAATCCCCCATGGATACCAGAGAAGACGGTCATCCTGAGTGTCCGGCACAATAAACAGCTTAATGAAGTTTAGGTGTTCAGGATATGGCACTTGGTTGTCAGCTGTAACATATGCATGCAACCCTGTGATGTAACAGGGGTCATCAGAATCAGCAGGGGCTTAGGAACCTTGAGTTGTTTTGTTAATGATGGCAGCCAATTCATGACCACAGACACAGTGCACAGCCTCAGATGCACAATGCGTGTGTCAGTCACAATTTATCTGCCAACACAGCTGAAGGGAAACATTAAAGTTGTTAAAGATTATAAGTCTTGCTTTAAATTTATTTCCATGTTAAATTATCTCAACAGAAGTCAAGTCTAAGATTCCAGCCACCTAATTTTCTCTGAAAGATATCCACATGTTGACAGCAAGCATTCAACTGGGTGGGAGAGAGGTGGTACATATCTTGTATTAACTGAAGCAAAACAGAACTCTATCCAGAATATTACTTTTAATCACAGAAGTGGGGTGAATTTTAAATAGGAAGGATTTCACCTGTCTAAGCTTATCAAACAAGGAATAGCTTTATTTTGTATAGAATGAAATGACTTATTTTTTTCTAGGTTCAATGAAGACCATCAAATAAACAACAATTTCTGCTGTAGGTAAACCAAGTCGAAGTCAACTAAATCCTTCAAGTAGGTTATAAATTTGCTACAAAAATTCAAAAATGGTTTTTAAATTTATTAACCATATATCTAATCTAGTTTGGTTCCGATCAGTCGTTCAGTCACGCCCAACTCTTTGCGACCCCATGAATCGCAGCACACCGGCCTCCCTGTCCATCACCAACTCCCAGAGTTCACTCAGACTCACGTCCATCGAGTCCGTGATGCCATNGAGAAGAAACGCCTCTGCAGATCTGACCGCTGCCCGAGTTTGCTTCCAGCCTCTTAGCTTGCACCTTGCCTTACCCCGGGTTCAGCAAACAGTGCAGGCAGTGTGAACAGCAAGACAGCTGGTGTCGTGAACACGATCAGTGATACAGCTGGCATAGTTGGCAGGATGCACAGCAATCCAAGGGTCAGCGGGCAGTCGTGTCCTCACAGGGCCTCCTCTAACAGTGGTTTAAACAAAGTCACCATTACACTGACTGAGAGAAACGATTCTTTATGCACCTTATGTTAATGATATTATGTCAGATTTTTATGTCTATAGAAGGACAAGGAGGAAAAGAAGAAAAAGGAGGAGGAGGAAGAGGTGAAAAAGGACGAGGGGGAAAAGGAGGAGGGTGGGAGAAAAAGAGGAAGAGAAGCAGCAGCCTGAGACGAGCCACTTGCTTCTCTTTGGAAGACGTTACTGCAGACGTTCTCAACGGACATAAAAGCACCCTGAGAAATCGCTTATAAAAATGTATAAATGCTTACTGTTGAGTTCTTTAGGAGTTCGGTAGGTATGTCCGTCGTAGACAGACACTGCCCTGTGAACCACATTCTGAGTAGCCCTGGTCCATGGGATGGAGCCATTCAAAATGATGTGCCTTAAATTCAAATTTTGTATCATATCAACAGTGTTGTTCAGTGAGTTTTCAAAGTCAACTGTAAAGTATTTCATATTAATATATATGTTTATATTTATGAGATATCTGAAAATAGATCACAGCAGAGATGTAAAGGAAGAAGGGAGGGAAGTTAGAAGAGGGGAAGAAGTAGAATGAGCTGACAGTTTTATGATTGCACCAAAATGTATATCAATAAGGCTTTATTCATAAAACATTACAACTAAATGTGACAGTCCTGCTGAGTGAATAAGAGAACTTTGAATGTAATTTCACCAAGTGAGCATTTGATAAGTGTTTAGTTCTTACACAAGTAATAACGTCCTCAACAGTGAAAACTGTCAAGCATTTCAATGTGACATTTGTCACACCCAGAAATCCTCCTAGTGGCTGGCCTAGCATCGTGGGACTTACTCTTGTCTATTCAAGGATGTCAACCAATTCCAAGTCATTTCCAAGTCAGCCCAAGATGTAATTGTTCCTCTAATAACAGAGCTCAAATTCCAAAATATGACTATGTGACTAACTTAACCATGAAGTGCAAAAAACTTCAAGCCAATAAGGCTCAGGAATTTAAGTACCAAAGAGCACCAAACCACAACATTATTAATCAAATATAAAACAGTCCTCAAGTTATACTTGGGTTGGATTTCAAAGCTTTGTTAGTCGGCTCTTTAGAGCTCAAAACATATTTTCCATGATGGTGGCCTTTTAAACTAACAAAAGATTGTAACTTTGAATAGAATTGTTGAGATAATTGATGCATATGTTCAGCTTTGATATATAATATATGCAAAAAGTTGTCTTCAAGAGTGCATGCATCTTCAGGGATTGTCCTGATATACACCTCAGTCAACAGTGTGTGAGTTCCAGTGAATGATCCTTGTTATTGAGCATTTACTATGTACCAGACACCATGTAAGTGCTTTACACATGTTGTTTTATTTAATCTTCACAACTCAGTGAGGTGGGTATTTCTGTTTCTCTATTTCTGGGTTAAATGAACTTGCCCTAGTCCTAGCGGCAGAAGTATGACTGGAATCCATGTCCAATGCTTTGAGCCACTAAGCCTTCCCTGAGGAAGATTCAGTACACTCAGAGCAAACACATCTGAAAAGTACCCCTCAGTGCAGTAAAGAGCTGCATTTGGTCCTGTGAGTCAGCCACCCATCAGCTCTGCATGGGGATACACGGGGAGCTGATGGGAACAGACACAAGCCTCCCAGATCCAGTTAGTGTAGGAAGATCATTTGGAGATTGGGAAAGAGGGGAAGGATGGCTCAGACAAGACTGGGAGATGGTCAACACCCGAGTGCGGTCAAGAGCTCTGCCTGGGATCACTCCGCCCTCTGCACTTGCAGCCTCCGGCATCTGTCACTTCCTGAGCAATGAGTCGTCTGACTTTCTGGAACTTTCCCTGAATAATAATACAGAATAATATCGACTCCAGGGCTCTGAAGGAAAGAGTGATTTTCACACACATTTCACCTTTCCCAGGGAAGAAAATTTCTGTTATCTCTTCCTGGAACTCCACCCTTTGTTCTTGGTTCTGTTTGTTTTTTTCTAAGTGGAATTTTCTTCCTCATTCCCCTGCTGCGGGCCTATCCTCCCACTCTGATGGGAATTCCTCTGAGAAAGCCGGCAGCCTCTTTGATGAGCTGAGCCCTGAAAACGTTAGGTAAACCCTGGGAAGGGTGCTCTGAGGCTCTGGCTGTCTGACCACCTTCCCACAATCCACAAGTGGAGTATGTCTGTGCATAGATCATCGGTTTTCCCCTCTTGAAACTCTTGGATGCCCTTCAGGGAGGGAAAAACCCTGGGAGACTCAGTCTGCTTCTTGGAGGGCCGAGTTGGCCTGGCCTTACCCTCTGGGTGGACACGACCCTGAGTCAGCCTACAGTACTGATTCTACCTTGCCACCAGCAAGGTCACCCTTTCTGCACCGACTCTCAAGTTATTAACAAGCAGATCCTCTGAGACTTTCCATGCTAGGGGGATGCTTGCTTTCTCTCTCCTCTCTTATTTATTCCATTGTCTTTGCTCAAGCTCCTCATCACCATCACGGTCGTCTGTGCCTTGTCATCCCTCCTAGGCCTTTTGTCCCCTTCATCATGGACACAGCTCCTCTTCCCCCTATTCCAGGTCATCACAATCACAGGGCTGCGAGGGGCAGATTTATCGCAGGTTTAAGGAGAAGATTAGAGCACAGGAGACCATCAACGCTCTCTTAAAACATTCTCCAACCATGTGTGTGTGTGTGTGCATGTTAANTCCTCTTCCCCCTATTCCAGGTCATCACAATCACAGGGCTGCGAGGGGCAGATTTATCGCAGGTTTAAGGAGAAGATTAGAGCACAGGAGACCATCAACGCTCTCTTAAAACATTCTCCAACCATGTGTGTGTGTGTGTGCATGTTAAGTTACGTCTGACTCTTTTGCAACCCCTTAGACTGTAGCTGGGAAATATTGAAGGCAGGAGGAGAAGGGGATGACAGAGGATGAGATGGTTGGATGGCATCACTGACTCAATGGACGGGAGTTTGAGCAAGCTCTGGGAGATTGTGAAGGACAGGGAAACCTGGGGTCCTGCAGTCCATGGGGTTGCAAAGAGTCAGACACAATGGAGCAACTGAACACCAAGGCTGTAGCCCACCAGAGCTTCCACCATGGGATTTTCCAGGCAAGAATATTGGAGTGAGTTGCCATTTCCTTGTCCAGGGAATCTTCTTGATCCAGGACCCATGTCTCCTCATTGGCAGGCAGATTCTAGACCACTGAGCCACCAGGGAAGCTCCTTCCCTTCCCAAACCATGTCAGCCCAGTATCCTTTCCTGCCTCTTTCTTTCCTCAGGCCCTAATCCCCCCCATCTGCGAGGCTTTTCTCTCTCCGCTTGCCTGTACTTTCCTTTCCACTTCCTCAAATTTAGAGGCCCCTGAACACTTCCTTGGAAACACCAGGAAAAAATAGGAAATTCCTATTTAATGTTGCTGTTGTTCTTTTTGTTCAGTCACTCAATCGTGTCCAACTCTTTGCGACCCCATGGACTGNTCAGTATTTGAAATAGCTCCACTGGAATTCCATCATCTCCACTAGCTTTGTTCGTAGTGATGCTTTCTAAGGCCCACTTGACTTCACATTCCAAGATGTCTGGCTCTAGATTAGTGATCACATCATCATGATTATATGGGTCGTGAAGATCTTTTTTGTACAGTTCTTCTGTATATTCTTGCCACTTCTTCTTAATATCTTCTGCTTCTGTTAGGTCCATACCATTTCTGTCCTTTATCGAGCCCATCTTTGCCTGAAATGTTCCCTTGCTATCTCTAATTTTTTGAAGACATCTCTTGTCTTTCCCATTCTGTTCTTTTCCTCCATTTCCTTGCATTGATCGCTGAAGAAGATTGCGAAAAGCAAGGTAAAGGCGGATCGGTGGCCTCTGGCAAAGTTGATTGTTTAATTGCTTTTAGCACCTGTAACTTTTGTTTGTCTGTAACCTGCTCTAGCATGACATTTTTCTGATTTAAAACCTCTGATAGATCTTTCTCTTCTAATTCACATTCATGCAGGGATCGAACAGTTTCAACCTTTAAATCTCCTCCCGAGCCATCTATTTGTTCCCTAATGGCCCTAAAAGACACCAAGTTACCCACCATTGTGGGGGCATTTTTACCCCCTGTCTATAAGCTTTTAGAACATTGTTTTTTTACTCTGGTCTAAGTTTGTAAATCTAAGGTTCCTTCCTCTGGAAACCATGGATTATATTCAACCACTGTCTGATAACAGCTAGTTAACTGCTCTTTAGGCAGATTAACTCCATATTGTTTCAAGAAATGATGCATGAGAAGAACAAAAGAAATTTTACTTGTCTGATGTCCCATCCTGCTTACCTTGCTTCACCAGGAGTGCGGCCCTTTTTCAAAATCAGTCTGCTGCTTCGAGCCCCACATTGGGCGCCATCTGTAAGGCTCGGATAACCGCACTCTGAAAAGGACACTCAGGGACAGCCTCTGGTGGACTGACAAAGTTTATTATCTAACTGCGCAGTTTTATAATTCTCAGGGAATAGAGCATAAGGCAGACTTGCACGTAACCATTCCAGATAAACATTAAAGCATTCAAGCATAAAATACAGTTCCCATTGCCCAAGACACAACATAGCTTTGGTGAAACTCTAAAGCGAGTTTTATCATGAAACAACAGTCCTTGCTCTCAGAAACAGGTGGTCAGAAGGAAGCCTTCGAACGCCTCAAGGCCGGGTGCATAGTTGTTATCCATTCCCAGCCTCAGGTACTTGGTGAACTCTCATAACCCTTTGTTATGCTCGTTCCAGCTTCCAACCTTCGTCATGAGTGGAGCAAATACATTTTCAGTATTTGCTCAAAGCCTTCCAGCTCCTCCACATTAGGTATAGGCTGTGCATGTTTGTTGTCCTAGATGAGATAATTTGCTGTTGTTATCAGGTAGTAAAGAATTCATCTGCCAGTGCAGGAGATGCGGGAGATTTGGGTTTCATCTCCGAGTTTGGGAAGATCCCCTTGGGTAGGAAATGCCACCCACTCCAGTATTCTTGCTGGAAAACTCTGTGGACAGAGGAGCCTAGTGGATTATACAGTCCATGGGGTCACAGAGTCAGACACAACCGAGTGACTGAGCATGCATAAGGTTATTATCAAATATTTCTTACTTGCACTTTCTTTGCCTTGCTCCCAGAGGACTTTTGCTGAAAAGCCAAGCTTTTTTTGTTTTTTGTTTTTTAAATTATAATGCAAGGACGCAAGGTCTTCAAATAAAAATTGTTGTGAAATCTTCCCTACCCCTCTACAGTATACTAGGATTCAAAACATCTCAACATGGACTAACAGTGGTTTTTGAATACCTGACTTGGCACCTAACTCCCATAAGTATAAGACAGAGAAAGATGAAAATTACCTCTAGTTTGTATAATAGTTCTTTTGTCTCTTTGGTACACTTGGAGATTTTTTTTTTTCATCCCTGGGGTAGTGTATCTTTCACCCGCTTTTCTTTTGTAAACTAGGAGAAGGATGAGTGGGAAAGAAGAGCTTTAAAAGGATGAACCAGCTTCAGCATTTACAGCAGGCATGTTCTTAGGCTGCACAAATGTAATGAAAGGGTATGTATGGAAATTGATGATTTCCATCAGTTTTCCATCAGGGGATGAGTCTCTTAAACTATCATTGCCAAGGTACCTGTTAAGACATCTTTATATATCCCTGTGAGTTCATACAGCCTTCAAGGACACCTATGCTGGTGAGTGAAGCAATCCATGTGTGTGACAATAGGGAGTGGTGGTGACTGTAGAATGAAATGCTGTACAGTGCTTGTTTTACCAGTATTGAATAAAATCATATTGACCCATTTTTTTGATTCTGCAAATAAAATTAGTAGGCTTACATTTCTTTTTAATTAATTTATTTTTGGCTGCACTGGGTCTTCGTTGCTTTGCAAGGACTTTCTCTAATCGTGGTGAGTAGGGGCTACTCTTCCATACAGTGCGAAAGCTTCTCATTGTGATGGCTTTTCTTGTTGCAGGGCACAGGCTTTAGGTGCACCTGTTTCAGTTATTGCAGCCCATTAGCTCATTAGTTGCAGCTTCTGGGCTCTAGAGCACAAGCTCAATAATCGTTGCACTGGGGTTTAGTTGCTCCGCAGCATATAGAATCCATGACCAGGGATCGAACCCATGTCCCCTCCATTGGCAGGAGGATTCTTATCCACTGCTCCACCAGGGAAGTTCCCAGGCTTGCATTTTGTGTCTAATATTAACTAGTGAAATTCTAAACCCTGACTTTAAAATGCAGGCCTGTGTAACTCATAAAAGTATAATCAGAAAAAAAAAAATTCTCTTGCTTACAGCTAGAGGGAGAGACAACATTTTTGCTTCATAAGACAGCTCAAAAAATTCAATTTGAGAAGGTGTTAAACCAAGAACATTCACAGGAATATCAAGCTTATTCTCCTGTCAAAAATGGAGGTGTGGTGCAATTATTTTTAATGTTTTGTTCTCTGTTACAAGAAGTGTGTCCCTAAACATGTAATTTGAATATCTTATGAGACTCCAGAGGCTTTACAATTGTTGTAGCGACTTACAAACTGCTCAGGTTGGACTTTCTGGAAGCAGAGGCTGAGACAGTGTTTGGGGTGAAGTGAAGTGAAGTTGCTCAGTCGTGTCCGACTCTTTGCAACCCCATGGACTGTAGCCTACCAGGCTTCCTCCTTCCATGGGATTTTCCAGGGAATAGTACTGGAGTGGGGTGTCATTTCCTTCTCCAGGGGATCTTCCCGACCCAGGGATCAAACCTGGGTCTCCCGCATTGTAGACAGATGCTTTACCATCTGAGCCACCAACAAGATGATTATTAGGGATGAACCCTTATGAAACGAAGAATGAGGACATAAGATTGGGCAGAAGAGGAAATCAGATTGCAGTGTAGGCTTTGATGAACCCTCCAAGGGGGTTCAAGCAAGTGCTGCTCCTAATAAGTTATTTGAAAAAGGCCAGGTGCAATAGTGTGTATATTATGCCAACATTTGTTTACAGAGGGAGATAGAGGAAAGGATGCCTTCTTTCATTTGCCTATGAAAGCATGAAAATCTCTGAGATGACAGAAAACAACCAATAGAAATTATCTTTGGAAAGGACATTAGAAAGTGCTATGGACTGAGTGTTCATGTTTCTTCCCAAATTCATATGTTGAAATCTAATTCCCAACATGATGGATGGTATTAGGAGGTGAGGGGTGTTAGGCCCTGGCATGCTGCAATTCATGGGGTCGCAGAGTCGGACACGACTCAGTGACTGAACTAACCTGAACAGAAGCAGAAGATATTAAGAAGAGTTGGCAAGAATACACAGATCTGTACAAAAAAGATCTTCATGACCCACGATGGTGTGATCACTTGCCTAGAGCCAGGCATCCATGGTATTAGGCCATGGGTGGTATTAGGGGTGTTAGGCTGATGGTATTAGGCCAGGGGTGAGGGGTGATTGAGTCATGATGGTGGAGTCCTCATGGGTGGTTATTAGTGCCCTTATGAAAGAGACCCCAGACAGCTCCCTCACCCCTCTGCATATGAGGACACAGAAAGAAGATAGTCATCTATAGATCAGGATTTGGGCTCTTCAGTTCAGTTCAGTTCAGTTTAGTCTCTCAGTTGTGTCTGACTCTTTTTGACCCTATGAACCGTAGCACGCCAGGCCTCCCTGTCCATCACCAACTCCCAGAGTCCACCCAAACCCATGTCCATCGAGTTGATGATGCCATCCAACCATCTCATCTTCTGTCGTCCCCTTCTCCTCCTGCCCTCAATCTTTCCCAGCATCAGGATCTTTTGAAATGAGTCAGCTCTTCACATCAGGTGGCCAAAGTATTGGAGTTTCAGCTTCAACATCAGTCCTTCCAATGAACACCCAGGACTGATCTCCTTTAGGATGGACTGGTTGGATCTCCTTGCAGTCCAGGGGCCTCTCAAGAGTCTTCTCCAACACCACTGTTCAAAAGTATCAATTCATCAGCACTCAGTTTTCTTTANGGAGGAAAGCAGAGTTGCACGTCTCCACTGGAGACGAGACCTGACTCCACTGGGGAGTCTCCAGAGAACCGCTACGGTCCAAGTAAGCAGTGGACGGAATCCTCAGGCTCCAGAAGAGGACTTAGGAGCAGGCCCTGACTGTCAAGAAATCCCCAGAGGCCCCTGGCAACTCTTGTGGAGCCTGGCCTTTCTGGAGAGCACAGGGGCAGGTCCCTGGGGACCACGTCATAACTCAAGAGGAACCTGCCACAACTCGAGAAAAACCAGGAGGATTTCCCCTCCAAGCGAGATGAGGCCCTTGTCCTCTGCGCCACCTCACAGAAGTCATCCCATCCCTCATGAACCTCAACGGGTTCTTTTACACCCTCACAGTGACTCAAGAATAGCCTGAAATACACCTCTCCACTCAAGAGGAATATCGAGGGTCCCCCCAAAACTCAAGAGAAACCCCGTGTCCCCCTGCTCCACACGAAATCAGGCTTCCTTTTCCTGCTTCTTCAGAGATGGATTCCCGACCGTCGCATCGCATCTCAGTAGCAGGTGCTCTCCACAGGACTGTCCAGAGGACCTCCGGGGTTCGTGCCACACGTTCCACGAGACACCCTGATGTCTCTGTCCATTC
>SJYV01044015.1:922-28329 GCA_006410875.1 Neotragus pygmaeus
CAACTGTTACGGCCGATCCCACGGAAGCTCCATACCATCTTATCAGAATGCCAAACAAAAGACACAGCTGACTGGCAAGTTGGCAAAGGAGCTAACTTGGCCAAACCATCTTTCCAAGGAAAGAGCGGCTGGATGAGGAGACAAAGAAGATGTTTGTAAAAGAGACGAGTCTCCTGGGAGATGTAAAAAACAGCTGAGAGGAAATAAATCGAACCGTGGTGCAGTTCCTGGAACTGAGGCCAGAAGCGGACAGGACCAGGGCCCCTTCCCAGAGGGTAAGGAAGGTCGTTAGGCCACACGAGCCAAATGAGCTGGGCCCTCGGCGCACATGGTGAGCCTGGGGAAGCTGCCCCCACCCCAGGAATGGCAAGGCTGAAAATGCATCCCTGCAGAGGAGACAAGGGCAAAGAGTGGGCGTTTATCCAGGGCTTTCTGTGTGCTGAGCCCTTCCCCGGGGCGGCGCTTAGTCTTCCTCACCACCTTTCTGAGCAAGCACACCCAGAGAGGTAAAGCAACTTGATCAAGAGCGCAGCCGTCAGATGGCAGAGCTGGGTTCGAACCCAGGTCTGTCTGACCCTAAAGGCAGTGCTCTTCCCTCCCGTGGTGTACGTTATTAGAGGAGACGTGGACATCCCGGGAACATTTCTAACTCCCTGTTTCTGGAAAGCCCCTCGAGAAGCAGAGTCCCAGGTTGGATGGACCAGGTGATGGAACCCAGTGACCAATCTCAAGTTCTTAGAAGCACAAAACAGAGAGCTGTTAAGGGGAGGAGTGAGTACAGATGGGCAGAGGCCCAGGCAGGTGGGCATGAAGATCTTCCAGGGATGTGGAAGGAAGGCAGAATGGTGCGGCAAAGTGGTGAGACCAGGTGGTAGGCAGCCTCTACCCCATGTCCCTTAAGGGCCTTCCACCTCGACTCCAGCTAATTTCCATGGAAACCCCAAACTTTCCCGTGTCCAGGAATAAAAGGAAGGCCTTTAGGACACAACTGCTCTGTCTACTTCTGGCTGTTGTGTTTTTTTTAATTTATTCTATTGAAATATAGCTGATTTATAACATGTTAATTTCTGTATAGTTGATTTATAACATTAATTTCTGCTCTACAGCAAAGTGATTCATATATGAATATATATTCTTTTCTATTATGGTTTATCATGGGATATTGAATATATTTAACAATTCCCTGTGCTATACAGTTAGACCTTTCGTTGTTTGTTGCTGCGGTTTAGTCACTCAGTCGTGTCCAACTCTTTGCGACTCCATGGACTACAAGCACGCCTGGCTTCCCTGTCCTTCATTGTCTCCTGGAGCTTGCTCGAACTCACATCCATTGAGTCTGATGCCATCCAACCATCTCATCCTCTGTCGTCCCCTTCTCCTCCTGTCCTCAATCTTTCCCAGCATCAGGNGTCTCCTGGAGCTTGCTCGAACTCACATCCATTGAGTCTGATGCCATCCAACCATCTCATCCTCTGTCGTCCCCTTCTCCTCCTGTCCTCAATCTTTCCCAGCATCAGGGTCTTTTCCAATGAGTCATCTCTTCGCATCAGGTGGCCAGAGTATTGGAGCTTCACCCTCAGCATCAGTCTTTCCAGGGAGTATTTAGGGTTGATTCCCTTAGGATTGATTGGTTTGATCTCGTTGCTGTCCAAGGGACTCTCGAGAGTCTTCTCCAACACCACAGCTCAAAAGCATCCATCCTATATACCATATCCTCTATATAATAGTTTGCACTGCTAAGTGTTTCTTCATACTGCTCATTCTTAGATGCATGGATATTGGTTCTCACTCTGCCCTGATCGCTAAATCATGTTAAATCTGCGGTAGGCAGGACACACACATTTATGTACTAGGTAGCCTTTCTCATGCGGCTAAGAAATAGCTACTGTTTCTTCACTGCCGATTGTGTGAATTCACAAAAGCCCAGAGCAACCAGTGTTTCCCTCCTACTAAAGTTGCTCTTGGGGGTCCCACATCAGGATGTCTCCCCGACTAGGCCAGCCTGCCCACCCTCCAGCGTGCTGGCTGCTAAGAGCTCACAGCCAACCCTCCTTCTGCAGAGAATCACCATCTGTTAACCAGAGCCTCACCAGGCAGTCACGTCCTCCCACGAGCACCCCACAGCCAGTGCTGACCTGGGGGTGCATCTAGAGCGGGTAACAGCTTTGTGATGTGATCAACCCCTCAGCCCCCAGTGGATCAGGGGGACCTGCTGTGTGGCCACCTCCCCGCTCGGCTTCCCCCTTCCCTGTCCTGCTTCCTTCGCCCCTTACAGGTTTTTCCTGAGTCCTTCCTAAGTAAATCGCCCAGTGCCCTAAGATACCATCACCCTATTTACAGGACAGGAAACCGAGGCTTAAGCAGGATGGTGCCTCCACCCCAGCTTAGACTGTCCCCGAAGTTCAAGGCCTTTCTGTTCCTTCATCCTGCCTGGACAGCAGACAGATGGGGAGCAGAAACCCCAGGCCCCGCAGGGATGGGGGCCTTTTCCTCCTCCAGCGGCAGCGGCCCCTGTTGCCCTCCCCCGTACTGAGTCATCGCCTGCCCGCGCAGAGCGGCGAGGAATCAGGAGCAGGGCTGGGCGGGCAGCAGGCACTGGAGATGGGATTTCTCGGAAGCCGCAGTCCATCGCGGCTCAGGGAGGTGGGGGCTGAGGGGGAGCCTCTCCTCCCCGGTCCTGGTCACCCCAGGCCTGGAGGCAGGGAGACCCAGGGGCTGCTGGGGCTCCAGGTGAGCCTCTCCCTGGGGACAAGCCCTCCAAAGTGTCTCAGGGAGGAGGGGCCGAGGGCAAAGCCCAGATGCAAGGAGCTTGGCTGACTCAGCCACCAAAGCTGCGCAGCAAGGAACAGGAGGCAGTGTTCCCCGGAACACACAGCAGAGGCCGAGCCCACACCTCTGCCTGCCCCCAGGACCCAGGCATTAGAGCCCTGCGTTCCTGCCTCTTGCGATTCGGCTCCAGAAACACCCTTCTTCCAGTCCCTACTGCTGCTTCAGTTATATGAATTTGAAGCACCTTTTGCGTTTCTTTTAATTGAAGTCAAATTTACATACACCGAATACAGAAGCCTTGGGTGTCCCAGGAAGTGAATTTGGAGACAAGTGTGCCCCTGGGTCATGAGCACAGCTCTCTGCATAGGGAATGTTCCATCACTCCAGTAGGGTGTGTGTGTGCGTGTCTATTCCTTTTCAGGTTAACCCCCGTAGGCAATCGCTGTTCTGATTTCTAGCGCTGGCAATTAGATGTACCTGCTTTCGACCGTCATATAAATGGAATCACACAGTCTGTACTTTTGGGGTCTGGCCTCTGTCACTCAGCACCCTGTCTGTGAAGTTGGTCCACGCAAGGCAGGCAGCAGTCATGTCACTGAGTGTGTTCCTTTGTGTGAATACGCCGCAATTATTCCTCCA
Source organism: Neotragus pygmaeus (assembly GCA_006410875.1). Classification (NCBI taxonomy): domain Eukaryota; kingdom Metazoa; phylum Chordata; class Mammalia; order Artiodactyla; family Bovidae; genus Neotragus; species Neotragus pygmaeus. The sequence continues at coordinate 4,331 of SJYV01044015.1, forward strand.
TTGTCCTGTTGAGGGACGTTTGCACTGTTTCTATTCTTGGCTATTGAATAAGACCGCTGTGAACGTTCTTGAGTAAGTCTGTGGACATGTGTTTTCATTTCTCGTGGGTTAATAACCAGGGGTGGAATTGGTGGGTCACGGAATAGGTGTCGCTAACTTTACAAGAAGGTAGCAAACTGTTCTCTAAAGCGGGCATGTCATTCCACACTCCCACCAGCCGTGCTTGACATTTTGAGCTGCTTTATAGCCTCAGAGACATTTGGCTTTTCAGCGCTTTTCACTTCAGAAATGGTGTTTCTCTGATAACTTACGAAGTCAAGCACTTCTGCACACGCTCATTGGCCATTCTTGTATATTATTCTGTGAAGCAACTATTCAAGTCTTTTGCCTATTAAAAAAAAATACTGGTTATTTTAATTTTGTTAACTATTTTTCCATTTATAAACAGAAATATTCTGCCTATCACTCTTTCTCAGAGACGAATAATTAGGAATGAACTCATCTGTGCTGTTGAGACACACATAGGTTGTTCCAAGGTCCCTTATTCTGCAGCCAAGTTCCCTTGTTCCATACTCGCGCTCCCTTGCTAGAGGGTATCCAGCTATTAAGAGATTTCTCTGGCATTGAGGGTGGAGGTCATGATGCATCCTTGGTTGGTACTATTACATCTTAAATCCCTGTAGAGAATACTGGATTCAACATTTTCTATGTACTTCTTTCTAGCTCATTAGTTGAATACATTAATAGTAGGTTAATCAAATTTATAAAAATTGAATGAGTCATATTCCGTTGTTGTTGTTCAGTTGCTCAGCCATGTCTGACTCTTTGCAGCCCCATGAATGGCAGCACGCCAGACTTCCCCGCCCCCCACTGTCTCCTGGAGTTTGCTCAAACTCATGTCCATTGAGCTGGTGATGACATCCAACCATCTTATCCTCTGTCACCCACTTCTCCCGCCCTTAATCTTTCCCACCATCAGGGTCTTTTCCAATGAGATGGCTCTTCAGATCAGGTGGCCAAAGTATGGGAGCTTCAGCTTCAGCATCAGTCCTTCCAGCAAAGCATACAATCTATCTTTTCAGTATATTCAGGTTGTGTAGTTATCCCCACTGTTTAATTACAGAATGTTTTCATCATCCAAGAGGAAACATTCCCCAATTCCTCTCTGCCCACAGCTCCTGACAACTATTCATCTACTTTCGAGCTCTGAATTTGCCTATTTTGAAATGTGTGTGTGTGTGTGTGTGTGTGTATGTATACATATACATTCAGGGTGTGCCATTTTCTGTCTGGCCCCTTCTACTTGGCGTAACGTTTTCAAGGTCCATCCATGCTGAGTCTGTGTGGGTCCTTCATTCCTTCTCACGGTTGCCCTTTTCTGTGGATATGCCACATTTGGGTTGTTGACTCATCAGTTGGTGAGCATTTGGGTTGTTTCTACTCTTTGGGTTTTTAAATAATGCTGTTATGAACATTTGTGTACAGGGTTTTGTGTGAACGTACATTTCCCAGTTCTCTTGGGCGTCTCCCCTAGGAGTGAAGTCTTTGGGTCATAGGATAATTCCGTGTCTGCCTTTTGGAAGAACTGCTGGTCTGTTCTCCTTGGCAACCACAGCATTTCCATCCCCAGTAGAAATGTGTAAGAGCCGCAGGCCCCTACATCCTGCCAACACTTGCTATTGCTGGGTTTTCCTCTTCTATTACAGCCATCATAATGCATGTGCAATGGTGTCTCATTGAGGTTCTGATTTTTATTTCCCAAATATTCGGCATTGTTTCATGTGCTAATTTGTCACTTAGCTATTTTTCTTCAGAGAAATGTCTATTCCCTCCATCCATTTTAAAACTTGGTTGTCTTGTCTTTTATCGTTGAGCTCCAAGAGTTTTATGTATATCGAACATTACTCTGTGTGAGTTGTAAATACTTTATCCCTTTCTGTGGATTGTCTTCTTACTCCTTGATGGTGTCCTTGGAAGCACAAGTGTTTAACGTTGATAAAGTCCAATTTATTTTCTCTTTTGTTGCTTGTGCTGTTTTTGTATTCTACCTAAGAAAGTATGGTCTAATCCAAGGTCACCAAAATGAACACCTATTTTTCCTCTATGAGTTTTCCAGTTTCAGCTCTTACACTTGGGTCTGTGATTCATTTTGCATGTGGATATCTAGTTCTCCCAGTACCTTTTGTTGAAAAGACTATTCTTTTCTTATTGAATTGCCTTGGCACCCTGTCAGAAATCGATTGATCACAAAGGCAGATCTTTATTTTTGGACTTTCAGTTCTAGTCTAAGTGTATGTCTATCCTTATACCAGCACCCCAGTCTTTATTACCTGACAGGTTTGAAGCAAGTTTTGAAGTTAGGAAGTATGATTCTTCCCAACTTCACCGTTCTTTTCCAAAATCGTTTGGACTCTTCTGGGTCTCTTCCACTTGCATTTGAATTTTAGGATCAGCTTGTCCATTTCTGCCCCCAAAAGGGCAGCTGTAATTTTGAGAGGGAATGCAATGAATGTGTGGATAACTTCGGGCAGTATTGCCATTTTAACAGTAGCAAATCTCCCAAGCCATGAGCACAAATGTCTTTCCATTTAAAGAGGTCTTTAGGTGCTTTCAAAGATGCTGTGTAGTTTTCAGTGTAGACGTCTTTCACCTCTTTTGTTAAATTTTTTTCCTAAGTATTTTAGTCTTTCAGTTGTAAATGGAATTGCTTTCTTAATCTCACTTCGGGGCCATCCACTGCTAGAGACACAGTTGACTTTTACGTACTGATTTTGTGTCCTGACACCTTCCTACACTTAGTTACTGACTCTGACAATTGCTTCCTTCCTTCTTTCCTTCCTCCCTCTTTTCTTCTGCTTAGTTTTTGTTCAATCGGCTCTTCTTTCTCTACTTTCTTAAAGTATAAAGTTAGGCTATTGATTTGAGATCTTTCTCCCCCTTTTTGGTGGGTATTTACAGCTATTATGAGTTCTGATTTTATTCCAGTGTGGTCAGAGGATATGCCTTATATGATGTTCAATCTTTTAAAATGTATAAAGACTTGCCTTAAGGCCTACTGTGATCTAACTAGATGCTAAGTTTTGAGATTTCAAAGAAAAATAGGTTCAAAAGAGATGGTAAGCTATATTATGAAAACCATAATCAAAACAGACCTTGAGTGGCTCTACTAACACGAGAGAAAAATAGACTTTAGAAAAAAAACTATTAGTAGAGACAAAGATACCTGGGTCGGGAAGATCTCCTGGAGGAGGAAATAGCAACCCACTGCAGTCTTCTTGCCTGGAAAATTCCATGGTCGGAGGAGCCTGGCAGCCTCCAGTTCATAGGGTTGCAGAGAGTTGGACACAACTGAACAAGTAGAGACAACGAAGGATATTTTATGATAATCGAAAGGTTAATGCATCAAGAAGATACAGTGATTATAAACATATGTTCCTAACAAGAGATTCCCAAAATACACGAAACAGAAACTGACAGAATTGAAGGAAGAAATAGACCAACAATAATGTCAGACACTTCAATATCACACTTTCAGTAACTTACCTTTACCTAATAACAAATGACATGAAGCCATCTTTCCATGTCCTTATTTAACTTCTGTCTTAGGGCTCTGCACTGGATCTTGTCACTGCTTGGGGGTGCTCTTCCTAGTATCTTCATAGCTCACTCCATCACTTCCTCGGGACTTCATTTAGATGGATCTTCTCTGTAAGGCCTCTTCTATAAATAGTCTAAATTTCATCACCCCTTCATAACCATTCCTATTTCTTACCTTTTCTTTTCCTTAAATCTTTATCAGCTCTCACAAACATACGATGTCCTGGAATTGCATTTATCCTCTTGAATTTGTATTATCTCCTCACTAGCCAGCTTTGAAAACAATCCCAGTGCAGTGTGTTATTATTATCATCATCGTCACCACTCACTGTTCAGACCTGGTTTATAACCTGGGCACATGGTGCTGTAGTTATTCACATATCTGTTTCCTTCATGAGACAGGGCCCTCTTCACGAACAGGGGGTGGAGGGGGTGCCCAGAACTGTCTGAACCAAGCGCTCCCCGGCACCCAGGACAGGGTATATCAGAGCCAAGGACCCTTGGAGTGTTTGCTTCATGAAGCCAGGAGACCCTGTTCTGGTACCAGGTATGGACCATGAATCAGATAGCCAGACCAAAATGAAAAAGGAAGGGGAAAGTTTTCTGTGAACCTCTGGAATTGACAGGCAGCCTTTAGGGCAGAGAGGAAGGCTCCGATGGTTCCCCGGCTCACTGGTGGAGTCTCAAGCTCAGGAGTCAGGACTGCTGCGGAGCGGAGCACAGAGCCGCAGGGTCTGGGACTCAAGCAGAGCAGGTTCAAGTCCACCTGTAACACCATCTGTGTGACTTTAGACAAGCCCCTTCGTCTCCATGAGCTGTACTGTCTCATCTGTAAAGTGGGCACAGCGATACTTATCTTAGAGAGTGGTTGTGTACAGACTAGGGTACCACTATGGTAACCGGACGCAAAACTGATGCTGAACAGATGACTATAAAATGTTAGTCACTCCGCCGTGTCCAGACTCTTTGGAACTCCCTGGACTGCAGCCTGCCAGACTCCACTGTCCGTGGGATTTCCCCAGGCAAGAATACTGCAGTGGGTGGCCATTCCCTTCTCCAGGAAATCTTCCCAACCCAGGGATCAAACCTGGGTCTCCAGGAGAGGGGAATGGCTACCCACTCCAGTATTCTTGCTTGGAAAATCCTATGGACAGAGGAGCCTGGCAGGCTACAGTCCAGGGGGTCACAAAGAATCAGACATGATTGAGCAACTAACACTTGCAGATGACTGAAATAATAGGAAACGTTTACTGAGCACTTCAGCTGTGCCAGGCATTGCAAACAACTCTTTATAGCACAATCTCATTTAATTATCACAATGTCTTCCATCAGAGAGCCTCAATCCTATGTTATAGATGAGGAAAATCAGGCTTAAGAAAGCAACGTGACTTTACCCAAAGTGACCCAGCTCATTAGTTACAGAGCAGACTTAAAACGCTAACCCGTCCGGCTCAGAATCTGTGCTTCTAGCTGATGCCGTGCTGTTAGCGACAACTCTCCTTTCTGCCCTGCTTCCCGCAGACGTTCTCAGGGACCTCCTCCTCTTCCTGCCCCTCAAGGAACAGGAGGCAGCACTGCAGAGAGATCAAACACCGGGGACCTAAGGATAAACAGCTCTGTTTGCGTGCCAGCCCTGTTGCTCACTGGCTGTGTGGCGTCGAGCAAGTCACTCGCCCGTCCTGAGTCTGAGTTTCTGACCTAGTCTCCCAGGGCGGCTGTAATGAATTCCCACGAACTCGGTGGCTTAGAACCACCTCAATTTGTTATCTCACCATCTGTAGCTCAAGGACTTCTCTGGTGGCCCAGTGGTTAAGACTCCACCTTCTACTATAGAGGCCTCTACTGCTAAGTTGCTTCAGTCGTGTCCGACTCTGTGTGACCCCATGGCAGCCACCAGGCTCCCCCATCCCTGGGATTCTCCAGGCAAGAACTCTGGAGTGGGTTGCCATTTCCTTCTCCAGTGCATGAAAGTGGAAAGTGAAAGTGAAGTTGCTCAGTCGTGTCCGACTCCTAGCGACTCCATGGACTGCAGCCTACAAGGCTCCTCCATCCATGGGGTTTTCCAGGCAAGAGTACTGGAGTGAGGTGCCATTGCCTTCTCCGCTACTACAGAGGACATGGGTTCAATCCCTGGTTGGGGAACTAAGATTCTGCCTGCCACTGGGAACAGCCAAAAAACAAATAAAAAGTGATGCCAAAAAAAAAGGAAAAAATCCATGATGAGTAGTGTGTAGCTCAGAAGTCCAGGGCCTCAGCTGGCCACTCTGCTTGGAATCTCACAGGCTGAAATAGAGGTGTTGGCCGGCCCAGGCTCTTTCCTGGGCCCCCTGGGAAGGGACCTGCTTCCAAGGAAAGTGACGTTGTAGGCAGAATCCAGATTCTGTGAGTATGGGATCGAGGGCCCTGTGTCCTTGCTAGTGGTCCACTGGGAGCTGGTCTCTGCTCCTGGGGGCTGCCCGCATTCTTTCTCATGCAGGTCAATTCTTTCCCACGCTTTGGAAACGTCCAGCTTCTCCTTGTGGCTCCTTCCCTATTCCAACCAGGGAAAGCCATCTGCTTTCAATGGCTCATATAATTAGATTGAGTCCACTAGGAAAATCCAGGGTCTTTGAGGATCTGTAAGTTTGATAACATCTGCAAAGTCCTTTTGCCAGGTAACAGAACACATTCGCATCTTGATAATGGGATTAGGCCGTTGCCGTCTTTGGTTGGGGTTAGGGTGTTTGCATCCTGCCTGCTGCACTTGCCTCCTCCTTGCTCATCCATCCGACAAGTGTTTATTAGCTTTGTGGCAGTCACCGTGGGTGCCTTCAGTACCCGCCCACTCCAGCTTCCCGCTGCCGCCTGCATCGCCTGGTGAGAGGCTTTCTCCAGTTGCCGGAGGAACTTGGCAGAGCCCATGTGGAAGGACAGAAGTGGTGGGGAACTCACACCCTCCCGGGAGCAGCCCTCAGCCTATAGCTGACGGGAGCTGGCGGATAAGTAACCCAAGTCCATCACCCTGTGGACGCAGTAACCCGGCGTGTGTCTACACTAGCTCCCAGCAGGCTTTATCTCCACTTCATGAAAAAAGTGCACCTTCTGGGATGCCTGCCTTTCCACGCCTAACCCTGCTCCTAACCTCAGATCTCCCCCAAGCTATACTTCTTCTGGTATCAGTGCAGTTCAGTGCAGTCACTCAGTCGTGTCCGACTCTTTGCGACCCCATGAATCGCAGCACGCCAGGCTTCCCCGTCCATCCCCAACTCCCGGAGTTTACTCAAACCCATGTCCATCGAGTCGGTGGTATAGATAGCCTATATTTCTTGTCTCAAGAAATGCTTCTGGGGTAACCAGGAAAAGCTCTTGTTATATGACCGGCGCTTCCTCCAGGCACCGCTATTATCTCCATTTCACAGATGGGGAAACTGAGGCAAGGAGCAGATACGTAATTTGCTCACACAGCTAGCGTCTGGCAGAATCAGGATCTGAACCTGGGCCACTGGGTTCCAGGAATCCCGCTGTTATAAACTAGACCATACCAACTTTCTCCCTAGCCATAAACCAAGAACGGTATTCCCTGACTCATGGTATCACTGGGAGGATTAAATGAGATAGTGCTCGTAAAGGCTTGGTTATCACATGGCACAATGAGCTCTCGATAAATGGCAGCTCAAACCGACAATAACAACACGACGAATCGTAATAATAGCAATTTTGCTCAAGCCCAACTCGGAGGACAAAGGGGACCGGTCACTCTGCAGGCAGATCCATTATCTGAGAGAGAATAAACAGCCTGGCTAAGCGCAGAGGAAGGTGGTGGGTGTTGTTATAGCAACTGATGAGCCTTTTTGTATCCTCACAGCCAAGTGGGAGGCAGAGCAAGGAAGGAAGAAGCTCTTCAAAGGAAGCCAGCAGGGAGCGAAGGGGGGCTGGCCAAGGGAAACCCCCACTCCCTGCCCCACCCTGGCCTGGCAGCTCTGACGTCCAGACTTCAGGCAGGCTACTTCCCTGCTGAGGCTGGGGGCACGGAGATGCCCAGAGGCCAGGCAGAGGGGGAAAGCCTGCGGAGCCACAGTCCTCAGTCTCTGCAATCTGAGCAACCAGACAGCAAGCTTTGTGGACCAAAGAACGCAGGTCCCTCACTCAGGGCGGAGTTAGTGTTCTGAAGCGTGCTATTCCAAGAAAAGAATCTGGCAGCTCTGCAGAGGGATCAGTGTGACTCTCATGGACCCCAACCACAGAGCCAGCTAATGGCATAACCACCCAAATGAAGAAACCAACTCACCTCTCTTTTCTCTCTTCCTCCCTCTGCCTGCTCTGGTACCGATCCCATCTATGATCACATCTATCCCATCTATGCTGTCTTCCAGCATCAGTTGTGTGATCTCATCCGTCCATCTCTCCATCTACTCACTCTCCACCCATATATACACCCATGCGTGCATCCAGCTGACTGTTCACCCATTCATGCATACATAGATCTCCACTGCCCATCAAGACCTGAGCTGGGCCTGCGGTGCCTGACTTTAAACAGGACAATCCTGATCCTGGCCCTTTCGAACCTCAAGGTCTCATGAAAGAGACAAACGGACAGGAATATAGAGAGGAAAGCCATGACGTAGGTGGGAGACCAGTGCTTTCAAACTAGTGGCCTATGGAATGAATTCATTGCACAGATATATTTTGTTTGGCCTTCAGAGATTTTGTGTGTGTGTGAAAAATAACATTTTTCATAAAATGTCTAATTTTCAGGCTCTCATGAAAAGTCAGGGATCTGGCAACCCTGAACTTCCCATTCTCACACGGTGACAATCACTAGAACCAGAACTCCTCCAGCTCCTCAGCCCCGCAGTGCTCCGAGTCATCCTACATGGGAACTGGCCCCGCCAGGCATTTCCATCAGCTGGCCCAGAGTAGAGTCGGGAGGGTTCAACACAGCCAGAGGGACCTGAGCCTCAGAGGCCTGTCCTCAGCATAGCTAACAAGGCTGAGCTGTGGTGAAAACCACAAGCCCTTGCTCTGATGGTGTCGTTGACAGGGATGTGTAAGCTGGGGAGAGGTGAGAATCAAGGATTCAGGGAACACCATCGTAAGCACAGGCTCTGGGGACCCTCAGGCCGAAACCACCAGCTGCGTACGGAACCCTTAAACCACCAGCTGCGTACGGAACCCTTAAACCACCAGCTGCGTACAGAACCCTTAAACCACCAGCTGCGTACGGAACCCTCGGAAATACGCAATGTCTCAGCCAAGCCTCCACCCTGGTGCCCTGGCTGCCACCCCGACTTCTCCAGCTGTGCCTGATTCAGAGCATTCTTCAAGCTCAATCTGCCCCCCAAGTTTGGTTGTGGGCTATCATGGTACTATGGGTTCGTCTTATCAGGATTTGGATGAAGTAATTAACTAGGCAATTTGTCACTGAAGATCTGTGCTTCTGTTTGGTTTCTTAAAGTGCAAGCAACAGAAACAGACTCGGGCCTGAGGGAGTCTGGTGGGTTCAAGGCAGAGGCTGAGAACTTCATGAAGCCTCATGGACCTGCCTGGGATCCATGCAGGATCCAAAGCAGTGTCAGAGGGCTGGACTCCAGGACCTCAGGAGTCTGAGCAGAGGCATGCTGGTCAGTACACCACCCCCTGGTGTATAGAATCCAACCCCTTCATCTCTTTGTCCCTCTGTTAGAGTCTGGGCTTCCCTAGTGGCTCAGCTGGTAAAGAATCTGCCTGCAATATGGGAGACCTGGGTTCCACCCCTGGATGGGGAAGATTCCCCTAGAGAAGGAAATGGCAACCCACTTCAGTATTCTGGCCTGGAGAATTTCATGGACTATACAATCCATGGGGTTGCAAAGAGTCGGACACAACTGACTGACTTTCACTTCACTAGAGTCTGCAGTTCCAAAAAGGTATGGCCAAGGGTTAGTCTATGGGGCCTGGGTCAACCCGTTAGCTAGGGAGTCTTTGACTTCACTCTCTCTTGTTGTTCAGCCGCTCAGTCATGTCCAGCTCTTGCGACCTCCTGGCCTATAGCTCTCCAGGCTCCTCTGGGGGGTTTCCTCGGCAAGAATACTGGAGTAGGTTGCCATTTCCTTCTCCAGGGGATCTTCCTGACCCAGGAATCAAACTCTGGGTTTTCCATATTACAGGTAGATTCTCTACCACTGAGCCACGGGGGAAGCGCTCACTCCCAGTAGAATGGAGGAAAGTTTGCCAGGGACTGAAGCTGGGCTGCTTTGTGCCTTGCTTTGTAGATTTGACTTGGGAAACATCCAAATGTGTTCCACAATTATGAAACAAAATTAAAGTTAAAAAGTCAAGTGAAACAAAGCTTTGCAAAAATTGGTGATATAATCACATAGAAAAGAATTATTTCTTTAAAAAAAACAACAGAGTAATTTGACTGTACATCCCTGATAGGATATGCCTGAAGAGCTCTAAGGATGAAAATAACTGTGAAGAAGAAAAAAATATATGCTAAGTATCTGCCATGTGTCCCGTTTCTGTGAGATGCTATAAAACACTGATGGATAAGGTGACATCCCTGCCCTCCTGGAATCTGTCATTCTGTAGCCTCCGCTGCAGCATCCGTTTTCCTTTGCAATATCATCCCAGTTTCCTTAAAACTTTTTTGCTATGGAAGACTTCAAACACATGCAAACGTCGTCAGTGTAGCTTAGTAAAATCCATCATCTAGGATGACCCATTATAAGCNGTTTTCCATATTACAGGTAGATTCTCTACCACTGAGCCACGGGGGAAGCGCTCACTCCCAGTAGAATGGAGGAAAGTTTGCCAGGGACTGAAGCTGGGCTGCTTTGTGCCTTGCTTTGTAGATTTGACTTGGGAAACATCCAAATGTGTTCCACAATTATGAAACAAAATTAAAGTTAAAAAGTCAAGTGAAACAAAGCTTTGCAAAAATTGGTGATATAATCACATAGAAAAGAATTATTTCTTTAAAAAAAACAACAGAGTAATTTGACTGTACATCCCTGATAGGATATGCCTGAAGAGCTCTAAGGATGAAAATAACTGTGAAGAAGAAAAAAATATATGCTAAGTATCTGCCATGTGTCCCGTTTCTGTGAGATGCTATAAAACACTGATGGATAAGGTGACATCCCTGCCCTCCTGGAATCTGTCATTCTGTAGCCTCCGCTGCAGCATCCGTTTTCCTTTGCAATATCATCCCAGTTTCCTTAAAACTTTTTTGCTATGGAAGACTTCAAACACATGCAAACGTCGTCAGTGTAGCTTAGTAAAATCCATCATCTAGGATGACCCATTATAAGCCTTGTTTCATTCATGCCCACTCCCATTCTTCTCCCTCATCCTGTGCTTTTCTGTAGCAAACTGTGGACTTCATACTATTTCCATATGCCTTCGTAAGTATTGCAGGATATCTCTCTAAAAGATAATGACTCTCTCTCAAAAAAATAACCGCAGTATCATTATCACACCTAGAACAAATAACAATCCTTTAAGAGCATCAAACGTTCAGTGTTCAGATTTCCAGTTATTTCATAAACACTGTAAAATGTTTTAGGTCTTCCCTGGTGGCTCGGTGGTGAAGAATCCACCTACCAATGTGGAGGTGCAGGTTCAATTCCTGGGTCAGGAAGATCCCCTGGAAGAGGGCATGGCAACCCACTCTAGAATTCTTACCTGAGAAATCCCATGGACACAGGAGCCTGACGGGCTAGACAGTCAGTGGGGTCGTAAAAGGGTGGGCCGTGACCGAACAACTAAGCAACGACAACAATAAAGTGGCTTATGTATTGTTCGAAATTGTTTGCACATTGTGGCTGGTTGATATGTATGTCGCTGAAGACTATTTTTTAAGACTTTTCTTGGAGTATAGTTGCTTTACAGTGCCGTGTTAGTTTCTGCTGTTCAGCAAAGTGAATCAGCTATACATGTATATATCTCCCCTCGTTTTTGGATTTCCTTCCCATTTAGATCACGACAGGGCGTTGAGTAGAGTTCCCTGTGCCGTGCGGTGGGTTCTCATTAAGTTACCTATCTAGCACATAGTAGTGTATATATGTCAATGCCAATCTCCCAGTTCATCCTGCCTCCCATTTTCCCATTTGGTGTCTATATGTTTGTTCTGTGCGCTTCTGTTTCTGCTATGAAAGCAATTATGGCTTCTCTCTCCATTATTTTTCCCCTTTATGATGTATTTCTTTAAAGAAAAGAAAAGCTGCGTTGCTTTTCCTGTAGTTTTCTAGAAGCCCAGAGTGTCTGGAGTCTGTTGATTACATCAGCGTGGTGTTGTGTCCCATGTTCCTTTGCTCTCTGGATTTCCTGCAGCCTTTCAGTTGACTTAGAGCTGAGCTGTCCAGGACAGCTACCAGCACCCGCAAGTGGATGCTGAACACTGGTCGTGTGGCCCATCCAAACTGAGATGTGTTGTGTCTAGTGTACACCAGATTTAAAAGGTCAGTGGTGCAATGATCATTTTCACACTGATTATATATCAAAATATATACATCAAATTATGTACTGAGAGTGTTTTGAAGAGATTGAGCTAAATAAGATATTAAAATTAACTCCTCCCTTAGTACTAGTGGTAGTGCTGGTGGCTCAGACATGTTCTACACTTTGCAACCCTGTGGACGGTAGCCCGCCAGGCTCCTCTGTCCATGGGATTCTCCAGGCAAGAATACTGGAGTGGGGTGCCATGTCCTCCTCCAGGGGATCTTCCCGACCCAGGGATTGAATTTGGTTCTCCCCGCCTGAGCGACAGGGATGGAATTAACGGAAAATATCCCTCATTTCATTTTTGCGAGTCTTTTCTTTATGACTTCTCTGGAAATTTCTTCTGGGAAGAGAAATAATCACTGTAAGTTCTGTAGCATCCAAACAGTTTGCTCGTTTCAATGGGACAAGAGATATGGTACTCTTCAGCCTGGTGGGGCTGCAGAGAGTCAGACATGACTTAGCCACTGAACAACAAGAACTCTTTTTATAACCTCAAAACACTTAATCTATTGCATGGAACTCTATTGGTGCTCAATAAATATGATTTTTGAATGAATGAATGCATGACTGAATAAGAAAAAAATAAGTTAATTCCACTTGCTTCCTTTTCCTTTTTTTCAATGTACTTTCCAGACAATTTTAAATTACACATGTGATAAGTTGAGTCACCTCTGTGTGTATTTCATTGGACAGGGCTGTGCTAGGGGCCTGATCAGATTTCCCTTTAATTTTCTGGCAGTTTTAGGGCCATGTTACGTTCTTCCATCACGAAGCCCTTGGTGTCTGCTGGCCTCCCTTTCTATGATGTTTGCAACCACTGAAGCCCAAAGTCTGGATCCACAAGTGCGTGTGTGCTAAGTCACTCAGTCATGTCCAGCTGTCTGTGACCCTGTGGTCTGTAGCCCCCAACGCTCCTCCATCCATGGAAGTCTCCAGGCAAGAACACTGGAGTGAATTGTCGTTTCCTCCTCCGGGGGATCTTCTCGACCCAGGGAATCGAACCCGCGTCTCCTGTCTCCTGCATCAGGGGTGAATTGTCTACCACCGAGCCACCAGGGAATCCCATTCTATTATTTCATTTTTGTTTATTCGCTGCTGTTCTCTAAGGAAGATTCTTAGGGGAATCGCCAGCCCCTTGGAGAGATTTTCTCCATTGTCCCTGTATAAGGCAACTCAGGGTGGAATCTTTCACTGTGCTGCATCCCAGCCAGAGGAGGTGCCGGCTAAGTGTCGAGTGAAGGGATGGAGGGGTTCACAAATGGACAAAGCCCCAAAGCATCACAGAGGCCGCCTGAGTGCTCCACCCGGCTCTGCTGTGTGCTGAGGGTCAGGCTCCCGTCTGGAGGCCTCCGATTCCTCTCGTGGGCTGAGCGGGCAGGCAGCCTGGTCACTGAAGCGTGGTGTCGGCTCTGAGGGCTTCTCCGTCTGCAGGAATGTCCCTGCATCAGCTCATGCTTCTAGAGGCCTCTCTCTCTCTCTCTTTCTCGCCAGGGCTGAGCCGGGGCCAGGTGGCAGCTGAATTAAAGTGACACCCCACAGCTAAGAATCCAAAAACTAATTAACCTCAGCCCATCAGACTCAGGGGAGGCCAGTCTGGCCAGCGTTCTGATGGCAGGTGGCATTAATACCTAATGGTACATTCTAATTGCTGTCTTTTCCCGAGTCCCTCCTGGTTCCTAAAGCACTTTCAATCAGGCAGAGAGCATCCACAGAGCACCTCTGAGCCCCGGTCTCTGGGGAAAAGAGGCCATGAGACAGAAAGCCACCCACCAGGAGCTAACAGGTGAGCCAGCCAGACGAGATCTAACATTCAGAGAAGAGCAAAGAGCTGAGCAGGCCAGGGCAACGGCGACGGCTGCTCTCACCTCCCGAGGTTGTCAGAAAAATTGAGGGATATGACATTCCTGGCGTTTGATGGGTGCATCAAAGGCTCCTAACCAACCTTTGTTGTCGTGTCCAATTCTTTGCAACCCCGTGGACTGTGGCCCGCCAGCCTCCTCTGTCTGGGGGGTTTCCCAGGCAAGAATACTGGAGTGGGTTGCCATGTCCTCCTCCACGGGATCTTCCTGACCCAGGGATCTAACCTGGGTCTCCTCTGTCGCAGGCAGATTCTTTCCCATCTGAGCCACCAGCGCTCTAAGCAACTGAGATACAGTAGGAAGAAGGGGTGGGGCCACCCCATCGCACACCTCCAGGAGGTGACGTTGCCTTGCCACACTGTAATCTGTGTAAACGGTGACCTCAGGCGCTGTGCAGTGCACAGCCTGTGCAACGGGACACAGCTCTCCCCGTCGGAGGAGACAGATACAGGCAAGTACAGCATGTAGCGCATTAGATGGTGAAAAAGGCGGAGGGACATAAGGCAGAGAATGCAGAGCAGGTGCAGGCCTGGGGCGGGTGTGGCCGGGCAGGCTCACTGAGAAGATGACAGGATTAGTCAGAATCTCAGCAGGGAGGAGCTGGCACGGCAAGTGGGTCGTTGGAGAGGGGCGAGCAGAGAGACTGCTTTCAACAAGACGGGCAGGACGGAGGGGATCTACAGGGACAGGGGAGCGGGACTGCTGTACGCCGAGGCTGGAAGGCCAGAGACAGGACAGGGAGCAAAGAGGAGGAGGGCTGTGTGCGCATGGCCTGCAACAGTTATCTGGGAAGGGGGCCTGGGGATAAACACCAACCTCCCTCCTCTCCTCCCCCGTCATCGCCTTCTCAGTTTCCCCCACAGAGAAGACCCAGTGGGAGCCAGGGAAGAAGGGTTCCGTGGTTTAGCCCCCACAGTCAGCCCCTGCGGGACAGAGCAGGTAGAAACGGGGGTGGAGTGGATCCGGGTGTTTAAATGGAAGCTACTCACATACGAGCAGAGACCTGAGGAAGCAAGGTCAAGGGGACACCTGGAGAAGAGCATTTCAGGCAGAGGACGGAGCCTGGGCAAAGGCCCTGTGGTGAGCGAGGGGCTGGCATGTCTACGTGGCCGCAGAGAGCGAAGAGTGCATGAAATCCCAAGACAGCAGAGGTGTTGGGCAGCAGCTCCTGGATGCAGTGAGCAGCCCTGGAGGGTGGGGAGCAGAGGAGCGCATGCTCTGCCCTTGGTTTTGACAGCACCCCTCTGGCTCCATGCAGAGAGCAGGTAGAGCGGGGTAGACGTGGAGGCCAGGAGAGCAGGGATGAGGCTGGGCGGCTGGCCCAGGTGAGAGGCGTGGTTGCTGGTACAGGGGCGGTCGGAGCGGAGGTGGTGGCCTAAGGTTGGATTCTAGTTCTGTTTTGTAGGTAGTGGGATGGAATCTTCTGACGGACTGGCTGTGGGTGGGGGGCTGGGAGAAAAAGCACTTGTTACCTCTGTCCATTTTCCTTCAACCTCTTATCATGGCCCATGAGCGTCCCTTCTAACAGGTTGCTTGAGGAAGGAGAACCGATGATATCTGCAAATTCTCTGTGACGTCTCTGGGGATTATTGTTGGCTGTGGGCTGGGGATAGAGCATAATGATGGTGTTATGGTTCTGTTTGAAAGGGAGGTGTCTCTTAGAGTTATGGTCTGAAACACTTGTTTACAGAAAAATGATAAGAAGGCTGAGATTTTCTCTGTTGTAACACGGAAGCGGGTGAGGTTACAGAGGAAATGAAATTTCCATTGAGACGGGCAATGGTTCATGGGTGTTTCGTTACACTCTGCTCTCTACTCTGGTGTAGTGTTAGTTTTTCCAAAATAAAAGATGTGTTTAAATCTCTTTTGTGGATTCGTGCGATGGAACTGTTCTGTCTTGCCTGTGACCACACATGGATCCATGCGCTGGGTACATTTGCAAAAAACTGATTCTACACACACACACACGCATGCATGAGTGTGTGTAAAACTGGTGACATCTGAATAAGGTCAATGGACTGTGTCAATGGCAATATCCTGGCTGTGATATTGTGCTGAAGTTATGAAAGATGTCGCCCGTGGGGGGAAATGGATGAAGGTTATACAGGACCTCCCCACAAGTATTTCTTGCAATTGCTTGTGAATCAACAATTATCTCTGAATCTAAAAAAATTCAAGTCCCTTTAAAAGACTAGAGGTGAAAATTACCGTTGGTAAGGATGCAGAGAAATCAAAACCCTTTTGCCCTGTTGATGGAGATGTAAAGTGGCAAAAACACTGTTTAAAACAGTAAGGCAATTCCTCAAAAACTTAAACACAGAATTACCATGTGATCCAAACATTCCACTTCTGGGTATATACTTAAATGAGTTGAAAATAGGAACTCGAGTTATTTGTACACCCATGTTCATAGCAGCATTGTTCACGATAGCCAAAAGGCAGAGACAACCCGAATGCCCGCTGATAGGTGAATGGGCAGGTAACATGGGGTAAATCTCAGAATAGAATATTATTCAGCCTTTAAAAGGAATGATATCCTGACCCACACTACACCATGGATGAACCCTGAAGACCTTCGGCTAAGTGAAATAAGTCAGACACAGTAAGCCAAGTGTCACCTCATTCCACTTCCATGCGGTTCCTAGAGTAGTTAAATCCATAGAGACCGAAAGCAGAAGGGTCTGGGAGAGAAGAATGGGGACTTAGATCCTGCCTTTCTGTTCGGGTAGCTGAGAATGTTCTGGAGGTGGATGGTGGTAATGGTTGTACAACACTGCAGGTATACTTAACGTTGTTCAACTGCTCACTTAGAAATGAACGAGGTGGTAAATTTTATGTTATGTGTATTTACAACAGTAAAAGAGATTAGGTAAAAGCAGATTCATGATGTCTCAAAAAAAGTAAACATGGACTGTAATCCCATGTGACCAGCTTCCCTTATCCCCTGTGCAGAATAACATCATCCAAGGCAGAGGGAAAGCTCCAGACAGACTCTGTCTCAGCGCCTGTGTCTCCTTTTTGGTGCCACCAGAAGAATCCCGGGCAGGGCTCTTTCAGACAACAGTGATGTCCCCAATATGGGAGTCCCTGAGATAGTGAGAAATCACCCATCAGATGGTCAATGAACACCTGTGGGGACAGCCGTCTAAGGGAGCAACAGGCTCCGATAACACATATAGGACCTGAGCAACAAGTTAACTCCTACGCACCCTTCGGGGCCCAGCTCCTAATGACTCTTTCCCAAGGAAGTCTTTCCTGACTTCCTGGACTGGATCATGTGTCTCTATTTCAGTATCAGCATGTATCCCAGTTTGCCCAGGATGGTTCCAGTTTATGCCAGTTGTCCGGGCATGGTTATTAGTAGCAATCACTTTCATCTCAAAGACGTCCAGGTAAATTCTCTGTTCACCCCACGCATTACAGATTGCCCGATTCTTTGTGACCCCATGGACTGTAGCCCACAAGACTCCTCTGTCCGTGGAATTTTCCAGGCAAGAATACTGGAGTGGGTTGCTATTTCCTCTTCCAGGGGATCTTCCCCACCCAGGGATCAAACCCATGTCGCTTGCATCTCCTGCCTTGGCAAGTGGATTCTTTACCAACTGCACCACCTGGGAAGCTTAGCTTCTCCAAGCTTCTCTTAACTCTGACTCAGACATCTTGTGATGTCCACCTCCTAGATGTGGTGTGAAAGATTCCAAGGGCAGGGGCATGCCTGCCTTGGGCACTGTTATAACCACAACGCCTAGCACAGTGCTTTATGTTGAATATGAGCTCAACCAATATTGGCTGGGTTAATGAACGTCTTCATTATTTTGTGAGTATCCGTGGTGGCCCTGGAGCTGCCCCTTGAAGAGTTCCTCCTGGCAAGAGTGTATTTGGCTGACAGCCTCCAGCTGGTGCCCCAGCTGCTCCCCGACGAAGACTGCACCTGGTGGGGTACCAGAGCTAGGCCTTCTCCTCCCAGTGGGGGCTCCTCTAACAGCCAGTCTTCACTCCTGGGCGCCCCCAGCCTGGCGGGGTTTTCTCAGTGCCGCCTGGCAGCCTGAGGCTCCTTCGGTCCAAGCCTCTCCTCCCCTCTCTTCTCCTACAGGGGTCCGACCACCACTGCAATCTGAGGTTCTCCTGCCTCTCTTTCTGCTTTATTCCTCACAAGTTGCTCCCAGTAAATCCCTTGCGTTGCCCCTTGTCTGGAGGTGTGCTTCCCGAGGGCCTGGCGTTCTATCACAGTAAGACTGTGAGCTGGCAGCCAGGGCCCAGGGTTCTTGCTCCCTTCCCTTGGAGGGAGGTGCCCCCGGCCCAGCCTGCTCAGTCGCCAGAGTCAGCAGCTGGAGAACACGTCCTCGGGCCAGCTCTCTGGTGCGCTCACAGATTTTTCTTGGCCGTGTCTCTACCTGCTGCCGCTGTTCAGTCGCTCAGCCATGTGTGGCTCTTGGCAGCCCCCCGTCTATAGCCTGCCTCCTCTGTTCGTAGGCTTTCCCAGGCAAGGATACTGGAGTGGATAGTCATCCCCTTCTCCAGGGGATCTCCCAATCCAGGGATCGAACCCAGGTCCCCTACACTGGCAGGCAAATTCTTTACCACTTACTGTTGCCCCAGTGAGCTCAGAAAAGTTTCTTCCTCTCCGTCTTTCCTTTCTCTCTCTCTCTCTCTCACTTTCTCTTCTTCCCTATGGATTCAACCATTGACAGTTTCTCTCCAGCTCTTACTTTTTTAAACTGCTTTCTCCAAAAGTTAGCTTGATGAACATGTGTTTTTCCCACGGCGCTTCCCTGGTGGCTCAGATGGTAAAGAACCTGCCTGCAATGCAGGAGACCTAAGTTGGATCCCTGGGTTGGGAAGGTCCCCTGGAGGAGGGCATGGCAACCCACTCTAGTATTCTTGCCTGGAGAATCCATGGACAGCACAGCCTGGTGGATTACAATCCAGGGGGTCACCAAGTGTCAGACATGACTGAGTGACTAAATCTAAAACAACCTAAATCTGAAACAGCTAAGAGTAAAATATTAATAACAAGCAACACACAACTTGTGAAGCCCTTGAAAGTATTCAGACACTGACATCAGCATCTTCACAAATGCCGAGGCTCCTCTAATTAAATCTGCTTTTCTCCAGCTGCAATATTCAAGATCAATTAAATAGATAAAGGGCATTGATTAAACAGGCGCTAGCTCCGCTGGAACATAAGCCTGGCTGCACATCAGAATCCCCTGGAAGCTTTTTAAAAACAGCAGTGCCCAGGCCCCACTCCAAGAGGTTTCAGATCTCATTGTTCGAAAATGAGGCCTGGGCATCCTACTCCTGGGGGGTTTAGAATGTGCAGCCAGGGTTAGAATCCATGTTGCAAGAAGTCTCACGCATGCTTTAGTAAACTGGGTCAGATGAGCACTGCCAGCTCATTGTGCCAATGAGGAACCTGGGGCTCAGGGACCCAGAGAAAGTAGAACCCAGAAGTCCTAGGTCAGTGGTTCCGGGCAGGCGGCAGCCTGGAGCCGAGACAGAAGAGGGGAGAAGCTTCCTCTCCACCCACCCTCACCCCCTCACCTCAGTCCACCTCCACCCAAGCAATTCACCAGTTGTTGGCTATGGTGCCATTCTTTACATTAAGACTCAAAGTCCGGTTTTGTTTTGTTCTCTTAACAAATGTGCACATCCTGAAACAGTTATTTACAGCCACCCCTGGGGTCAGAATCTTGTTGTCACGGATGTGATTGCAGAGCCCGGCACAGAACTTGCACCAAAATTTGAAGCTTCAAATATGTTTGCTGAAGGACTGTTTAGATAGATGGCAGACTGGACAGATGAATAGCTGGACAGAGAGACAGACATGAGTAGATGGTGTTAAGCAGATAAATGATTATAAACAGATGGAAGGGCAGTTGAGTGAATGGACGGATAGATGGAAGAGCAAAGGCAACAATAAATGTGTCTACACCCTGCCTTGTGCCACAAAGGATGTGATATACTTAAAAGGATTTGAGATACTTAAAAGGATTTGAGATACTTACAGTAAAATTAAAAAAATAAAATTTGAGGACCCTCTCTGGACCTGACTCTGCTCTAGGCATGGGATCGCCTCCGTGAACAAGAGGCAAAGGTACTCCCCTTGTGAACCTTACATATTAGCAGCATGAGTCAGATAAAGCAATAAAGATAAATGAGTAAATTACAGAGTATGTTAGAAGGCGGAGAGCTATCGGGGAGAGAAAAGGGCAGGAAAAGGGAAACTGGAAAAGCCACAGAGGCAGAGCTGGGATGCAGTTCTAAATGGGGAGGTCAGGGAAGGCCTTTTGGAGGAGGTGACCTCTGAGCAAAGAGGGAGGGAGGCAAAGAAGGGAGCCTTGCAGAGATCTAGGGGTAGGGGAAGGGCCTGGGCAAAGACGCAGCGTGCCTGCTGAGCGTGAAAGACTGTATCAGCGGCCAAGCAGCTGGAGCAGAGGGAGTGAAGGGGAGTGCAGAAGGGGGTCAGAGGCAACAGGGTATCCAGGTCACACAGGGCCTTACAAGTGATGGCGAGGACTTTGGCAAATTTTTGCTGAGTAACATGGGAGTGCTTGAAGGGTGTTGGGCAGGGAAGGGATGTGATCTAGCTTAGGTTTTATTTATTTTAGCTTTTAAAGAAATGTAATAAAGACATTTATTAGGGAATTTCATTAAAAACAAAAAATTCAAATGGAATTCAGCCCTGCAAGGGTTCACATGCTGTGAATATCTCTACTGCTATTTAGTATTTAAAAACAAAAAAACCAGCTTAGATTTTAAAAGACCCCCTCTGGCCACCCAGCTATAAATCAGCAGGTTTTAGGAGGTCAGGGTAGAGATAGACCAGTGAGACGTCATCCAGCTAAGGGGATGGGAGCTCCCACCAGGGTGGTGACCCCCAAAGAGAGGAGAGGTGGTTGGAGTCTGGGTATATTCTGAAGGGATACCCAACAGGCGTTCGTGGCAGTGTGGATACTGGTGTGAGAGAAAGCGAGAAATCAAGTTTGATGCCGGGGTTTGGGCCTGAGTAACTGCAAGAAGCGAGTTGCCCTCAAGCTACACGGGGGAAGCTGAAGTCAGATCAGGGTTTTGGTGGGGTGGGGCGGGGGGTCAACACGGAGTCTGGTTTTGGGCAGGCGGGTTTGGCGTGCACTGGACACCCAGTGGAGGTAGCAGGTAGGCGTTCGATGTGAGCTGGAGTTGCGGCTGTCTCTTATACACATCTTANCAGGGTTTTGGTGGGGTGGGGCGGGGGGTCAACACGGAGTCTGGTTTTGGGCAGGCGGGTTTGGCGTGCACTGGACACCCAGTGGAGGTAGCAGGTAGGCGTTCGATGTGAGCTGGAGTTGCGGAGCGGTCTAGGCCGGAGACATAAATGTGGACTCAGTGACACGTGAGTGGTGTTTAAAGTGATGAGATCAGGGGAGATCACCAAAAAAGTGGAACAGAGAAGAGACAAGGGTCGAGGACTGAGCCCCTGGGTCGTCCTGATATTAAGAGGTTGGGAAGGAAGAGATCAGTCAGTGGAGGAGAGTGGGAAGGGGACAGCCAGGGTAGGTTGGGGTCCCGAGATCAAGACAAGAAGGGAGCAGTCGACGGGGCTGAACCTCGCGGGGCGGGGGCCGAGCGCTGCCCGTCGGGCTTGTCGTGAGGAGGCTCCTGGCAGTCTTCACAAGGGGGGTCGTCTGTGGAGTGGCAGGAGGGAGCACCTTGGTTGGAACGGGTTTAAGAAAATTGCGAAGGAGGCGTCGATTGAAAAAATGAGTCTACAGTCTGCAAGTAGAGAGTGTTTTATTCAGTGGGAAGATCTTAGGACTGCAAGCCCAGGAGACAGCCTCTCAAGGAGCCCTGGGAGACTGCTCCGAGGAGGTGGGGGAAGGAGCCAGGATGCACAGAAGCGTGTACCAAAGACGGGCAGGCAGTCTGAACATCAAAGATTATTGTTAATTAAGGAAAACCAGATATCTCTTCCATGTATGGGAAGATGCAAGAGCCTGGGGATTATTGAAGTCATCCCTTTCATATGCATCTCAGCTATCTGGGGCCAGCATCCTATTTTTTTTTTTAATTCTCAGTCCCCCTCCACCCAGCTCCTCAGCAATCACTGGGGGGTGAGGTGGGGGAGGGGGAGGAGAGGTGGCATCTGCTGGATCACAGGCTTTGTTTTCCCTTTTGGGAGCCCTCGTTCATATTTGGAGGCCCGAAATCGCTGTTGGCTNACCCAGCTCCTCAGCAATCACTGGGGGGTGAGGTGGGGGAGGGGGAGGAGAGGTGGCATCTGCTGGATCACAGGCTTTGTTTTCCCTTTTGGGAGCCCTCGTTCATATTTGGAGGCCCGAAATCGCTGTTGGCTGTGACATCCGTGTTTGATGATACAGGAAGAGGCATTTCATTTCACAGAGGGATTGGAAAGACTGAAGCCGGAGAGCACCTTTGAAAAGGGGAGTGTGGAAGTTAGTTGGTTGCGGGCCCGCAGTGACCTTGCCTCCTGCTGTTCAAGTCATGGGGTAGCCCTTATGCTTACAACTAGGCTCTCCCTGTGATTGACTTTAACCAGTAGAAGGTGGCAAAAGCCACACTGGGCCAGTTCCAGGCCTAGGCCTTAAGGAGGCCTGGCAGCTTTTGCACTTTTGGAAGCAGGCCACTATACTCTAAAGCGCCCAGGTCACACGGAGGAGAGAATGGAGGCCTTGGGCTCAACAGGCCAAACTGAGATCCAGCCAACAGCCAGCCCCAGCCACGGACCTTGGGACATCCTAGCCCAGTGAGGCCTACAGCCCCAACTGATGCAACATAAAACCAAAAAACCACCCATCTAAGCCCCTTCCACCCACCAAACTGTTGCTCTTCATTTGCTCAGTTGTGTCCAACTCTTTGTGACCCCATGAACGGCAGCATGCCAGCCGTCCCTGTCCTTCACCATCTCCTAGTTTGGTCAAATGCACGCTCACTGAGTCAGTGATGCCATCCAACCATCTCATCCTCTGTCGCCCCCTTTCTCCTCTTGCCTTCAGTCTTTCCCAGCATCAGGGTGTTTTCCAATGAGTCAGCTCTTCTCATCACATGGCCAATGTATTGGAGCTTCAGCTTCAGCATCAATCCTTCCAATGAATATTCAGGACTGATTTCCTTTAGGATGGACAGGTTTGATCTTCTCACAGGTCACGGGACTCTCAAGAGTCTTCTTCAACACCACAGTTTGAAAACATCAGTTCTTCGGTGCNTATTGGAGCTTCAGCTTCAGCATCAATCCTTCCAATGAATATTCAGGACTGATTTCCTTTAGGATGGACAGGTTTGATCTTCTCACAGGTCACGGGACTCTCAAGAGTCTTCTTCAACACCACAGTTTGAAAACATCAGTTCTTCGGTGCTCAGCCTTCTTTATGGTCTAGCTCTCACATGCGTACATGACTATGGGAAAACCATAGCTTTGACTAAACAGACCTTTGCCAGCAAAGTAATGTCTCTGCTTTTTAATATTCTGTCTAGGTTTGTCATAACTTTCCTTCCAAGGAGCAAGCGTCTTTTAATTTCATGGCTGCAGTTAACATCTGCAGTGATTTGGGAGCCCAAGAAAATAAAACTGATGAGATAATAAGAGGGTGATGGTTTGAAAGCCACTACATTTGGGGTGGACTGTTACACAGCAATAGCTAAGCCAACAGGGAAACATGAAGGAGTAGCTGGAAGAGGAAGAGGAGTTAAGAAGATGGTTTTGCCGTTGTTACTGTTTTAAGGATGGGGAAATAATGGTGTGTTTGTATGCTTGGGAGAACGATCTACAGGAGGTTAAAAAGGATGCTGTGAAAGAAGAGAGAGGGTTGCTGGAGACATCCTGAAGCAGAGGAAGGGAGTGGGGGGTCCAGCGCACAACACAGATGCGCAAGAGTCAGGTCGGCTCACCCGAGGCAGTGGGTGGGCAGGAAGAGAAACGGGTGGAGATGCTGGTGGGTCTGTGGACGTTCCCACTGCTTTGATGAGCTCAGCGAACTGGAAGCCTAGAAGGGGCCTGGGGAGGAGGCGCAGAGACATCTAGGGAGCCAAGGAGTGAATGAACGGGGAGGTCGAGTCCAACTGCCAGGCAGCGCCGAGGGC
>SJYV01044017.1:0-13711 GCA_006410875.1 Neotragus pygmaeus
TGAGCGACTTTCACTTTCACAACTTCCAAGCCCTTCATAGTGTCTGGCTTATAGCAAGCATTTTAAAATGCTTGTTAAAAATCAATCAATAAAATAAACTGCTATTGCAAGTGTGAATTGTTTCAAATATTTTGGAAAGTTATCTGGAAATATCTAGAATCATTAAAAATTCACTTAAACTTTGAGTAAATATTGCTGCTTTTGGCAATAAGAGCACAGAAATAAGAGCACCATTATTTAATAAAATATATGTAGAAGGATGTTTATTTCAGCAAAAATGCTGAAAATAAAATAATTTTTCATCAGCAAGGGAATGATTAAATAATTTTATCAGAGTCCCAAGAAAAACAATAAGTCATGGAAATTTGAGGGAAGTTTATTCACAAAAGGAGTATTTTTAAAGTATAATCAGTATGAAAGCAGTCATATATTTTATTTTCTTGGGCTCCACAATCACAGCAGACTGTGATTGTAGCTATGAAATTAAAAGACACTTACTACTTGGCAGGAAAGCTATGACAAACCTAGACAGTGTATTAAAAAGGAGAGACATCACTTTGCCCAAACATTCATTGAAAGGACTT
The DNA here is from genome assembly GCA_006410875.1 of Neotragus pygmaeus. Lineage (NCBI taxonomy): Eukaryota > Metazoa > Chordata > Mammalia > Artiodactyla > Bovidae > Neotragus > Neotragus pygmaeus. Next base: position 585 of record SJYV01044017.1, read on the forward strand.
TTTCTGAAGCTGAAGTTCCAATACCTTGGTCACCTGATGCAAAATGCCGACTCATTGGAAAAGACCCTGATGCTGTGAAAGACTGAAAGAAAAAGAAGGGGGCGGCAGAAGATGAGATGGTTAGATAGCATCACCAACTCAGTGGATGTGAATTTAAGTGACCTCTTGGAGATAGTGAAAGACAGAGGAACTGGCATGTTACGATCCATGAAGTTGCAATGAGTCAGACACAGCTTATCTACTGAAAAGTGACAACAAGGGAAAAGCTATTTCAATAACAAAGTTAGAATAGAAATAGAGCAGTTACCTTCCTGGGCTCACAGTGAGGAATCTGTGACCAGAGCACAGAAGGAAGGTGCAATTGAGGAGAAGTTCTCTTTGGGAGAAGTGGCCTTCAGCTGAGGGGCACAGCCAGGCAGAGGCAAACTCGGATGGAGGGATCCAGGAAATAAATACCCTGCCCGCAGCCTGTTTTCTTTCATCTCTTGCCAAGGCTGCCTATTTGTTACCTCAATCAGAACCAGCCAAGGGCAAGGGAAGCCATAAGAGTCTGCCTCCCAAAGTGCAGAGTAGAAACAGGGGAGAGAGAATCTAGGTCATCAACCAAAAGGCATCTAACACAATACTCACGTCACATAGTGACTGCAGAATAATATTCAACAATGGAAATATTATGAGCTGATGGATGGCCCATTTCATGGATCCATGGATGCTACATATTTGGGAAAAGTGGAGTGTGAGGTTTTGAATATGATTTAATTTTAAAAGCAATAATGGTATGTATATAAATGTATATGTGTGTATATATGTACATGCTAAGTCACTTCAGTCATCTCTGACTCTTTGCAGCCCCGTGGACTGTAGCCCACCAGAATCCTCTGTCCATAGAATTTTCCAAGCAAGAATACAGGAGAGGGTTGCCATTTCCTCCTCCAGGGGATCGTCCCAACTCAGGGAGTGAACTCTCATCTCCTGCATTGGCAGGCAGATTCTTTACCATTAGCGCCACCTGAGAAGCACATATGTGTGTATACATGTATAAAAGTCTGTGTATATATATATATATAAAAACATGCATGTGAATATATCAACTTTTTGTATTAGTGTTTCTACAAAGTGCTTTAAAATCCATTAGAATGATAAGATGTCAGAAAGATTGTGATAGTGCTAAATGCACTTTGCATGTTCATGGCAGGTGATTAATAATATGGACTGGTTGATGGAGATGGCTGAAATATAATTTGTAATTTGCATAAACTAAATTTTGCCTTGTAATAATGACTAGACTAAACAGTGTACAGATAAACGAACCTTCAAAAAAAGAAGATGCCAATTCTATGTCTTTCTCATATCCACATGGCTATCATTTGTATATGTGTGCTAAGCTTCAGTCATGTCTGACTTTTTGCAAACCCGATGACTGTAGCCCACCANCTAGACTAAACAGTGTACAGATAAACAAACCTTCAAAAAAAGAAGATGCCAATTCTATGTCTTTCTCATATCCACATGGCTTGAGTAGAAATGGAGCAAAGCATAATGGGATCTGACCTGCTTTTGAATCAGGGAAATTTAACAATCATTTGTATATGTGTGCTAAGCTTCAGTCATGTCTGACTTTTTGCAAACCCGATGACTGTAGCCCACCAGGCTCCTCTATTCATGAGATTTCCCTAGCAAGGATTCCCTTCTCAGGGGATCTTCCTAACCCATGGATCAAACTTGGGTCTCCTAAATTGCAGACAGATTCTTTACCATCTTAGCCACCAGAGGAGCCCAACGATCACTTGTAGTCAACTCCAAAGTCAGGAATTCAATGAGGCCCTCAGCTCTGTGGCCACTTATCGCAAAGTCAAATTTTTACCTTCAAATCTGGAATATTTTTTAGATGTTATCAGGTAACAAATCTGTTTTCTAGGGTTCAGCTGAGACTCTCTAAATATTCAGGAACTTTTTATTCACAGAAAGATTTTTTTATAAATATCCCCTCCCCCATTTTTAATGGGCGTGTATGTTTACTACACATTTCTCATTTTTTAAAGTATTTTCAAACGTCACTGACTTCCAAATATTACCTTTTCACAAATCTACTTGCAGATCTTGCTGTTTTTAAAACACATGCCAGACTTGGACTTGCTACAGATAACACACCACGCTTACACAGCTGTTTCATCAGCCTTACCTGGGATCCTTTTCAAAATTCCAGGGCAGGACAGAAGTCCCACAGTGTAGTGCCTGGAACACAGCCAGTCTCACAGCACTGAGTCAAAATGACACACAGTCAGTGAAAGGTACATTTGATTCTTGAGTCTAAAAGACACAAAACATCTGATATTCTGTCTTCTTTCTTTCTCTCTGTCTCTCTCTCTTTGTCTCTCAATCTCTCTCTGTCTCCTTGAGAGAAATATGGAAGCTCTGGCATTATGGGCACAAAGTCTATTGGGAATAGTCCTAAGAGAGACAAGGTTTATATGTGAGTGCCTGGGAAGGAACATGAGTCACTCTTGGATCTTTTCAAGCCTGGCTGCAAACATGCTGAGCGTTAGCCATTATTAGTGCTGGTTTCTGATGTGAGAAGCAGCAACTCCATACCTGCTTTTTAAAAAGAAAGACTCAGGTTTGACATAGAATTTGCTAAAATGATATTAAAATAGAACTCTTACTTTTTAACCTTCAGGAGTAGAGCCTTACATCGAGGATATATGTTGGTACTTAGTGATGAACTTCCAGATGTTCAAGCTGGTTTTAGAAAGGGCAGAGGAACCAGAGATCAAATTGCCAACTTCCACTGGATCATGGAAAAAGCAAGAGAGTTCCAGAAAAACATCTATTTCTGCTTTATTGACTATGCCAAAGCCTTTGACTGTGTGGATCACAATAAACTGTGGAAAATTCTGAAAGAGGTGGGAATACCAGACCACCTGACCTGCCTCTTGAGAAACCTGTATGCAGGTCAGGAAGCAACAGTCAGAACTGGACATGGAAGGACAGACTGGTTCCAAATAGGAAAAGAAGTATGTCGAGGCTATACATTGTCACCCTGCTTATTTAACTTATATGCAGAGTACATCATGAAAAATGCTGGGCTGGAATCAAGATTGCCGGGAGAAATATCAATCACCTCTGATATGCAGATGACACCACCCTTATGGCAGAAAGTAAAGAGGAACTAAAAAGCCTCTTGATGAAAGTGAAAAAAGAGAGTGAAAAAGTGGGCTTAAAGCTCAACATTCAGAAAACAAAGATCATGGCATCTGTTCCTATCACTTCGTGGGAAATAGATGGGGAAACAGTGTCAGACTTTATTTTTTGGGCTCCAAAATCATTGCAGATGGTGATTGCAGCCTTGAAATTAAAAGACACTTACTCCTTGGAAGGAATGTTATGACCAGCCTAGATAGTATATTGAAAAGCAGAGATATTACTTTGCCAACAAAGGTCCATCTAGTCAAGGCTATGGTTTTTCCAGTGGTCATGTATGGATGTGAGAGTTGAACTGTGAAGAAAGCTGAGCGCCGAAGAATTGATGCTTTTGAACTGTGGTGTTGGAAAAGCCTCTTGAGAGTCCCTTGGACTGCAAGGAGATCCAACCAGTCCATCCTAAAGGAGATGGGTGTTCATTGGACGGAATGATGCTGAGGCTGAAACTCCAGTACTTTGGCCACCTCATGCAAAGAGTTGATTCATTGGAAAAGACCCTGATACTGGGAGGGATTGAGGGCAGGAGAAGAAGAGGATGACAGAGGATAAGATGGCTGGATGGCATCACTGACTCGATGCACATGACTTTGGGTGAACTCTGGGAGTTGGTGATGGATAGGGAGGCCTGGCATGCTGTGACTCATGGGGTAGCAGAGTCAAACATGACTAAATGACTGAACTGAGTGATGGGTTTGTATCCATTTGCCTCAGGAACAATTCCTTTGGTTCTAAATTCTGATTAACTGAATGATCTACCAGATATAAATTATACCCTTGACACAGTAAAATTATAACTTGAACTAAGTATCTTATAATTAGTAAATTATGAATGTTGTGTTAATAAAAATTCCATGTAGCAAGTTAGACAGCAATAACAGTGAATGAGTCTAATAATTGCCTACTCTATTTTTGTGATTCATTTTTGTAACTCTGGATGCTTGAAGGTGGTGGTATAGCTAGAATTTCATAAGGTGTCTGTAAACTTTCATCACAAATATCAAGCTAGTAATTATTACTGAAAAACTTACACAAATCAGGTCAAAGTCTGAGAACATTAGCATTTTCCCATGTCTCCACTACCCACTACTTTAGAACACGGGAGGTTTCTACGCTGGTAGGAAATGGAGCAGAAAGCAAAACAGTAGCAAAATAGAACAATAAAAAGTTAAGTGAATAGGTAAGCTGTTGGGTAAATCAGAGACTGTGACTATTTTGTAATGCCAGGAAAGTTAGAACAAATGGCTACCATATGGTATAACAAACTTCCTGTGAATTACAACCCAAAAGCAAAATGACAGATCAATACTAAAGGTAAGATGCTGGAAAAGGGGGGCTTTATCTGAATAAGAATCTTTCAACTGGTTTCTAAGTGCAGCATTGCACTCAATCCATTCTCTTCTTTATCCTACAGAATTACTAGTAAACAGAATCTACCAGGCAGCAATTTTGACAGTGTCAGGTAACAGTATGTTTGCAGATTGGAACCTACTGATAATCCTTATGGAGCTAATACTAAATGTTCACTGGCAGCCCATGACTTAGTACTGACCCATAGATAAAAATGCCTGTAATTTTCCCTACTGTCTCTAAACACCACTGATTTTCTCTGAGTGTCACCTGCCCTTTCCCTACTTCCATACTGTGTTAGCTCAAAGAAAAGCTAAGATTTGCTACCCAATTAGGGAGCCTGTGGATTCAGAGGTTTTCCTGGTGACACAGATGGTAAAGAATCTGCCTGCAATGTGGGAGACCTGGGTTTGATCTCTGGGTCAGGAATCATTCCCTTCTCCCTCCTCTGGAGAAGGGAATGACAACCCACTCCAGTATTCTTGCCTGGAGAATTCCATAGACAGAAGAACCTGGTGGGCCACAGTCCATAGGGTCACAAAGAGTCAATCCTGAGCGATATCAATTCAGAAGCAGAAGTGAAAAGGTGTGAAAGCAAAAAAAAAAAAAAAAAAGTTATCTCAGGGGAAGTAGTATTTCACACTCCTAGATTGGGCTGATATGTCTACTTGGTGATCCACTGCCAAAAATTCCTCCTGAGCTAGCTGAATTTTCCACTTAGCATAATATTGGATCAAAAGCCAAAAGCCTCTTATTGGATTTCAAAAATTACCAAAAGTGTCCAATCACTGTTGAGAGACTGCTAAGTAACAAGCATTTTGATAGACATTTTATTCTTACAATCAGCCTGTGAGTTATGATACTGTTAATCAAATTTAAGATACAGGCAAGCAAAAGCTCAGAAAAAGGTTAAGTGATTTACCAAAGCCAGGGTAACGGAGTCAAAATTCAAAGACAGGTGTCAAGCCCTAGAGAGGACCTCTGCTGCTGCTTCTGCATTCTACATTGTCTTCTGCATTGTTAGCAGTGTTTCATATTTTAATTTGATTTAACTCAATCTTGATCCATTCATTTATCCAGCATTCAACAGGCCTTTGTAGAATGCTGTGTGGGATACTCTGTTACTTCCTGAAGCTTCCTGAGATTAGGTGCACTGGGGAATTGTTTGATGTAGGGGTGGGTCAGGTGGCTGCAAAGTGATTATTTAGCTCAGGCATTTGATAGGCACTTCCTGGTTTGGACCCCCAGGGACTTTGTGGGCTGAGAATTGGAAAAGAACTTACTAGTGACTAGTTTTACATCTTTAATTTAATCACTAGATTATATAGCCTTTAAATGTGTCCATTGAACTATATTTCCCATAATTCTCTGCATGTTTCTGCTTAGGGTGGGGAAAAAAGTCTTTTCATGGGAGATTTGGAAGGCAAGAGTGAAGCAGTAGCCATTTTTGTCTTCATGCTCAGCTCAAGGCAGGTGGTTTTGTAGTTCACCCAGACTGTCACTCAGTTGATGGCCCACCTTGGAAGGAGTGAGTAGCCAAGCCCGCAGCTGCCTCACCTTCCCCTCATTCTCCTTCAGTGTGTCTGACTCCTGGGGCAGAACTGTGCCTGGCTCCATGATAATTAGGTCCCAGTTCTGTCCTCATAGAGTTATAACTGCTGGGTGCTGATAGATGCCAGCTGGCTCTTGTACTTCTCACTTAGAGTCATCTTCTCTTCCAGACCATCTGCAACCTGTGTGTTTCAATCTCCAGGATCCCCAAACAAAGGAAATAGTCTTACTGAGACTGCTTTCACATTGTATGAGATCAAATTTCTATACCAAAATCTGCTTCTCTGGTTCATCTCTCACCAATATACTAGGAAAGGAGGGGTCTAAATATTCCCCCCCACCCCCTCACTTCTAGATTGCATAACCTGACTGCATCTAATACTCTTGGAAACTCAACTGTTTAGCTGCTTCAGGGATTGCGTGGCTATGAGCCAGGAAGCAGGTTCTCACCAGACACCAAACCTCCCAACATCCTGATCTTAAACTTAGCCTCGGGAACTGTGAGAAGTAAATTTCTGGTGTTTATTAGTCACACTGTGATTTCAAGTGCCCATTCTAAGGCCCAATGAGCTAACAAGTGTCCCTCTGTATTGGGAGGCCAAATTTCTCTTCTGCACTTCAAACCTGTATATTGGGTTGTCTATTGAGAAAGCCCAATTAGATGTACTATGTACAAAGTGGAGTGAAAGTTTCTCAGCCCTGCCTAACTCTTTGCGACCCCATGGACTACACAGTCCGTGGAATCCTCCAGGCTAGAATACTGAAGTGGATAGTCTTTCCCTTATCCAGGGGATCTTCCCAACTCAGGGATTGAACCCAGATCTCCCCATTGCAGGCAGGTTCTTTACCAGCCGAGCCACAAGGGAGCCCAAGAATACTGGAGTGGATAGCCTATCCCTTCTCCAGTGGATATTCCCAAACCAGGAACTGATCCAGGGTCTCCAGCATTGCAGGCAGACTCTTTGTACTATATACAAACTAGGATTTAATTTCTTCAGTATCAAACTAATTATTGCTCATCCCATACTTTGAAAATACAAACTAATATACAAATACCCCAAATATTCTCTCAATGTTTTTTTCTTTAGCTAGTGGAACAACTGTCAATCCAGTGCTCAAGTCAAAATGCTAGCAGTTCTGTTTTATTCCTTGGTGTTCTCTTATTCTTTATATTCAATCACTCAGCCATAAAAATTCAAAACATTTATCAAATCCATTCATTTCTCTCCACAGCCACTATTTCAGCTCAAGCCACCCATTCTCCAGAATTATTAACAAGTGTGTGTATCATAAGATATAATGCAATATATGTTTTTGCTACATGTACATTATATATTAATTGGCAATATATACTTTATGTATATTTGCATGTATGATATCATGTTATACATACTTTTCTGAAACTTACCTTTTACTTAATATCTTATAAACCACTTTTTATCTAGTGCAAATATGTGTTATGGGTATACATTAGTTGTTTAAATTATGCAAGTAATAGATGCACATACTCAAGAATGCTTGCAGAAAGCTATGAAATATAGAATAAAATATTCCTTTTCTCATGGCCCCATTTCTATTCTGCTATTGCTATCACTGCTAATAAGTTTATTGCATTAGTCACACTGAGTTTAACATTGCAATTTTAAATCCTGTGCTATACCTGTGTTTTTTCATCTGTCAACATTAAAGATTATCTTATTTACTCCCTTAAATAAAAGATGAGAATTCGCTGCATTTCTCTGCCACAAACTAGGCAACATTTTCTGATTTAGTTTTAGCTTTTCATGTATTAATTTTAACTTTAAGATATATTCTTAAGCTTTTATTTCTTCCTTTATCAACTTTTGACAATATCTGATTCCACTTTATGAAAAGTGAGAAAATTAATTAACCTGCTAATCTTTTTCTAAATCTTATTTTTCTCCATATCATATCTCAGCTTCTGTTGATTAAATCATTTTTCCAACATCAAGATTAATAATATTGCCTAGGATGTTGAGTTACATTATTATAGTTAAATATGCTCTTTTTATTTTTAGGTTTCTTCTCAAAGGTGAAAACCAATAAATAACGTGTATTTTACCCACATCTAAATATACTTATTTGCTGCTGCTGCTGCTAAGTCACTTCAGTCCTGTCCGACTGTGAGATCCCATAGACGGCAGCCTACTAGGCTCCTCTGTCCCTGGGATTCTCCAGGCAAGAATACTGGAGTGGGTTGTCATTTCCTTCTCCAACACATGAAAGTGAAAAGTGAAAGTGAAGTTGCTCAGTCGTGCCCGACTCTTAGCGACCCTATGGACTGCTGTCCATGGGATTTCCAGGCAAGAGTACTGGAGTGGGGTGCCATCGCCACAAAATATTTGGACCATAAAAGAAGCCATAAAATGGTGTGTAACTGGAGATTCCAAAAGACCAGCCTCACGGCTTCTCTTTTATTTTCATTTTGAGTTTTCATTTCTTCTGGATATTTTTCAAATACCCCTGTTTTTTATATCCTGTTAATACTTCCTTAGATCACCAAGAACACATCCAACTGCTGAACATGTTGGATTTATTACTTGTTGCAGTAGGGAAGACACAGACCAATAGGAATTGCTGGATATCTCAGTGAGAGGGCATTAAAATGAACTCAGAAATTTTCTGAGTCCCTTAATACACCCTAAGTGTTATTTTCTTCTCACACTTGATCAATGATTTGACTACGTATAGAACTGCCGGCTTAGAATTTAAAATAGTCAATTATCTTCTATAATTCAATTTTATATAGCTGATGAAAAGTCTGAGGTAAATGTGGTTTTTATTTCTTGATATATGTTTTTTACTCTCCCTCTTTGTCTTAAATCTTCCAGGATTTATCTAGGTGTGGGTTTCTTTGTATTTTTTCCATTAATTCCATGGGTCCTTTCAACATAAATATTTATGCTATCCTTCAGTTTAGAAACTTTTCTGTTAGTTTTAAATGTTTTCTCTCCTCCATTAACCCTGTTTTCTATGCTCTATGTCTTTGGACTCTATCTTCTATATATTGTTAACTTTTCTTGGATACTTTTTTACACTTAATCTTTTGTTGTATATTCTAGAAAACTTCTTTAATTTGGATTACATATTTCGTCTTCAGTTATTTTATTAACCAGAAAATTCACTATTTTTGTTTTTGAAAATAAGAACTTCCAATAACTTTACATTTTCCTTTCATTTTCTATTCTTTATCATGTCATCCTGATTTATTTTATTTTTTCTTTATTTTTTATTAACTTTTTACTTTATTTTACTTTACAATACTCTTTTGGCTTTGCCATATATCGACATGAATCCACCACAGGTGTACACGAGCTCCCAATCCTGAATCCCTCTCCCACCTCCCACCCCACAACATCTCTCTGGATCATCCCCGTGCACCAGCCCCAAGCATCCTGCATCCTGCATCGAACATAGACCGGCGCCTCGTTTCTTACATGATAGTGTACATGCTTCAGTGCCATTCTCCCAAATCATCCCACCCTCTCCCTCTCCCTCAGAGGCCAAAAGTCCGTTCTATATGTCTGTGTCTCTTTTGTTGTCTCACATACAGGGTCATCATTACTATCTTTCTAAATTCCATATATGTGTGTCAGTATACTGTATTGGTGTTTTTCTTCCTGGCTTACTTCACTCTGTATAATAGGCTCCAGTTTCATCCATCTCATTAGAACTGATTCAAATTTATTCTTTTTAATGGCAGAGTAATACTCCATTGTGTATATATGCCACAGCTTGCTTATCCATTCATCTGTTGATGGACATCTAGGTTGTTTCCATGTCCTGGCTATTATAAACAGTGCTGCGATGAACATTGGGGTACATGTGTCTCTTTCAATTCTGGTTTCCTTGGTGTGTATGCCCAGCAGTGGGATTGCTGGGTCATAAGGCAGTTCTATTTGCAATTTTTTAAGGAATCTCCACACTGTTTTCCACAGTGGCTGTACTAGTTTACATTCCCACCAACAGTGTAAGAGGGTTCCCCTTTCTCCACACCCCCTCCAGCATTTATTGCTTGCAGACTTTTGGATCGCAGCCATTCTGACTGGTGTGAAATGGTACCTCATTGTGGTTTTGATTTGCATTTCTCTGATGATGAGTGATGTTGAGCATCTTTTCATGTGTTTGTTAGCCATCCGTATGTCTTCTTTGGAGAAATGTCTATTGAGTTCTTTGGCCCATTTTTTGATCGGGTCGTTTATTTTTCTGGAGTTGAGCTGTATAAGTTGCTTGTATATTTTTGAGATTAGTTGTTTGTCAGTTGCTTCATTTGCTATTGTTTTCTCCCATTCAGAAGGCTGTCTTTTCACCTTACTTATAGTTTCCTTTGTTGTGCAGAAGCTTTTAATTTTAATTAGATCCCATTTGTTTATTTTTGTTTTTATTTCCAGTATTCTGGGAGGTGGATCATAGAGGATCCTACTGTGATTTATGTCAGAGAGTGTTTTGCCTATGTTCTCCTCTAGGAGTTTTATAGTTTCTGGTCTTACATTTAGGTCTTTAATCCATTTTGAGTTTATTTTTGTGTGTGGTGTTAGAAAGTGATCTAGTTTCATTTTTTTACAAGTGGTTGACCAGTTTTCCCAGCACCACTTATTAAAGAGATTGTCTTTACTCCATTGTATAGTCTTGCCTCCTTTGTCGAAGATAAGGTGTCCATAGGTGTGTGGATTTATCTCTGGGCTTTCTATTTTGTTCCACTGATCTATATTTCTGTCTTTGTGCCAGTACCATACTGTCTTAATGACTGTGGCTTTGTAGTAGAGCCTGAAGTCAGGCAAGTTGATTCCTCCAGTTCCATTCTTCTTTCTCAAGGTTGCTTTGGCTATTCGAGGTTTTTTGTATTTCCATACAAATCTTGAAATTATTTGTTCTAGTTCTGTGAAAAATACCGTAGGTAGCTTGATAGGGATTGCATTGAATCTGTAGATTGCTTTGGGTAGTATACTCATTTTCACTATATTGAGTCTTCCAATCCATGAACAGGGTATATTTCTCCATCTATTAGTGTCCTCTTTGATTTCTTTTATCAGTGTTTTATAGTTTTCGATGTATAGGTCTTTAGTTTCTTTAGGTAGGTATATTCCTAAGTATTTTATTCTTTTTGTTGCGATGGTGAATGGAATTGTTTCCTTAATTTCTTTTTCTACTTTCTCATTAATAGTGTAAAGGAATGCAAGGGATTTCTGAGTGTTGATTTTATATCCTGCAACTTTACTATATTCATTGATTAGCTCTAGTAGTTTTCTGGTGGAGTCTTTAGGATTTTCTATGTAGAGGATCACGTCATCTGTAAACAGTGAGAGTTTTACTTCTTCTTTTCCAATTTGGATTCTTTTTATTTCTTTTTCTGCCCTGATTGCTGTGGCCAAAACTTCCAGAACTATATTGAATAGTACTGGTGAAAGTGAGCACCCTTGTCTTGTTCCTGACTTTAGGGGAAATGCTTTCAATTTTTCGCCATTGAAGATAATGTTTGCTGTGGGTTTCTCATATATAGCTTCTATTATGTTGAGGTATGATCCTTCTATTCCTGCTTTCTGGAGAGCTTTTATCATAAATGGATGTTGAATTTTGTCAAAGGCCTTCTGTGCCTGATTTATTTTAAACGTGCAATACTATTTGAAAAGCTATGAAATTATTCATTGTGTATTTTAATTACCTTTTTTCTTCCAATGATTTGTTTCCTAGGTAGTTTTATTATTGCTGTCACTCAGGATGTTGATTATCCTCTGCTCTCTGCTTAATCTTGATTGCTCATTTAAAATTAATTGAATGACTAAATTCATTAATATGGTCAGGCCGCCTGGAGACTTAACCAATTACTGAAAGGAAGGCTTGACTCTGGAGATGGAGCAAGGTAAGTTATTTCCCTCAACAATAGGTTGGATTTCTCAGTTCCTATTATCTGGACTTCCCTGCTGGCTCACACGTTAAAGCTCTGCCCATAATGTGGGAGACCCTGATTCAGTCCCTGGGTTGGGAAGATCACCTGAAGAAGGGAGTGGCTACCCACTTGCCAGAGTTCCATGAACAGAGGAGCCTTATGCCCACAGTCCATGGGATTGCAAAGAGTTGGGCACAACTGAGAGACTAACACTTTCAAAGTTTCATACCTTATCTGATATGGCAGTCAGGACTTGCTCAAACCTCCAGTGTGCCTCTCTCCCAGGACCTTAAACCCTCCATAGACAGATGACAAACTTTCTTTAGTTTGTGTCAGGATTTTATCCAGATGGCAAAATACTTTGTGTCAAGTCACTCCTTTTTTTTTTTTTCCCCCAGTACAAGAGAGGAAGGAGTTACTCAGCATTTTTGTTATCAATTATGTAATGACTTTTTCTGATGGCTCCAAGGCCCACTTTCTATTCTTAGAATTTGCTGGCTTTAATTTAGCACTCTTTTAGGAACCACTTGGGAAAACTAGTACTCAAGTATCATAGGCTTCTCTCTCTAGGGCCTCTCTGGATGTTTGTGTAGGATGAACTGGGCACATATTTGTGTGAATGGAGACCCCCAGAATTGCACAGTGCACTTGAAACTGAGGTTTGCTATTTCATCTGCACTGTCTCTACCTAGCTCCTGAAATGTCTCCAAATTCTTATCTTCATGGATTCCCAGTGATATTCTCTTTTATGTTAAAAAATATTTTAAGTACTTTAATGTGACTTTGGAAGTACAGGAAAAAACAAATATTCTTAGATGAATGACTTGAATCAGAAACCATGTATTAGTTTTCTTATTTCTTCTAGATATTATCTGTACTTAGATTAATACCCTAAATATTATCACTCTAAAACTGATGGAATGGGGAAAATAATCATGTTTCTCACAACATATATGTATAAAAATATCAATTCTTTTTGAAAAACTATGATTGCTTCAGGTAACTTCAGGGTGAGAAATTTAGGGGGAACTAAGTAATGCTCAAAATTCTGCAAGCCGGGCTTCAGCAATACATGAACCGTGAACTTCCAGATGTTCAAGCTGGTTTTAGAAAAGGCAGA
>SJYV01044019.1:0-12070 GCA_006410875.1 Neotragus pygmaeus
GCGGATCTTCCTGACCCAGGAATTGAACCAGGGTCTCCTGCACTGCAGGTAGATTCTTTACCAACTGAGCTATCAGGGAAGCCCCCAGTGCTCAATACACAGTATGATAACTCGGATTCGATCCCTAGATCAGGAAGATCCCCTAGAGAAGGAATGGTCACCCACTTCAGTATTCTTGCCTGGGAAATCCCATGGACAGAGGATCCTAGAGAAGTCCATGGGGTCTCAAAGTGTCGGACATGACTTAGCGACTAAACAACAACAATTATAAAGCCAGTGTTTCTCATTTCCGCTCACAGTGGCATCCCCCGGTATCCCCTCGACACACTTAGGCTTAGGAAACGTCCCAGTAAGGTCAAATACAGCCCTAAAAGTTCTCAAATTCAAGTCTAGAAGCATTCAACATTGAGCTTCCTGCAGTATCCTGACTCCTCCAGTGAAAAGCACAGCCATGAGTTGTCATCATTCTTACAATTCCGTGTCACTCACTGAACAGAGGGAGGCGCATCCGTGTCTTCACAGTAAGCACAGAGCAAAGCTGGCACCACCACACAAAGCCAGGCCCGCCAGCCTTTGCCAGGTGTCCCTTTCAGCTCCCCAACTGGGAAGGCACATTTGGCTCGTTGGTGTTTTGGTCCACTTCCAGGGGTGACACATGTCTATTTCCAGTAACTAATTGCTCACTTACAGGAATAAACATCCTTGCTCTGGACCTGAAAGGCAAAAGCATGACCGTCATCTCAGGTCCATAGAGAGGAATTTTAATGAAAAGCAGAATCAGCTGGTAAGGAGGCCAAAGCCCATGTTGCCGCACAGATGGGCTGGCTGCAGAGCTACAGGGCCCAGGGGCCATCCCAGCAGTATTCTCACAGACTTAAAACTGAATTAACTGCACCCAGACCAGCTTAAAACTCTTTCGGAAGCACTAAGCTCTAAAAAGAGTGTAGGCTCCCAGTGATTTGTAATGAAATGAATGAATAATTAAAAAAAGATTTCAAACCAGGTAAATTATAAAATAAGTTCAAGGATGCTAAACAAGTTTTGTGATTTCCCCCATGCCTACTTAGGTGCTTTTGGGGGCAAATAACATATATCAAAATAACTTGATTTTTTTTTTCCTTGACAGTTTCCTCTCTGTCACATTTGTACTACAAAAGCAGTATTCAGTTCAGTTCAGTCGCTCAGTTGTGTCTGACTCTTTGCGACCCCATGAATTGCAGCACTTAAAAATTTTAAAATAATGCTTCAGTTCAGTTCACTCGCTCAGTCATGTCTGACTCTTTGCGACTCCATGAATCACATCATGCCAGGCCTCCCTGTCCATCACCAGCTCCCAGAATTCACCCACAATCATGTGCATTGAGTCGGTGATGCCATCCAGCCACCTCATCCTCTGTCATCTCCTTCTCCTTCTGCCCCTAAATCCTCCCAGCATTAGGGTCTTTCCCAATGAGTCAACTCTTCACATGAGGTGGCCAGAGTACTGGAGTTTCAGCTTCAGTATCAGTCCTTCTAATGAACACCCAGGACTGATCTCCTTTAGGATGGACTGGTTGGATCTCCTTGCAGTCNGTGAATTCTGCCCTCAGTTTGATTCAGCTATATTGTCTCATTTCATGGGACACCACTGTTAGTCCAGTATCAAAAGTCAGTGAAACAAAAGAAACTTTAGGGTATTAATAGTTTCAGGGTTTCAGTTAAGATCTTTCCACATTCCACACAGTCAGCAGGTTAACTGTGTGTTTGATTTACACTAAAATTGGTGCATTTTTGCTAGATTATGCTGCAGATATTTAGGCAAGGACCATTCTAAACTCTTCAAATTGTTTACCTTATGCCAGTTGTTATAAATCTGATAGCTTCAGATTCTTGGGTCTCAGTAATGTAAAGTTTCAAGTCTAAGAATTATTCCTAAGTTTCAAAAGGCCAAGTGATAAACTGGACATTAGTAGTTTAGGAACCATATCTGTGTCTTCTGTTAAGATTGTGGCCAAATTCACACTTTGATTGATATCCCCAGTGCTGCAAATTAATAGCAATGAAGATGAACTATGACTGGATGAAAAAAGGTACCAACAGGCTCAAACACAAGATAACCATCTCTGTGGATCTGTAATAAAATAGAAATGCAGTGAAAGCTCAAGGTACATGCTTGTTCATCTCTGGGTCTTTCAGAAAGTGCATAAATCAACTATTGCAGCCGGAGGTAAGGTGGTTCCATTACATATTGGTACCGCATATAAGAGGAGGGGCCAGAAAAAAAATAAATGAATGTGATGCTAGGACCTAGGGAAGGACGTCTTAGCTCATGAAAAGTTCTGAAGAAAAAGCTGCCAAGAATCCTTTGCCCAGACTGTTGGTCTCAACAGATTATGAACCTGAGGGTGAGAGTTCAAACCTAGACTTGGCCAGAAAATGACTAAGCCACCCATCATCCATATGACTAGATCTTCTTTATCCACAACACCACTCTGGTGCAGGGGCACCGAGCTTCCAATATAAGACCAGAGAGTTTGTGTTGGAATTCCCACAATGGGAGTATTGAATGAAGGCAGCCATGAAACTGTTGCACAGAGTGAATGCTCACAGAGCAAAGAGAGAGAGGCAAGAAAAGTTTAACAACCCAAAGTTGTCCTCTTGGAGTGAGTCTAAAATACACAATTCTAAACCACTTGAAGAAATTTAAAACTAAATAACGATTGCCAAAAATATTTATAAGAACAGATATTTACTCCAGGTGAAATGTCTTTAAGAATCTGAAAAAGCAATTTGAAAAGTAGGCTTAGAAGTCCTAGATAATTAGAAAGATGGTGGAATAGGAAGATCCTGAGCTCACCTTCTCCCACAGACGCATCAAAACTACAACTGCATACAGAATAAGAACATCTGAGAATGATCTGAAGATGAGCAGAACAGTTTTTCTACAACTAAGACTAGAAAAAGCCATATCAAGATGAGTGGGAGGGGTAGAGACAGTCTAGTCAGAACCCATTTCCTTGGTGCAGTGACCCGCAAGAAAAGATTTCAAAACCATGGTGATTCCTTTTGGGGAGCCAAGGGTCCAAGCCCCACCTTTGGTTTTTTAGCCCAGGGGCTTGTAATGTGAGATGAGCCCCGACAATATCTGGCTGTCAAACCAGTGAGTCCAGGAGAGGAGGAAAGCTGTGGGAAACTGAAGCTCTGCTTTCGAAGTGTTCACACATAAACTCCTTTACTCAGAATTTCAACACAGAGGCAACACTTTGAAAAGTATCTGGGTCAATAGAGGAGATTTTTGACTAATTTTAAGATGTATGTCAAAAGGCAGGGATTTGGTGTAACTTTCTCTAGGGATAGAAGAGTTGTATGCTATGCTTAAAAAAAAAAAAAAAACCTCTTCTTCTACCTGGTTGGCCAAGCACTGGAGAACAACATTCCTGTGTTTCTCCATCAACCTGCATAAAACCGTGTGCTCTGACCTGGCCCTGAGGACCAGCCTGGCTAAACCTGTTCATTCAGGCTAGAACTTCTGAAGTGGCTTCCATCCCACCATATACTCAGCAGGCAGCCCCAACCAACACTGGTAACCCTCCCAGGTGGCTCCTGCTCTGGGGCACCATTTTTGCACACCAGCATGCCTGCAGCAATCACAGTAAGACCTCTCAGCCACCTGAGTTTACGGCTAACCATGCACATCAGGGCACATGGAGCAGTCACAGCTAATCCATGGAGCCATCCAGCCTGGAGCCAGCCCTTCCTAGCAGCATATCCACTGCGATCCAAGCCCAATAACAACAGGCAGGTGCCCACAGCCTGCGTAGTGTATATCCCGGGAGTGCCTGGCACGGGTGACAAAGAGGGGATGTGTCACTGGGTCTCACAGAACACCTGAACATAAGACTACGCCATCAAGTCTGACAGGTGTAACTGATACACCACTTAAGTAGAAACAAACACACAGCTGATCAAAATGAGTACACAAATGAATACTTTTCAAAAAAAAAAGAATAAGACAAACCTCAGGAAAATAACTAAACAAAATTGAGACAAGTAATGTATCAGATAAAGAGTTCAAGGAAATAGTCATACATTTGCTCACCAAATTCAGGAAAACAATGGGTAAAGTCAGTGGGAACTTCAACAAAGAGATAGAAAATACAAATAAGAACCAAGAAGAACTGAAGAATACAATAACTGAAATGAAAAAAATATACGAAAGGGAATCAACGGCAAATTAGAGGATGCAGAAGAACAGATCAGCAATCTGGAACACAAGGTAGTCCAAATCACCTAGTTGGAACAGCCAAAAGGAAAATAAATAAATAAATAAATGAGAACAGTTTAAGGGACGTCTGGGATAGCATCAAGTATGCTAACATTTGAGTTATGGGAGTCCCAGAAGGATAAAAGAGAGAAAACTTACCAGAAAACCCATGTGAAGAGGGAATGGCTGAAAATTCTAATCTAGCAAAAGAAACAGACTTAAAGTCCAAGAAGCATAGAGCCCCAAATAAGATGAACCTAAAGAATCCCACGAGGAGCCTGGTAGGCTATAGTCCATGGGGTCGCAAAGAGTTGGACATGACTGAGCGACTTCACTTCCACTTCCAAAGAGACTTACACTAAGACACATTACAATTAAAATGTTAATAATCTTAAAAGCAGCAAGAGGAAACAATCTAGTTACATACAAGGGAACCTCCATAAGTCTATCAGTTGATTTTTCAGCATAAACTTTACAGGCCAGAAGGTACTGGCATGATATATTCAAAGCACTGAAAAACAACAACAACAACAAAAAAAAACCACTTACAACCAAGAATACTCAAACAAGCAAGATTATAATTCAGAATTGAAGGAGAGAGAAAAAGTTTCTCGGACTTCCCTGGAAGCTCAGCTGGTAAAGAACCTGCCTGCAATGCAGGGGAGACCTGGGTTCAATCCCTGGTTTGGGAAGATCCCCTAGAGAGGAGAGAGGCTGCCCACTCCAGTGTTCCTGCTTAGAAAATACCATGGACTGTATAGTCCATGGGGTTGCAAAGACTCAGACACGACTGAATTTCTCAACTCAGTCAAAAAGTTTCTCAGACAAGGAGTTTTACCACTAAACCAACCTTACTGAAAATGTTAAAGGAACTTCCTTAAGTGGAAAAGGAAAAATCATAACAACAGACAAGAAAATCATGAAAGAGAAAAACCTCCCTGGTAAAAATAAACATGAGGATAATGGATCAACCACCTATATAGGTGGTATGAAGGTTATAAGAAAAAAGTAGTAAAATCATCTGCACTTAAAATAATTACTTAGTGAGTGAAGTCACTCAGTCATGTCCAACCCTTTGTGACGCCATGGACTATAGCCTATCAGGCTCCTCCGTCCATGGGTTTTTCCAGGCAAGAATACTGGAGTGGGTTGCCATTTCCTTCTCCAGAATAATTATTTAAGAGATACATAAAATAAAAAGATGTAAATTATGACAGCAAAACATAAAATATGAGTAGAAGAATAAAATGTAGTGATTTTAGAATGAGCTCAAAAGTTTAAAAAATGAGCTTAAACTTAAGCAACCACCAACTTAAAATAGACTGATATATACATAGGTTGTTACATATGAATCTCATAGTAATAACAGCTAATACACAACATATAAAAAGAAAGGAATATAAACATAACACTAAAGAAAGTCATCAAATCACAAGGGGAGAGAGCAAAAGAAGAAAGGAACAAAATAGCACTACAAAAACAACCCCAAAACAATTCACAAAATGACAATAACTTACTTAAAATGTAAATAGACTAAATGGTTCAATTAAAGCACATAGGAGGGCTGAATGGATTAAAAAAAATAAGATCAATCTAAGTATTGGAGTTTCAGCTTCAGCATCAGTCCTTCCAATGAATATTCAGGACTGATTTCCTTTAGGATGGACTGGTTGGATATCCTTGCAGTCCAAGGGACTCTCAAGAGTCTTCTCTTGAGAAGACTGAAGACAGGAGGAGAAAGGGATGACAGAGGATGAGATAGTTGCATGGCATCACTGACTCGATGGACATGAATTTGGGCAGGCTCTGGGAGTTGGTGATGGACAGGGAAGCCTGGGGTGCTGCAGTCCTTGGGACTGCAAAGAGTTGGACACGACGGGGAGGCTGAACTGAACTGAACTGATATGCTGCTTACAAAAGACTCACTTCAGATCTAAAGACACACACAGATTGAGGGTGAAGGATGAAAAAAAGTATTCCATGCAAATAGAAATGAAAAAATGCTTGAGTAGCAATACTCATATCATACTTGTATCATGCAAAAAAGACTTTGAAACAGAGACTATAACAAGTGACATGGAAATGGTGAAGGGATCAACCCAAAAAAAGGATATAATGCCTGTAAATATTTATGCATCCAATATAGGAGCACCTAAATACATAAAACAAATATTAATAGACACAATGGGAGAAATTGACATCAATATAATACAATAATAATAGGGGACTTTAATACCCCACTTACCTCTACGGATAGATCACCCAGATAGAAAATTAATAAGGAAGCATTCATCTTAAAATGACACATATCATCACTCAATAGACACATACAGAACATTCTACTCTAAAAGAGCAGAATACACATTCCTTTCAGGTGCACATGAAATGTCCTCTGGGATAGAACACATATTAAGCCATTAAAATTCTCATTAAAATTAAGACTGAAATCATGCCAAACATCTTTTCTGACTACAACAGTATGAAACCAGAAATCAATCATAAGAAGAAAACCATAAAAAGCACAAACATGTGGAGGCACCATGCTACTAAACACCAATGAGTCACTGAAGAAATTAAAGGAGCAATCAAAATAAAGGAAAATGGAAACACAATGATTCAAAATCTATGGGACACAGCAAAAGCTATTCTAAGAAGCAGGTTTATAGAGATACAGGCCCACCTCAGGAAATGAAAAAAATCTGAAATAAATAATCTAACCTCACACTTAAAGTAACTGGGCAACAAAAAGCCCAAATCTAGTATAAGAAAGGAAATAATAAGTGTCAGAGTAGAAATAAATGAAGTGGAGACTAACAAAAACAATAGAAAAGATCAATGTGATTAAGAGGTGGTTCTTTGAAAAGATAAACAAGACTGACAAAACTTTAGCCAGACTAATCAAAAGGTTCAAGGAGGTGGGATCTAAATAATAAACTCAGAAATTAAAGAGGAGAAGTTAAAACCAACACCACTCTGAGCAGTTATATACCAATAGTGGACAGCCTAAAAGAAAGAGGTAAATTCTTAGAAACATATAACCCTTCAAGAGTGAATCAGGAAGAAATAAAAATTCTGAATGGGCCAATTGCTGCTAAGAAACTGAATCAGTAAGAAAAAAGAAAACAAAACTCTCAACAAACAAAAGTCCAGGACCAGAAATCTTCACAGATGAGTTCCACCAAATATATAAAGAATGATTGCCTGTCCTTTTCAAATTACTACAAAACTCTAAGAGGAAGGAATGCTTCTAAGCTCATTCTGTGATACTAGCCTTACTGGGATATCAAAAACAGATAAAGACATTATCAAAAAATAATTATAGGCCAATGTCTTAATGAAAATAGACAAAAAATCATCAACAAAATATTAGCAAAGAAATTCAACAATACATTAAAAAGATGAATGACATCATGATTTAAATGGGCTATATTCCAAGGATGTAGTCATGGTCTAAAATCCACAAATCAATAAGCAGTTTATATCACATTAAGGAATTGAAGGATAAAAATCATATAATCACCTCAATATATGCAGTAAAAGCATTTGGCAAATTCAACGTCCATCAACAACTCCTGGCAAGGTCAGCACAGAGGAAATACACCTTGACATAATAAAGGTGGTATATGACAAACCCATAGCTGACATCACACTTGAGGTGAAAAGTTGAAAGATAGGATCAGGAACAGGACAAGGATTCCCAGGGTTGCCACTTTTATTCAACATAGTTTGAAAGTCCTAGTCACAGCAATCAAATAAAAAATAGAGATCAAAGTCATCTAAATTAGAGAGGTAGAAGCAGGCTGTCCTTATTTGCAGATGATCCTATAGATAGAAAACTCTAAGGACTGTGCCAATAAAACTGTTAGCACTAATAAATGAATCTAGTAAAGTCACAGGATACAAAATAATTGTACAGAAATCTGTTGAGTTTCTATACACTAAAAGTGAACTGCCAGAAAGAGAAATTAAGAAAACAGCCCCATTTATAATTGCATAAAAAAATACCCATAAAAAATTTAAGCAAGGAGGGGAAAGACCTGTACTCTGAAGACTGTAAGGCATTGATGAGAGAATTTGAATGACACAAATAAATGGAAAAATATATATTGCTAATGAACTGGAGAGTTAATATTATTAAAATGTGCATACTACCCCATGCAATCTACAGATTCAGTGCAATCCCTAATCATAGTAGCAATGGCATGTTTCACAGAAGTAGAAGAAATAATTCTAAAACTTTACAGAACCACAAAAGATGGCAAATAGTTAAAGCAATCTTAAGGTGGTAATATACTGGAGGTATTATACTCCCTTATTTCAAACTATACTACAAAACTATAATAATTAAAACTATATGCTACACACACATACACAGAGCAGTGCAACAGAAATGAGAGTCTGGAAATAAATCCACATATATATGGACAATTAATTTATGGCAAAGGAGTTAAGAACATACAATGGTGAGAAGATAATCTCTTCAGTTAACAGTGTTGGGTAAACTGGAGAATCACATGTGAAAGGACAAAACTAGCCCACTATCATATACAAAAATGAAAATAGATTAAAGACTTGAATGTAAACTCTGAGGCCATAAAAGTCTTAGAAGAAAATATAGGCAGTAACCTTTTTGGCACTGGTCTTAGAGAACTTTTTGATGATTTTTTTTCTTTTTTTAAAAAATTTATTTATTTTAATTGGAGGTTAATTACTTTACAATATTGTATTGGTTTTGCCATACATCAACATGAATCCGCCACCAGGGGAACAATAACAAAAATAAACTAATGAGACTACATCAAACTAAAAAAGCTTTTGCATAGTGAAGGTAACTATCAACAAAATGAAAGAGAAACTGTGTTGGAGAAGATATATCCCAATAAGGGATTAATAGCCCTTAATGTTGTATGTGTGTGTGTNGAAGACTGTAAGGCATTGATGAGAGAATTTGAATGACACAAATAAATGGAAAAATATATATTGCTAATGAACTGGAGAGTTAATATTATTAAAATGTGCATACTACCCCATGCAATCTACAGATTCAGTGCAATCCCTAATCATAGTAGCAATGGCATGTTTCACAGAAGTAGAAGAAATAATTCTAAAACTTTACAGAACCACAAAAGATGGCAAATAGTTAAAGCAATCTTAAGGTGGTAATATACTGGAGGTATTATACTCCCTTATTTCAAACTATGCTACCAAACTATAATAATTAAAACTGTATGCTACACACACATACACAGAGCAGTGCAACAGAAATGAGAGTCTGGAAATAAATCCACATATATATGGACAATTAATTTATGGCAAAGGAGTTAAGAACATACAATGGTGAGAAGATAATCTCTTCAGTTAACAGTGTTGGGTAAACTGGAGAATCACATGTGAAAGAACAAAACTAGCCCACTATCATATACAAAAATGAAAATAGATTAAAGACTTGAATGTAAACTCTGAGGCCATAAAAGTCTTAGAAGAAAATATAGGCAGTAACCTTTTTGGCACTGGTCTTAGAGAACTTTTTGATGATTTTTTTTCTTTTTTTAAAAAATTTATTTATTTTAATTGGAGGTTAATTACTTTACAATATTGTATTGGTTTTGCCATACATCAACATGAATCCGCCACCAGGGGAACAATAACAAAAATAAACTAATGAGACTACATCAAACTAAAAAAGCTTTTGCATAGTGAAGGTAACTATCAACAAAATGAAAGAGAAACTGTGTTGGAGAAGATATATCCCAATAAGGGATTAATAGCCCTTAATGTTGTATGTGTGTGTGTATATATATATATATATATATATGTATATATATATATATAACACACAATTTAACATAAGCACCAAGTCAATTAAAAAATAGGCAGAGGACCCGAGTAGACTTTTTCCAAGGAAGATGTGCAGATGACCAGCAGACACACGAGAAGGTGCTCCAGATCACTAACTATCAGGGAAATATAAACCAAAGCCACAATATATCACCTTACCCCTGTCAGAATGCTATGTATGGCAAAGCCAATAGAGTATTGTAAAGTAAAATAAAGTAAAAAAAAAAAAAAGAGAGAGAGAGAGACTAAAAAGCAAGTTTTGATGATGAATGTGGAAAAAAGGGTATCCTCATGCACTGTTGGTGGGGCCGTAAGCTGGTGTAGTCATTATGGAAAACAGTATGGAGGTTCCTCAAAAAATTAAAAATAGAACGGCCTTATGACACAGAAATGCCANCTAAAAAGCAAGTTTTGATGATGAATGTGGAAAAAAGGGTATCCTCATGCACTGTTGGTGGGGCCGTAAGCTGGTGTAGTCATTATGGAAAACAGTATGGAGGTTCCTCAAAAAATTAAAAATAGAACGGCCTTATGACACAGAAATGCCACTTTTGAGCATTTATTTGAAGAGCAAAAAATTAATAAATTAAAATGTGAAAATGTGTTGTCATTTAGTTGCTAAGTCATGTCCAACTCTTTGCAACCCCATGGACTGCAGCGTGCCAGGCTTCCCTGCCCTTCACTCCCAGAGTTTCACATGTCCACTGAGTCGGTGATGCCATCCAACCACCTCAACCTCTGTCACCCACTTCTCCTTCTGCCTTCAGTCTTTCTCAGCATCAGGCTCTTTTCCTATGAGTTGGCTCTTTGCATCATACGGCCAAACTATTGAAGCTTCAGCTTCAGCATCAGTCCTTCCAATGAATCTTCAGGGTTGATTCCTCTAGGACTGACTTGTTTGTATGCCTCCTTAGATCATGGCAGCATTATTTACAGTGTCCTAGATATGGAAGTGCCCATCAGCAGACAAATGGGTAAAGAAGATGTGGTGTGTGTATATATAACACACACACACAGAGTGTAATATTACTGTGCCATGAAAACAAATCTTGCCATTTGTGACAACATGAATGGACTTAAAGGGTATTATGTTAAGCAAAATAAGTTAGAGAAAGACAGATGCCATATGATTTCACTTGCATGTGGAATCTAAAAATCAAAACAAATGAACAAACAAAACAACACAGACAGACTCATAGATATAGATAACAAACTGGTAGTTGCAAGAGAGTAGGAGGTAGGGGTTGGGCAAAATAGACAAAGGAGATTAATATAAATTTCTGCTTATAAAATGAAAGTGATGAGTATGTAATGTACAGCATGGGGGATATGGTCAATAATATTGCAATAACATCATATGGTGACAGATGGTTACTAGACTTACTATAGAGATCAATTTGTAATGTAATTAAATGTGGAATTACTATATTATACACCTGAAACTAATATAATGTAGTATATCAACTATACTTAAAAAAGGGAAAAAGTGAGATAATTAAAGCATAATTACATTAGAAAAAAGAAGTTATGAAACAAAGCCAGTAAAGTGAAACAGGAACAGATGTATACAGTAAAAATCAAATGCAAATATTAAAAAAAAAAACTATAGTCAATGAAATAGAACTCAATGGATGAGATGAATTCTAAACTGGATATATTGATATCTGAAGAAAAATAAAATGAATTGGACATGGCACTGAGGAATGTATCCAAATACAGAACACGGAAAAAACAGTATGCAAAAATAAGAAAAGGATAACCAAAATACATGGCAGTTTAATATTATTCAATAGCATTTCATAGTGATTTCAGGAGAAAATAGAAGTCAGAGCAGAGAAACAATCATTGAGGAGAAAAAGGCTAAGACATCTTCAGAATCAGAGAAAGATATGAGTCATAAGAGCTAATATACCTTTAAAGTCACTCAATATGTCAACAAATTTGGAAAACTCAGCAGTGGCCACAGGACTGGAAAAGGTCAGTTTTCAT
>SJYV01044022.1:0-20904 GCA_006410875.1 Neotragus pygmaeus
AAAGTTCTGAGAAAAGCGTGGGCTTTCCCCCCTCCTTATGCCAGTTATCAGTTTGCTGCTTGTCAGTCACAAGCTCACACTTTACTGCCTGATCTGCAGAAATGGATCTGGACCCCTGAAATATTTTTTCACCAGCTCACTTGCGTGGTGGTGTTAACCACTGTTGGTAGAAGACGCCAGAGGACACTGCTGGGAGGAAGGCCCTGTGCCTCCTGGGTCCCTTGTGCTCCTTGGCAGCCCCCTGCTGCGTGGGCAGTAATTAGCATCCTCGCGCTTTGAACACTATATAGTTTGATTACCTGTGTTATCCATATAGTGACTTATCACTAAGGGTGCTGAAGATTGTTTCTTTCCTTTCCTTTTTTATTGTTTGCTCTTAAACCTTGGATAAATACATGGATAATCAAGAGTTGGTGCCATTTATGAAATGACTGCAGCATGCCAGGCTCCTCTGTCTTCTACTATCTCCTAGAGTTTGCTTAGTTTTATGTCCACTGAGTCAGTGATGCTATCTAACCATCTCATCCTCTGAATTATAATAACGTGAAATAATTCAATTTGAGATTTATTTCTGAGACTTTATAGGGTGATGTTTTTATTTGTCTGTACTGGGTTTTTTATTTGGTTTGTTAGTGCATTTCTTTACTGCTTGCTTGTGAATTTGGAAGAATAGACCTTCCAGAAAAGCTTTTTAAAGACTTTCCCTCCAGGTTGCTTTCTGCGTTCCATAGCTTTAAACTATTGCATTTCATGGCAGTCTCTTGCTCCCTAACACCATGCAATGCATAATTTATCATTTTGTTTAAAACATTTGAAAGGGACAAATACTCAGCCTTTACCTTGAACACCAAGTTGATATTTGATCTCTCTGTGCTGCTTTCATTTTCTCTAGTTAACTTTTTATTTTGGTGTGTTTTTCTCCCTCAGAACTCTCTTAAAGAAACGTTTGGCTCATTAAATATATTTTCGGAGGTTCAGACTTTAAATTTTAAAAAAGTTAGATTTTATTGAAAAACAAAGTATAGAGAGATAACTGCCCGTAATCTTACATATAGATAACCCATGTTGATATTGAAGATAAATAAAAAACAGTACATGTACGTGGTTAGCATACAAATGATACCAAAAGGTACAAAAAGAGAAGGAAAAGCCTCTCCTCAAATGTAGCTGTTACATTTCTTGTGGTTTCTTCCAGGGGAAAAATGTTTTTCACATATATTTGTATCTGTCTGTCTCTGCTTTTCACATTTTTTTCATAAAAGTATTCAATTACACATTTTCTGTACGGTTTTTGGTATTTTTCCTGTGTGTGTGTATATTTAGAGCTCTTTCCCATCAACATACAGATATCTTCCTTATTCACTTTAATATGATATGGTTAAGCTTTCATTATTTATCCACATTATGGGTGTGTAGTAATTGGTTTTACCTGTGTCTTAATTCTAGCTAGTTTAGTAACTGCCAGGTATTTGTGGGGAGGAGTTGTGGTTACCTAGGGGAGTTACTGTAGTTTGCCTTTTCGTAAGTAAACATCCTGCTGATATATCAGCAGGTTACATTCCTAATAGTGAGATTGCTAAGTCAGAAAATAAGTGCATTTTTAACTTTGTTATTATTCAGTCGCTTGGTGTGTGCAACTCTTGGGGATCCCATGGACTGCAGCATGCCAGGCTTCCCTATCCTTCACTGTTTCCTAGAGTTTGCTCAGATTCATGTCCATTGAGTCGGTGATTCTGTCTACCCATCTCATCCCCTGTCTCTTCCTGCCCTCAGTCTTTCCCAGAATCAGGGTCTTTTCCATTGAGTTAGCTCTTCCTATCAGGTGGCCTGAGTATTGAATCTTCAGCTTCAGCATCATTCTTTCCAATGAATATTCAGGGTTGGTTTCTTTTAGGATTGACTGCTTTGATCTCCTCGCTGTAAGGTCTTTCCTGGTGGCTCAGCTGGTATAGAATCTGCCTGCAATGTGGAAGACCTTGGTTCGATCCCTGAGCTGGGAAGATCCCCTGGAGAAGGGAACAGTTACCCTCTCCAGTATTCTGGCCTGGAGAATTCCATGGACTGTATAGTCCATGAGGTCGCAAAAAGTCAAGACACAACTGAGTGACTTTCACTATCCAAGGTACTCTCAAGAGTCTTCTCCATCACCAGAGTTCAAAAGGATCAATTCTTCAGCACTCAGCCTTTATAGTCACATCCCTACATAACTATTGGAAAAATCATAGCTTTGACTGTATGGACCTTTGTTGGCAGTGATGTCTGTGCTTTTTAATACACTGTCTAGGTTTGTCATAGCTTTCCTTCCAAGGAGCAATTGCCTTTTAATTTCATGGGTACAGTCGCAATCGTACCACACTCCAGTACTCTTGCCTGGACACGACTGAGCGACTTCACTTTCACTTTCACTTTTCACTTTCTTGCATTGGAGAAGGAAATGGCAACCCACTCCATTGTTCTTGCCTGGAGAATCCCAGGGACGGGGAATTCTGGTGGGACTGGTGGGCTGCCGTCTGTGGGGTCACACAGAGTTGAACACAGCTGAAGTGACTTAGCAGCAGCAGCAGTCACTGTCCATAGTGATTTTGGAGCCCAAGAAAATAAAATCTGTCATGGTTTCCGTTTATTCCCCTTTTATTTGCCATGAAGTGATGGGACAGGATGCCATGATCTTAGTTTTTTGAATGTTGAGTTTTAAGCCAGCTCTTTGACTCCCTTCCTTCACCTTCATCAAGAGGCTCTTTAGTTCCTCTTCGCTTTCTGCCATTGGAGTGGTATCATCTATGTATCTGAGGTTGATGTTTCTCCTGGAAGTCTTGATTCCAGCTTGTAATCCATACAGCCAGCATTTTGCTTGATGTACTCTGCATATAAGTTAAATAAGCAGGGTCACAATATACAGCCTTGATGTACTCCTTTCCCAATTTTGAACAAGTCCCTTGTTCCATGTTCAGTTCTAATTGTTGCTTCTTGACCTGCATGCAGGTTTCTCAGGAGACAAGTGAAGTGGCCTGGTATTTAACTTTGATAAACATTACCAAATTGTACTCCAGAAAGGCTACAGAGATTTGTTGTCTTTTACCAAGGTTGTATCCTTCTCAATCTTCCCCTCCCAGGCCCTGTAAATCACCAGACTTTAACAGTTTTGCCAATCTGATAAGTTAAAAATGTTATCTGTGTATTCACCTTCTTATCTTTAATTACAGGTTTAATATCTTCCCATAGGTTTGTTGAGCATTTGAATTTCTTTCCCATAGGTTTGTTGAGCATTTTAAATTGCCTGCTCTTGTGCTTTATGTTGTACTATCTTCTTCCTCTTCCCCCTCTTTTTCCTTTTCTTCTGTATAGGGTTCTTTATCTTTGTCAAATTGATTTATATGAGCTCATTTTAAATTAGGGGAATTAGTCCTTTTATATATGTATTGCAAATGTTTTTTTCTCCTGTTATATCCTGTCTTTCAGTGTTCATTAAAAACACTGTTGCTATAAGGAATATAAAACTTTTTTTTTTTTAAGAAGTGAAAGAAGGGTGGAAATTTAGAAAAGTTCGCCATACTTTGTGCTATGTTTAAGCCCTGGTAGTTGTGGTTTGGGAGAGTGTGTCTTCTTAGCCCTGGAAACCCCATGCCGTCTGACACACCGAGACCACTCAGAAGGAATAATGGGTACTGGTGTCCTTCCAGCCTCCAAATTTGCCCAGGTCCTCAGTAATTTATTGGGTTTCTTAAGAGCAGGTGAGCTAATGAACAGCCATATCTATAAATGCCAAATTTAGCGACTTGATGAGATCATTCCTGGTGGCCAGACACCGTGGGTAATTCTCACTTCTGTATCTTAGCACCTAGCACAGTTCCTGAAATGAAACACTGTGTATTGAGTTTATGGACGGAGACCAGAGAGATGAGCAGGAATAATGAGCTTGAGTGAAGGACTGACTTTAGAATGCTCTAGTCAGCTTGATGTGTGCATGCCTAGTGGCCAGAGGACTTCATTTCCTACCGTTGTAATGCCTCTTCATTTAGCTTCTAGACAGCAGGGGTGGTTCTAAGATAATGATATATTATTTATCTCATGATAAATTTTATAGAATATTGAATGTGTAAATAGTGAACTGGCTCCAAGTTCGCTGGAGCCAACCTCTTCTTTCTTTGTGTCCACATGGTTACCTGTCCATTGGCCAGTCAGAATCATATCTATTCTCTTGTGAGTAGAGTGTTACCAAAACAGTATTTTTAAATCTACTTTTAAAATCATGAAGAGGTCAAGAATGGATATCTCTCCAAATTTCTTCAAAGAGCAGACTTCTCATTTGAACATTTAAAATGTAAGATTCTGGTTAACAAGAATTGAGTGTATAAAGGCTCATTATATATATATAATATAAATTATGACTCAGCCTGTATCCAAAGAAAATATTTATTTCACTAGTTCTTTATTTAATTAAATATCTCCAGAGAAGATTTTAAGGATTTCTTTAAAATATATATAATATACACTTCATACTTCCACACATACAGAAAGCCTTTTAATGGTATCCTGTAAGGAGCAGTATTATGGTATAGTATTTTCTTGCTTTGACCTACAATGCTCCTCCTTGAAAAGTATCAATAAAGCTTAATTTCCAGTAGGATTCTGGCCTCTTCTTCAAGCCATGTGACCTAAGATGAGATATCTAATGGTTTTGTTTACTCTTTATAGTTCCATGGGGGCAGTTGATTCTGTTAAGCTGAATTTACTGAAATAAGAGCCTTACAATAGGAAAACAGATTTATTTTTGAGAAAGCTAATGCTAAGCTCTGACTTCTGTAACTGTTCAGTGATATTCAGTGCAAAAATAATTGGACATCAGAACATTTAGAGAACTGGCCATTGTTGTTCTGGATGATCATGGTGCTTGTTAAGCCTTCCTTTCAGTGCAGACTGCTGAAATAAGTGATGATGTCATTAATTGGTCTTCAGTTCAGTCAGTTCAGTTCAGTCGCGTCCAACTCTGCGACCCCATGAATCTCAGCATGCCAGGCCTCCCTGTTCATCACCAACTCCCGGAGTTCCTCAGACTCACGTCCATCGAGTCAGTGATATCATCCAGCCATCTCATCCTTGGTCGTCCCCTTCTCCTCCTGCCCCCAATCCCTCCCAGCATCAGAGTCTTTTCCAATGAGTCAACTCTTCGCATGAGGTGGCCAAAGTACTGGAGTTTCAGCTTCAACATCATTCCTTCCAAAGAAATCCCAGGGCTGATCTCCTTCAGAATGGACTGGTTGGATCTCCTTGCAGTCCAAGGGACTCTCAAGAGTCTTCTCCAACACCACAGTTCAAAAGCATCAATTCTTCGGCGCTCAGCCTTCTTCACAGTCCAACTCTCACATCCATACATGACCACAGGAAAAACCATAGCCTTGACTAGACGGACCTTAGTCGGCAAAGTAATGTCTCTGCTTTTGAATATACTATCTAGGTTGGTCATAACTTTTCTTCCAAGGAGTAAGCGTCTTCTAATTTCATGGCTGCAGTCACCATCTGCAGTGATTTTGGAGCCCAAAAATATAAAGTCTGACACTGTTTCCACTGTTTCCCCATCTATTTCCCATGAAGTGACGGGACCGGATGCCATGATCTTCGTTTTCTGAATGTTGAGCTTTAAGCCAACTTTTTCACTCTCCACTTTCACTTTCATCAAGAGGCTTTTTAGTTCCTCTTCACTTTCTGCCATAAGGGTGGTGTCATCTGCATATCTGAGGTTATTGATATTTCTCCCGGCAATCTTGATTCCAGCTTGTGTTTCTTCCAGTCCAGCGTTTCTCATGATGTACTCTGCATATAAGTTAAATAAGCAGGGTGACAATATACAGCCTTGACGTACTCCTTTTCCTATTTGGAACCAGTCTGTTGTTCCATGTCCAGTTCTAACTGTTGCTTCCTGATCTGCATACAGATTTCTCAAGAGGCAGGTTAGGTGGTCTGGTATTCCCATCTTTTTCAGAATTTTCCAGTTTATTGTGATCCACAGAGTCAAAGGCTTTGGCGTAGTCAATAAAGCAGAAATAGATGTTTTTCTGGAACTCTCTTGCTTTTTCGATGATCCAGCAGATGTTGGCAATTTGATCTCTGGTTCCTCTGCCTTTTCTAAAGCAGCTTCAACATCTGGAAGTTCACGGTTCACGTATTGCTGAAGCCTAGCTTGGAGGATTTTGAGCATTACTTTAACCAGATAAATTTTTTTGTAGTTTGATAATGACACTTTTCTTTTCTAAACAGGATATCAAAATGAAAGATAAATGGAGATGTTTAAAAATTCATAGTTGTGACAAAGGGAAGCTCACAAATGATTTCTTGGGCACAATAGTTCTGTACCACTGTAATCCACTTTGTATCTCCAGCTTTAGCGTATTAATCAAGTTGACTAAATAAGGCTGACAGAAATTCTTTTGTAAATTTGCCTTTGACATTTTATACAGGAGGATAAATGAATAAGACAAATGGACTCTACTTTGAAAAATGAGTTTGTAGAATCAGGGATGTCTGTGGTTTGTTCCACTCAGTGAGGGTGGGTTGGCAGGTGAGAACTTGGTGCCTTGTCAAAAGGCATCAAGTGGGCCTTAGAGAAACTAAACAAATGAAAAACAAAATATTAATATCAACATTTACCATTGCAAAAAAAAAATAGATGCTTTGAGAAAATGGAGAACTTTTGTGGGATATTTTTGATTGACTGGTGTAAATTTTTGGTGGTTATACACCTTTTGAAGGAATGCTTTGCAGTTGAAATAAAAAATATGACCCCCTTGAGAATGAAGCTAGTGAGATGTACAATGAGTGGGAAAGCAGAGGCTTTGAAAATGGAAATTTCTGCATTTGACTCTTGTGCTGCCCCTCACGGCAGTTCCCAGATAGNAATAGATGCTTTGAGAAAAAGGAGAACTTTTGTGGGATATTTTTGATTGACTGGTGTAAATTTTTGGTGGTTATACACCTTTTGGAGGAATGCTTTGCAGTTAAAATAAAAAATATGACCCCCTTGAGAATGAAGCTAGTGAGCAGAGGCTTTGAAAATGGAAATTTCTGCATTTGACTCTTGTGCTGCCCCTCACGGCAGTTCCCAGATAGGGAATACACTCTCTCCAAGCCCCCGTTTTTTTAATTTGTAAAAGCGGAGGTTAAAAGACCTACCTCAAAGAGTTTTGCGAGAAGTAGATGAATTTGTTAGATAGTCATCACTGGACAAATATGTGTCCTTCCTCTAAGGAAGTTTCTGGTATTGTGCAGATGGAGAGAGCAGCTGCCAATAACGGTCTGGGTCTGCTGACACTGAACGGACCTCTTACAGCATCGGGTGTGGGAAATGGGGCTAGCTGAGAACTTGCTGTTTTTCAGGAAGGCAGAGGATGTGCTCTGTTATTAGAATGTGATAGTTAATGATTTTTCCCGTTGCTGGCTCAAGTGTCAGATAATTGACCCTGGTTTATGTTGTACGTCTCGAGATGAAGCTACACGTCCCACTGAGGTCAATTATAGGCAGAAGTATTTATATTGGGGCGTTTGTGTTTCTGGAGTCCTCTGCCACTGGGTCTGGTCACACAGGCTAATTATCGCCACTGTGAGACAGCAAAGTTGCCTTAGCGGCAGCCGCATTAAAAATTGGTCACAACACATTGAGCCAGGGGACTTGGGAGCTTCCTGCCCAGGTAGCCTCTGGCCTCCGTGTGGCTCACAGGGAGGTTGATTACATCACTGTTGGTCATCAGACAGGCTCTGATGATGGTCCAGACTTCGATCAGTGCCTGATACATCCTGATCACAAACTCATATTGAACATACTTGCAGCAGTGGAACAAAAAGTCAGTGCATGCGATTTTTTAACCCCAGAAGCATTTTGTACTGCTATATAGCTGATTAACAATGCTGTGGTAGTTTCAGGGGAACAGTGAAGGAGCTCAGCTACACAGAATACATGTATCCATTCTCAGCCAAACTCCCTGCTATCTGGGTTGGCATATAACATTGAACTGAGTTCCATGAACTATACAGTAGGTCTCTGTTGGTTATCCATTTTAACTATAGCAGTGTATACAGGAGCCTGGTGGGCTGTAGTCCATATTGCGAAGAGTTGGACACAACTAAAGAGGCTGAGCATGCATGCGTGCACGCACACACGCGCAAGTGCCTGTGATTTTACACCTCTCTCTTTTCCCCCACAAAAGTAGTTTCTTTTCATGTTTTTTTTCTAACTAATAGTGTATTTATATATATGCTAAGTGCTAACAGGTAATGCTTATTACATACTGTACTCTAAGTGCCTTGTGTATATCATATACTTAGTTAATCCTCATAAACTGTAGTGTAGGTGCTATTATTATCCTTGGTTTACGGAGACAAAAAGCTTTGGCACAGAGGGGTTGAGTAATTTGCTCAAGATCTCACAGCAATAAACAGATGAGCCAGGATTTAAATCTGGGTCATCTCTTGACTACTATTATATCAACCTTCCTCTTCAATAAGAAAATTAAGATAGTTAAAAGGAACATTAAATATATATATATATATATATATATCCTGTGTATCCGGTGACATCCATTTTTCAACACTTTGGTGCACTTACTTCCAAATTTCTTCCTTGAACTTTGATGGAAAATCCTCTCTCCCCATTTCTACTTCCAAGGGCTAATGAAGCACTGTGAACAGCTTGTTATTTATCTTCCCAAATATACATGCAAACACATGCACAGGCGTAGATAATTTACATCCATTTCTTAATGTCTTACCATATGTATTGTTCTGCAAGGCACTTTTTCACCTAGTATATGCTGGACATATTTCTCTATGTATTACATATAATCTAACACATATATTTTGACTGATAATTTAGTATGAATTGTACTGCTTCAGAGGATGACTGTACCATAATTTCTTCCAGAGTACTGCTTTCATTAATGGACATTTAGATGCTGCCCACTTTTCCCTACACCATTTACAGTAACTGCATTTATTTTACTATGTGAAATTACTATAACTTTCCTCTTAAGAGATGCAGGTTGTTAGAAAGTACTAGGATGAACATTCTCACAACTGAGGGTGTGAGTACATCCTTACTTAGTTCCTTCCCAGTCCCTAACCAAACTTAATATTGAGGTATATTTTATATACTGTACATAATGAAAAATTCCCCTCTTTTAAGTGTACAGTTCAGAGAATTTTAATAACTGTACTGAGTTAAGAAACCAACACCAAAAATCAGTTATATTAATGGAACGTTTTCATTGGTCCAGTGAGATCCCTTTTCCCCGTTTACACTTACTCCTCTTTCATCCCCAGCCCCAAATGACCACTAATCTACTTCTGTCTCTACAGGCCTTTTCTGGACATTTCACATACCCTGTCACTTTTAAGAGTTTAATATCCATGAGTCGTATTTCTTTTCTTATTCTTGAATAACGTGGCTCATATAAACTCCTGGCTAGAATTAATTCATTATATTAGGGCTTAATACTGTCTTTCTTAAAGATTTTTATTATTAATATACATTTTTATCTTATGTTCCACAAGCTGCGATTGTGAGGCTTCCTCAGTAACCCTTGCCATATCAAAAGAGAACTGTTGGGTAGTTTTCAACTTGTTCAGTTAATTCATTCCTGTGGTGGCTTGATGGTGATGGAGATTCTTGACTTACTTTGAGAATGTGTGCTGATTTCACAGAAGACATGCTACCAAGACATGTCAAGAACTTACCAAGAACCTCACCTTTGAGAAGGGGTGCCCAAACGTTCTTAGCTGTGATATCCCAAACTAGTTTGGGGTACTAAGTGTTACCTTCATATCGCTTAGAAAAATTGGGCAACCCATTTGGACTGAACAACTCTGTAGTGTTAAAATAATTTAAAAATTGTAAAAGTTACAGTTGCCATTCAGTGCTTTTATAAACTGTTTTGAATGAAAAGCTGATAATTTTAAAAGGACAATTTCGTTTCAATATTTATTATTTCATCATCTTTAGCGGCTCCTTTGTGAGTCATTGATTAACTTCTGTGGAAGGGAAAAGCTCTTTCTTTAAAAGCAAGAACAGATTTATCTTGACTACCTTTGAAACCTGAATGATTGCTTAGGTAACAGCTGTTGCATCTTAACGATCTTTGGCAAATGGGAAAGGCAGCTTTCTCAACTTATGTTTGTCCTACGCAGAGAAAACCAAAGCAATGTAGGGTTGTCGACGCTTACCCAAAAAAGGTAACTTGTGTGAGGCAGAGAGTTGTAGATATCTAGGTACACCCAGGCACTTTGTCCTTCAGAACTTTTAGAAATTGATTTTCTCTTTCATGGAAGGGGAGTGAGCTGTGATCAGCTGTATGTGTGCTTGAGGGTCATCGGAATGTGGTTAAAGCTGGCTGTGCCCTCTTCTCTTCCCCTTTCTCTTTTGATTCTGTGCCATGGCCGACGCCTCTCATTTAAGGATTGGACCTGGTCACCCTCATACTTATTCTTTCCTGTACCCTCCAGTGCTTTCATCTTGCTTAATTGTGCATGTGTGCGATTTCAAGCTGCAGGATCCTTCTCTTGAGTTGGGCAATGACTGTACAGACAGACACTGCCTGTGACCATGTATCCTGCCTGGCACCCACAGAGCGCCCCATCCTGAGTGAGCTCTTACCTAGGTGTGCAGTGAACCAACACCTCAAGGATGATAATCTGCTGTTTACAAAGACTGTACAATTTGAATCTCTAAATCTAGCAACTGCATCAGACATCTTAGATGATCAGATTCCCTGCAAGAGAACAGATTGTTGGAGTATTGATGTAAAGAGGATGAACTGTTTTCTGGGGAGTTTTGTTTGTTTTTGATCTTATAGTACATTAATTTTGAGTAAATTTAATAAATCAACTGATGTTCACATTTTGAGTGCTCCATATTTTCACAAGACTGTGCATTATTTACAAGTGTATATCTTGTAAATAATGTTACCTTGCCATATATAGCTTTCTTCATTAACAGAGCCCCTGAGTTCTTGCTCAAGGAATCATGGAGGTGTGGGAACCCAGCTAATTATAGGAAAATCTTTGAGTTCTTTAGGGAGGCAAGATGTGAAAAATAATGCCATTTGGGGGATGTGGTTGTTAGTGGGGTTTGATGTGAGGAAGTATACTACTAAAAGCAGCCTTGATTGATTGAGCACCTACTGTATGCCTGGACCGTAATAGGTATTTTGTGATTATTTATTTCAATTAACTCTATGAAGTAGGTGATGGTGTCTGTATTTTTACATACAGGGAAACTGACCTAGAAATGTTAATTTTCCCAAAGTCACAGATGGAGTTTAAATCTAGTTCTTTCTACTTCATAACTCATTTACTTTCAAACTAACCTGTTTATTGCTGTCCCTGGTTCCAAAATATCTCCCCCCTCTACAGTCCTGTGTTTTAACTTCCTTTTTGTATACTCTTAACCTGCTACCACTTATAGATAGATCTTCTGAAATGCCCATATCCTGGGGAAAAGAAACACCTTTGTAGTGTGAGTTGGCTTTGCTTTACTTTGCCCAGCTCCTAGCTGAGCAGACTTGGACTTGACATACAGAGGGTTGTAAATGCAAAGGATAGAGAAGAAGAGGCAGTGTTTAACCTTGGCCTCCAGACAGACTGCCCTTAGAGCCCCGTCTACAGAGCCTAGGAGAGTGCAACCTCCAGAGGACATGACTGCTGAAAAGGGGATGAGATTTCATCAAGGCCAGCTGTCTCCCTTTCATTTTTGCTCAAGTTCTTTATCAAAGAAAGAAGAAAATAGAGTGGGAGAATCCGGGTCTTGGTTTAGTTCCTTAGAGAATT
Organism: Neotragus pygmaeus; assembly: GCA_006410875.1. Lineage (NCBI taxonomy): Eukaryota > Metazoa > Chordata > Mammalia > Artiodactyla > Bovidae > Neotragus > Neotragus pygmaeus. Next base: position 11,812 of record SJYV01044022.1, read on the forward strand.
CAAGTACAATTAAGACCCATAGTTGGATGATTAATCATTTGAGAGTAGAGATAATGAAAAAATGACACATGCCTGCCATCAACATTTTATCATACTGGTATTTATTAAATATCAATGCTAAAGGGATCGGTTAGTCTTTCATTTAGTGTCGAGAGTGTTTTCTTTGGATATCAGACCTCTGTCGTGTTCCGTATTGTCTTTCCTTCACAAAGCATAATCTGATGTGCCATCGATGATGTCCAGTCTTTATTTCTTTAAAGCCAGAACATGAAGACTTTCCAAGCAGCTCAGTACTGAATCCGTCTAGATTTTAAGTTACATTTTCCCATTAGAGTATTACCTTCAATACACCTAATTTTTCAGCGGTCATTTTTAGCTATTTTCATATTTCAGGTGTTTCTAAAGCATTCAGTTTAGTTTTATAAAAACAACAGCTCACTTTTCTCAAACTCAGATTTCATTTATTACTTCATATTTTGTTAAATTATGTAATAACAGAAATAGGTGAGGTGAAGTCGTGTCCAACTCTTTGCAACCCCGTGGACTGTAATCTACTAGGCTTCTCTGTCCATGGGACTCTCAAGGCAAGAATACTGGAGTGGATTGCCATTTCCTTCTCCAGGGAAATCTTCCTGACCCAGGGATCAAACCCGGGTCTCCCACATTGGAGGCAGATGCTTACCTCTGAGCCACCAGGGGAGCCCGTTAGAAGCAGATGTAACTTGAGTCTTGGTTAAGCATTGCACATCTGCCAGCAGGAACAGAGCTGTCAGGCTTGTCTTAGTTAATTCCAGTCAGTGACAGTGAGTGGCTACTTAGAGGGAGGGGTTAATCTAGTCTAAGATTGGTTAAGGTATCCAGGGGACCCTACCAACTTGTTACTATGCTTTTTACTATGAATTGCGTGATGAGCTGTAGACATTCAAGACCCTAATCGTCACAGTGACCCATAAAGGTGTTTTTTGGTATCTAATCAACAAAAATAAGTAACCATGTGGCTAGAGTGATCAGGGCATGGATTTTGCCATTCCCTCAAGGCTTCCTGGGCTTCCCAGGTGATGCAGTGATAAAGAACCCGCCTGCCCGTGCTGGAGGACAAGAGACACAGATTTGATCCCTGGGTTGGGAAAATCCCCTGGAGAAGGAAATGGCAACCTGCTCCATCATTCCTGCCGGAAAAATTTCCTGGACAGAGGAGCCTGGTGGGCTACAGCCCGTGGGGTCGCAAAGAGTCGGACACGAGTGAACAGCTGAGCACATGGCTTGCTATCTCATGATATCCCTGGATTCTAGGGATTAGCTCATGAGTTAGGCGTGAGCCAAAACTCCCAGCTAACTCAAGCGCTTCTGCCAAGCTCTTCCTGTTAACGTAGAAACTAAAAGGAATCCATGTAGATTACAGTGTTATTCTATTTATGATAATTAGTTCACAGAGTATAATCAGTTCATGTAGTGATTTGTTAATTTGGTACATTACTTGATTTACTTTTAAGAAGCAGTCATTACCTTCATTATTTTTGCTTTTTAGTTAGACAGCAGTTTCCCTCGTAGCTGAGTAAACAATCTGCTTACAGTGCAGGAGACCTGGGTTCGATCCCTGGGTTGGAAAGATCCCCTGGAGAAGGAAATGGCAACCCACTCCAGTATCCTTGCCTTGAAAATCCCATGGACAGAGGAGCTTGGTGGGCTGCAGTCCATAAGGTCGCAAAGAATTGGACATGGCTAAGCAACTAATACTAGACAGAAGAAGTTCATACCACTCATACCTTGGTAAGCCATTTGGTGTTGAATGAGAAGCAAAAACCTAGAAAAAGAGCAACTTTGACTCTTAACTGCCTAAACACTGGGGTCAAACTTGCCTTGCTTTCCTGCCTCTCAGATTGAATTAGCTATGACTTAAAGCAGAATGTATAGACAGCTATAAAACCCCAAAATAAAACTCTATTTTTTTTGCTATTGCATGTTTATTTCACATAATCTCAGATTTATTTTTATTTGCATCTCATAGTGCCTGGCACCAGAATTTGTATAGACCTCTTGAAAGACCACACCCTCTGAGAAAATTCACACTTTGAAAGTTGCCAATAATTGCATGACAAGAGAAGTTTCTTAGTGGTTGTGGTTCTTGATCAAGTCCGGAAAAATTATTCCCTGTCATGTGTCATAAAATATGGTCCAAAAGGCATCTAACATACCAGGGGAAAACCAGCATTATGCCATCACCCATGTCACCATCCCTGACTCTCGTTTCTCTTGAAGAAGAAAGTCACGTGGCTGGTGACGTTTTGGGATCCACATAGCACACACTCAGACTTGTTAAGTTATCAGCGCTGAATCTTTACGTCTAGTCCAGTTGTTAGATTTGGCTCAAGGATTCCTGGTGGGCACAGCAAAACGAGAAACATTGTAAGATTCATATTATCCATAAGATTGGAACTGACCAGTTTTTTTAAAAAAAACAAGGTCTTCTAAAAGTTCAGAGAGGGACCTCCCTGGCAGTCCAGTGGCTGAGCCTCCTTGCTTCCATTACAGGGGGCACAAGAGTTTGAACCCTGGTTCGCAGCCTAGGATCCCACATGCCACAATACATGGCCCCCTAAAAAAAGTTCAGAAAGGAAGGGTGTGAAAATGCAATGTTAATATTTTTGCCCTTTAACTCAGAGAGAATGTCCTTATGTGACAGTTTTCCCTCCAGTTTTTATGTGTCTGTATATACAGAGGATGTATGACTCAGGGGGCAAAGGTGAGGAATCTCGACATTTGGGTAGGGAGTACCTTGCTCAGGGAAGATTGAGCACAGTCTCCCGAGGACACATGCGAGCAACAGGATTCTCCTTGTTTGGGGGCTTTTGTCAGCTCATCTGCAACATCTTCAGCTGCCCGTTCAGCCATTGCTTTGGTTACCTGTATCCTGGTTGTCCATCCTAATAGAAAACATTTTGCGCAGAGAATCTTTTTTTCTTGTTGAGACAGATATCAGATCCACAGTCGGTGTAATTATCCCCAGTAATTTTTCTCAGAACTTGGTGCCTTTATCAAATGGAATTTCTGGTGTATCATTGCTTAACAATGCCTCCTTATCTCCCAGTACTAGAGTTTCTCAGATATTTCTTGATTTCCTTATCAGCCTCTGGACCTAAAAAGGAAATGAGGAGTGTAACAATGATAACACCTCCCTACCCCACCCCTGCCACATACACACAGAATAAAGCTTTAGTGTGTATCTTCCTGGTAAATGGCAAACTGTGATGTTGCCGTCTTTAGATTTTTATCATCCATCTGCTGTGAGGTGTTCTTGCTTGTCAGTTTGACCTTTTGGCCTTTTTTTTTTTTCTCTCTTGTTGACTTGACCTGACTTTTGGTTTTGTTTTTTTAATATGTATGATCACATTTATTTATTTTTAATTGGTTGATGATTGTTTTATAACATTGGTTTGATTTCTGTCATACATCAACACGAATTAATCACAGGTTTACATATGTTCCCTCCCTCTTAATCCCCCCTCCCTCTTCCCACGCTTTCCCACACCTCTGGGTTATTGCAGAACCCCAGTTTGAGTCCCTTGAGTTGTACAGCTGGTTTCCACTGGCCGGCTGTTTTACATATGTCAGTGTCTGTGCGCCCACGCTATGTTTTCCATTCATCTCTCCCTCCGTCCTCTCTCCCGCCTTGACCACAAATCTGTTCTCCTTGACCACAAATCTGTTCTCTATGCCATTGCTGCCCTGCAAATAGATCCATCATTACCCTCTTTCTAGATTCCATATATGTGCATTAATACATGCTATTTGTTTTTCTCTTTGACTTATTTCACTCTGTATAATAAGCTCTAGGTTCATCTGCTTCATTAGAACTGACTCAAAGGCATTCCTTTTTATGACGGAGTAGTATTCCATTGGAGAAGGCAATGGCACCCCACTCCAGTACTCTTGCCGGGAAAATCCCATGGACAGAGGAGCCTGGAAGGCTGCAGTCCATGGGGTCTCTGAGGGTCAGACACGACTGACCGACTTGACTTTCATGCATTGGAAAAGGAAACAGCAACCCACTCCAGTGTTCTTGCCTGGAGAATCCCAGGGACGGGGGAGCCTGGTAGGCTGCCGTCTATGGGGTCGCACAGAGTCGGACACCACTGAAACGACTTAGCAGCAGCAGTATTCTGTTGTAAATATGTACCACAGTTTCTTTGTACATTCATCTGTCAGTGGACATCTCGGTTTCTTTAGGGAATCTGGAAATACTTTCATGTTTGAGGAAGAGCTATGGGTGAAAGCCCCATTGCCAGTTGGGACTTCAGGGTGGGTAATATTTGGGTCTACTTTTAGGCTCAGGTCTCACCCTGCTCAGAGAGTGTTGTGTGAGTGGGCAGGTTATTAAACAGACAGTGGTTTCACACAGTATTTTGTGCATCAACTCATTGTATCGTGTACCTTAAAAAAACAAGCAGTAGGAGCTGCAGTAAATGTTGGTGAATGCATGAGGCTTGGTGGAAAGAGCTTCTGACTGGCGCTCTGGTTAGTAATTCTACCATGCAACATAACTTTTTTGATGTATTTGTTTTAAATAGCCCTTAACATTTTGCTTCTATAGTTAACAGTCTCTACTTTGCCTCTGTATATTTCTTTCATTTATCTCATCCTTCCTGCTCACTACTCAAATACACACTTGCCCTGTGATTTCACCTCCTCCTCCTCCAATTCTCTGCCAAGTGTATACTGTTTGTGTTTTTATTTATTGTATTTTGTTTCTGTCAGAAGAAAGCCTAGCTGAACATTTACATAGTTTTGGTCTGGGGAAAAAACTTGATACCATTGACACAAAATGGTAACTGAAAACTACAAAGAAATACAAATGATAGAAATTAATACTTGAATATCAAATGCCTGATACATGTCAAAAAAGACTCGAAGAAGAATTAAAAGGTGAATGACATGTAGAAAGAACATTTCTTACAGTCAAGTATATAATAAATAATAATACTGATGGTTATTCTACAATGTTTTATACTTTACACAACCACACAGTTTATTCCACAAAGACTTCATAACAGTCCTGCAAAGAAGGGAGAAGCAAGGTTTGGACAGGTCATTCTTGGTTGTGGGCCACTGCCCTGCTGAGTAGCACCCCCTGGTCTTTACCTGCTGGATGCCAGGAGTCTCCCGACCCCCAGCCTCGCCCATTTTTGACAACCAAATGTCTCCAGACATCCCCAGATGTCCCTGGAGGACAGAATCCTCACCAGTGGAGAACCACTGCCAGAAAGAAATAGTATCTCCTTTTTCATAAGCTGGGTGAAACTCTAAAAAGTTAATTGTTTTGCCCCAATACACCCCTCCCCTAAATGACCTGTAAACCTGACAGGTACAGGACACTGCCATGAATGCTTTGGGTAAAACACAGCTGCTGCTGCTGCTAAGTTGCTTCAGTTGTGTCTGACTCTGTGCGACCCCATAGACGGCAGCCCAACAGGCTCCCCTATCCCTGGGATTATCCAGGCAAGAGCACTGGAGTGGGTTGCCATTTCCTTCTCCAGTGCGTGAAAGTGAAAAGTGAAAGTGAAGTCGCACAGTCATGTCTGACCCTCAGCGACCCCATGGACTGCAGCCTACCAGGCTCCTCTGTCCGTGGGATTTTCCAGGCAAGAATACTGGAGTGGGGTGCCATTGCCTTCTCCGGGGTAAAATACTAACTGCCATCAAATGGATTGACTGATTTTTCTAAGCCAGCTGTCTTCTATTACAGACATCTCTGAACTTACTTTCTTCTCAATTGATTCAGTCATGATTTCAGGCTCCCCTCCCCCCAAAAGAAAAACATGCCGTTATAAGTTTCAAGTTAGAAATACACATTGAGAAAATTTTACAGCACATGCCTCACTTTTTTTTCCCCCAAGAGAGATTGATTCTATCTTAATTTGTACAGGATGTATGAAAAAAAGCCATTACTCTTACAGCTAATGTACCATCCAGCCTTTATGATCCACCTCTGTCAGACACATAGGAAACACTGAAAGTTATCTTTTTATACAAGCAACATAGCAAGAAAGCTAGTCATATACTGGGAGCTAAAAGCAAAGTTGAAGACACTCTGATTATATGACCAAAAATGCTTCCAAATAGACTTGAACTTCTGTTGGAGCTGTGTGAGTTTCCTTAATGATCTGACAGTGTGTGGTCTTATTCAGTGCAATAAACAGCAATTCTTTCTTTCACATTATCATCCTTTCCCCATGTCTGAAAAAATACTAGATTCTCATGTTAATAATTCTAAACACAGACACTTCAAACGATTGATCAACAACTGTGTCTAAGCAGTGTTCTTCCTCTTCTCAAACTGCTTCTCAGCAACAACAAAAAGAGAAAATGGAATTGTTTCATGTAATGCATTGCCATCTATTTGTACAGACTGATAAGATGAAAAGAGAATATTTGAAAGTCAGGGGAACATGGTTACAAAGCATACCTTCCATGACATACACCAGTGACCCCACATCTTCTTTGATGATGCAGCTGTCTTTGCCGTCCTCCACTGGGTACATACAATTCACAGTCTCTTGGATCTGCGACAGCTCCAAGTTCTTCATAAAGTCATTGTCATTGGATCTCCTTTGTGAGATCCTTGGACGTGTGGTAAGAGAGAGAAGACTTAATTCAGTGTGTGACGCAGAGCAGAGCCAGAGAGTGTCAGGCATAGAACAAAGGCATTTTCTTGTTAGGAATCCAATAATTTCTTGACCAGCCTGAGAACAGAGTAATTCCATGGAAGCAGGAAAGACCTTGAGAAATTTACCTTTAACTATCACTTAATGAATGTGGGACCAACCAATAAGCAAAATTACAAAATTCCATTTTATTTTAGGACCTTTTTAAACCTAAAGATCATGGGTAAGCTAGTGGACAAACATTTTAAACTGAAGCTTGCAACTTAGGTAAAGAATGAATAGGAACAAAATACAACAAAATTTTTTAGAACACACAGTATTATTTCTATGTTTATATATTATAAAGAATATCATGATGTACTACACACAATTACAGTAAAACACAATTTGTTTATTTTTGGGGCACATCTTCCTCTAGATATTATACTCCATGGAGGCAGGGATCATCTTTATTTTTTTTTTCCTCTGGTATATGCCCAGTGTCTACTATGTCAGTTAAAATACAGATGTTCAAGAAGTATGTTGGATATTAAAAAAAAATGGTATAGAGTTGATACTTAATTAGCTGTTAGGAATAACTGGTATAAATGTGATAGCTGAATATTTATTTCTTCAAGCAGCTTAAAATGAGGTAACCAGGCTGACGGGCAGATAAAACTCTATTGAGCAAGTTGTTTTACACAACATGGCCTAGACATGGGATTAAAGAGGTAGTCGGTGGGGAACATGTTTACAAATTCTCTGAGAATCCGTGCTTAACAGGACAGTTTTTCAGAACTTGAAAGAGGGTGGTCATTTAATTCCTTGTGATAAGAAATGCCAGATGACTTCTGGGATATAAAAACCGAAGTAAAGGAAAGGGAGAGATGCTGTGTCAGGAGCTTCACGGAGTATTGTCAGAGTAGTCAGAAACTGGATGGGACAAACAAAAAGACCTTAGCCACACAGGGTAAGCACCACATCTGGAATTTTATATTAAACATCTTAGTTTGGAAAGCATCTGGGTACAAGCAGGTCTTTATCCTCATTTGCTTAAGGAGTGGTTTTCAGGGAAGCGACCTGCTGTGAACACTGACTACAGCGTCTGCATGCCCCAGTTGCCTGACTTCCACTCTCGACCTCAGTCCAGCTGTTCGAGCCTTCACACAGGATGTTTTGTAATGATTTGGTTCTGAGTTAATAAAAAGGTGCACATCAAAATGAAAACAATGTAAAATTTATTAACGTGAAAAATATACTTACAATGGACTGTTGTGAAGCCATTAAATTCTTTATGAAGAGTGTTAATGACATAGGATGAGTTATTATACTATTTTTAAGTGAAAAAGCAGGATGCAGAATTGTTTTTAGAATATGAAAGTATGTGTGTGTGAAATGTAAAGAAAATAGGCTTTCACATTAGATATCTTTGAGTCCCAATCCTAGTCTTGACATGAAACGTTGAGCAGGTTGTTTTACTTTTCTAAATTTTCAGTTTATGATCTGTAAAGTGGTCTTAAAAATTACCAGCCACCAACAGGGACATGAAAAGATGATCAGCATCTCTAGTCATTAGGAAAATGCAGATTAAATCCACTGTAGATATCACCCCCATGGCTATCAGAATGTCCATCACCAAAAAGACAGGAGATAGCAAATGCTGGTTTGAATGCAGAAAAAAGGGAACTCCTGTGCACTGTTGGTGGGAATGTAAATTGGTACTGTTACTATAAAAAACAGAATGGTGATTCCTCAAAAAATTAAAACTAGAACTACTGTATAGTCCAGCCATTCACTTCTGTGAATATATCCAAAGGATGTGAAAACAATTACTGGAAACACTATCTGCATTACTGTGCTCATAGCAGAATTGTTTGCAGTCACCAAAACCTGAAAACAGCCTAAGCATGCCTGATGAATGAATGGATAAAGAAGGTGTGGTGTGCATAGATATAGACACACAATGGAATATAATTTAGTGCTAAAAAATGAGAAAATCACCATTTGTAACGACATAGATGAATCTTGAAGGCATTATGCTAGGTAAAATACATCAAGCTCAGTTCAGTTCAGTCGATCAGCCGTTTCTGACTCTTTGCGACCCCATGAATTACAGCACGCCAGGCCTCTCTGTCCATCACCAACTCCCGGAGTTCACTCAGACTCATGTCCATCGAGTCGGTTACACCATCCAACCATCTCATCCTCTGTCATTCTCTTCTCCTCCTGCCCCCAATTCCTCCCAGCATCAGAGTCTTTTCCAGTGAGTCAACTCTGCATGAGGTGGCCAAAGTACTGGAGTTTCAGCTTCAGCATCATTCCTTCCAAAGAAATCCCAGGGTTGATCTCCTTCAGAGTGGATTGGTTGGATCTCCTTGCAGTCCAAGGGACTCTCAAGAGTCTTCTCCAACACCACAGTTCAAAAATGTCAATTTTTCGGCACTCAGCTTTC
>SJYV01044024.1:0-10325 GCA_006410875.1 Neotragus pygmaeus
AGCCTTGACTAGACGGACCTTAGTCGGCAAAGTAATGTCTCTGCTTTTGAATATACTATCTAGGTTGGGAAAGTTAATCAGGATGAAAAAGCAGAAAGTTATGTCCCAGATGAAGGGACAAGATAAAACCTCAGAACAACAACTAAATGAAGTGGAGATAGGCAACCTTCCAGAAAAAGAATTTAGAATAATGATAGTTGAAGATGATTCATAACCTCAGGAAAACAATGGAGAAGGTGCAAGAAATGTTTACCAAAGACCTAGAAGAACTAAAGAACAAACAGACAGAGATGAATAATACACTAGAAGGAATCAATAGCAGAATAACTGGGGCAGAAGAATGGATAAATGACCTGGAAGACAGAATGGTGGAAATCACTGCCACAGAACAGAATATAGAATAAAGAATGAAAAAAAATGAAGACAGCTTAAGAGGCCTCTGGGACAACATTAAACACACCACCATTCAATTACAAGGGTCCCAGAAGGAGAAGAGAGAGAGAAAGAACCTGAGAAAGTAAAAGTATTTGAAGAAATCATAGCTGGAAACTTTCCTAACATGGAAAAGGAAATAGTCAACCAGGTCCAGGAATCACAGAGAGTCCCAGGCAAGATAAACCCAAGGAGGAACACACTGAGACACTTGGTAATAAAACTGACAAAAATTAAAAACAAAGATAAAATATTGAAAGCAACAAGGGAAAAACTACAAATAACATATAAGGGAATTCCCATCAGGTTATCAACTGATTTCTCAACAGAAACTCTACAAGCCAGAAGGGGATGGTATGATATATTTAAACTGATGAAAGGGAAGAACCTACAACCAAAAATACTCCACCTAGCAAGACTCTCATTCAGAGTTGATGGAGAAATCAAAAGCTTTCCAGACAAGCAAAAGTTAAGATAATTCAGCACCACCAAAACAGTTCTACAACAAATGCTAGAAAAACTTCTCTAGGCAGAAAACATAAAAGACCTACAGAAAACAAACCCAAAACAATTAAGAAAATGGTAATAGTATCATACATATCGATAATTACCTTAAATATAAATGGATTAATACACCAACCAAAAGACATAGTCTGGCTGGGCAAATGAAAACATGTGCATGTATGCACTTCCACTCACCACATCATTCCGCTTGACTCCCCAAATTATATGTAATTATTTTATATTGTTAAGTTAATCATGTTCCCATTATGGCTTGCAATTGTAATTATCTTTTACTTTTTATCTGGCTATTGATTGTGAAAACTGATAAACATCTTTTACTATTGTGATTATGTAACTGTTACTCACTTAATACCATTGTATCATGACTAGTCAACAGAAAAATAACAGAATTCTGTATCACCAAAGCTACCATTTAATAGAAGAACCTGTAATCACTTTTTAGAATCCAGATGCATATTATTTTTTCCCCAAAGCTCCAGATATGTTTCTAATGATCAGTTCAGTTCAATTCAGTCACTCAGTTGTGTCCGACTCTTTGCAACCCCATGAACCACAGCACCCCAGGCCTCCCTGTCTATCACCAAATCCCAGAGTTTACCCAAACTCATGTCCATCAAGACGGTGATGCCATCCAACCATCTCATCCTCTGTTGTCCCCTTCTCCTCCTGCCTTCAATCTTTCCCAGCATCAGGATCTTTTCAAATGAGTCAGTTCTTTGCATCAGGTGACCAAAGTATTGGAGTTTCAGCTTCAACATCAATCCTTCCAATGAACACCCAGGATTGATCTTTTTAAGGATGGACTGATTGGATCTCCTTGCAGTCTAAGCAACTCTCAAGAGTCTTCTCCAACACCACAGTTCGAAAGCATCAATTCTTCAGTGCTCAGCTTTCTTTATAGTCCAACTCTCACATCCATACCTGACTACTGGAAAACCCATAGCCTTGGCTAGACAGACCTTTGTTGACAAAGTAATGTCTCTACTTTTTAATATGCTATCTAGGTTGGTCATAACTTTTCTTCCAAGGAGTAAGCATCTTCTAATTTCATGGCTGCAGTTAGCGTGAGTGAATCCATCCCTCAAGACTACAGATGACAAGTGGGTGTGTCAGCTCAGAAGCCATGCTCTTGAAGGGGGATGTCCTACAGGAGAAGAACATGGGGCCAAGGTGGGTATTGAAGCTTGGAACTAGTTTCCTCCTGGTCTGTGCACATTTGTCTTAGAACTAAGATCCTATTTTTCTAGTGTTCTGTCATTTTCTCTCTCAGCAACACCCACAGGACTTCCGCTAATATATATGTGTGCGTGTGTGTGCGTGTGTTTGGTTGTGCTGGGTCTTCACTGCTGTGTGCAGGTGTTCTCTAGTCGTAATGTATGGGCTTCTTGTTGCAGTGACTTCTCCTGCTGTGGAGCACAGGCTCAGTAGTGGTGGCCCAAGGACCTAGTTGCTCCACGGCAGGTGGAATCTTCCCAGGCCAGAGATCGAATGTATGTCCCCCACTTTGGCAGACAGATTCTTAACCACTGGACCACCAGGGAAGTCCCCACTATAATATTCACTGGAGAGACAGAGTCAGATCTTGGTGAGAATCAAAGGCCATCTTATTTTCTACTAGTTGGATCAGCAGGACTGCTGTTGTTCTCTGCATTTCCAATTTGACTTATTTTCATTTCCTCTCCCACCTTCCAAGTTTATGTTAGGAGCACCTGCTCTCAAACAAGGGCATGGAAATAAATCCCAGAGTTTACACTAGAAGGATCAGAGCGTGCTGTTAAGCACTGAAACATGTCCTCCCCTGGGAAAGAAAATATAAGTGAATCCTCAGGCACCACTGATTTAGTGAGCTGAGGCAGCGAGAGCGAGCGAGCTGTGCTTAACACCAGCCCATGGCACAGCTGTCTCCAGGGCCTTCTTCTTGTCATGATATCCTAGACGGGTATCAGTTTCATTTGGTTTTTTCACAGAGCTCTGTAAACAGGGCCAGTATAGTCAGAGCAGGGTTGAAAACATTTCAGTTGCACTTGTTTCTCATTTTCTGCATGTGTTTTCCCAAAGGCTGCTTTCTCAAAGGGAGGCTGGGGAGAGGACTTTTCTCTTTTGTCTCTTGCTGCTTCCTACACAGTCAATGGGAACATCAGAAATATACAAACAATTTTTAGTTTTGTCCCTTCCCATTTTGCTTAGGAATTCACATGCTAGAGAAATTGTTTTCTGATCTAACTCCACCTGGACTTGGGTGGTATTTGGGAACCTAAGTCAATAGGTTGTATCTACCCCTTCTCTCAAGTTTGGTAAGGGGTGTTGCCTCCCAAGCAGTGGAATGTGCTTATTTTTCCTTGACCACGCAGAAAAGCAAAACTTTGTTTTAAATGTCACTATCAAATCACAATATCTTTATAAATCTTATATATAGAGGTAGATCACTTATATATCTTGACAATCATATAGCACAAGGGTTCTTGACCCCGGCTTGGAGGAGTCTATTAACCCTCAGAGTGTGAATATACAGGTGGACGTTGTGCCTGGTAGGCTATGTAGACAATGAGATGGCTATTTTTCTTTCTTTCCCAGAAATCTGAAAATGTAAGGAACAAGCCTTCCAAATATGGAGGCTCTTGGGAGATCAGTTTTCTTAGACTCATAATTCTGCCTCCAGCCTGAGCTCCAATCCTTGGTGCTTTCTTTTAAAAGAGGCCTGGAGATGGAGTCAAGAAGAGTGATGTCCAGATCTCACATATAGGGAGCCCGAAGAAATGTTAAAGGAATCAATGAACACAAGAATGACTCTAGGTTGAAATGTTAGTTATTGTTTTGGGGTTCTTTGTTGCTGTTGCTGTTTACTGGGTGGTTTGTTTCTGTGTGTGTGTGTGTTTTTACCATACTGTGCAGCATGTGGGATCTTACTTCACCAACCAAGTATTGAACTGGGGGTCACCTTCAGTGGAAGTGCAGCCCCCCAGCCACCGAACTGCCAGGGAATTCCCTGAAATGTTAGTTTTTAAAGGCATTTAATTAAATAGATGTCTGTAAAATTTATCTCCCTGTCCCTCTTCCTAGTTCAGATCAGTTCAGTTCAGTTCAGTCACTCAGTCGTGTCCAACTCTTTGTGACCTCATGAATTGCAGCATGCCAGGCCTCTCTGTCCATCACCAACTCCCGGAGTTCACTTAAACTCATGTCCATCGAGTCAGTGATGCCATCCAGCCATCTCATCCTCTGTCATCCCCTTCTCCTCCTGCCCTCAATCCCTCCCAGCATCAGAGTCTTTTCCAATGAGTCAACTCTTCGCATCAGGTGGCCAGAGTATTGGAGTTTCAGCTTTAGCATTAGTCCTTCCAAAGAACATCCAGGACTGATCTCCTTTAGGATGGATTGGTTGGATCTCCTTGCAGTCCAAGAGACTCTCAAGAGTCTTCTCCAACACCACAGTTCAAAAGCATCAATTTTTTGGTACTCATCTTTCTTCACAGTCCAACTCTCACATCCATACATGACCACTGGAAAAACCATAGCTTTGACTAGATGGACCTTTGTTAGCAAAGCAATGTCTCTGCTTTTGAATATGCTAGGTTGGTCATAACTTTCCTTCCAAGGAGTAAGCGTCTTTTAATTTCATGGCTGCAATCACCATCTCCAGTGGTTTTGGAGCCCCCAAATATAAATTCTGCCACTGTCACTATTCCAAATTTCTGAACAACGCAATTGAGAGGGATTGACCACGCCACCAGGTCAAGAATGGACCCTCCTGGGGTTCATCCAATCAGCATATTACATCTCTCTCCCTGGCCTTCACAGTTGGTTTAGGACAAACACAGTACCCAAGTCAGGGCGGTGCTGGGGGGTCAAGAGGGTGCGTTTGAGGGTTCTCTCTTTTCTGCTGAGTTTATACCTGGAAATATGTAGGCCCAGAAGCTTCTGGAAACTAATCCTAAGGTAATAGAACCAATGAATGGAAAGCAAGGATTTACTGATTTTATTTGAGCCCTGGGTCAAACTTTTCTCAAAGTTGGACTTTACACTAAGTTCATCTGTACATTTTCCTTATTGTTTAAGTCACTTTAAACCTGCTTTCTGTTTCTTTCTGTGGAAAGATCATTAGCTGATATAAGCTTATGTGATTTGCAGGAAGTTGAAACACAATATGCATTTATGGGGATTTCCTAACTCCCAAACTGTCATTTAACCAAAGGACCATTCTTCTCATAATATCCCAATAAGGCAGTTATATACTTGTACACAATGCATGAGACATAATGAATTTGTGTAAAAGTAATTACGTATGGTAGCTATGGTCCTATCAGAAGTTGATTGCAACACAATAATTAAGAATCAAGGAACTTGAATGTCCGTGGCCCTGGAGACATTACCAAGACTCTTAGGAAATAGTGTTGCCTAAAGTGACATTTAAATCTTCCTTCATGTTCCTTAGTCATATTGTGACAGGCAGTTCCTGCTTAAAAGAACATAGTTGCTTCTCTGATACAATTATTTTCCACTAAAAACGAAACAAGAAAGAAAAAGATTGTTTAAATAATGTCAGTGATTTATTACTGTTATCAGATAATGCAATCCTGACAATTAGAAAATCAGATCAAGGTTTGAATTGCTCCAGTTTTGCCCTAGAAGTTGTCTGGCAAACATATCAGCCTGTGGCTGATGTGAATAGAGGGAAATGAGTTCTGATCACTGTGAGAATCTTTGTTCAAATAAAGATGAAATATGGAAAACTGGGCCCTACTATTCTTTTAGGCCACGTTTCCTTATTCAGTGAAGGATGCCCTAGACTTCAGGATATGGAAAGTACTTTGTTTACCACCATTATTTCTGACCTCTAAGGGGCAACATTTTTTTTATTTATAGAATTTCTGGAGAATTGTGATTTTCCAGGTTTACAAAAGTTCATTTTTTTAACTACTTTTAAAAACAGAATCTGGAGAATCCCATGGACAAAGGAGCCTGGCATGATCTTTTAGGATTTGAAATAGCTCAACTGGAATTCCATTACCTCCATGGGGCTGCAAAGAGTTGGACACAACTGAGCAACTAACACTTACTTAACACTTTAAGAAAATTCTGGATATTTTTGATGGTGAATTTCTGAGTTAAGCAAACATCACAATATAACAGAAAGAAGGTCTCACCAGGAATTGAACATTCTTTGGTCAGTTTATACATCTTATTAACCCTATGCATAGACTAAATTTCCCAGTCTTTGTAGGTACCAGTTTCCTCATCTGGAAACAGATAGCTGATCTTGAGAGTCCCTTCCTTAGGGATGTAGGAGTCTATAAACAATATGTTTATCCTACTATAATATCTAAAACTATAATTTGACACTACACATCCTCTACAGCTTTAATCCTTTATAATTCAGTTCAGTTGCTCCGTAGCGTCCAACTCTTTGCAACCCCATGAGCCACAGCATGCCAGGCCTCCCTGTCCATCACCAACTCCTGGAGTTCACCCGTTGAGTTGGTGATGCCATCCAACCATCTCATCCTCTGTCATCCCTTTCTCCTCCTGCCCTCAATCTTTCCCATAACCAGGGTCTTTTCAAATAAGTCAGCTCTTCTCATTAGGTGGCCAAAGTATTGGAGTCTCAGCTTCAACATCAGTCCTTCAATATCAATATTCCAATGAATATTCAGGACTGATTTCCTTTTGGATGGACTGGTTGGATCTCTGTGCAGGAGAAGGGACTTTCAAGAGTCTTTTCTAACACTACAGTTCGAAAGTATCAATTCTTCAGCGCTCAGCTTTATCGTCCAACTCTCACATCCATACATGACCACTGGAAAAACCATAGCCTTGACTAATAGCCTTGACTAGATTGACCTTTGTTGACAAAGTAATGTCTCTGCTTTTTAATATGCTGTCTAGGTTGGTCATAACTTTCCTTCCAAGGAGTAAGCATCTTTTAATTTCATGGCTGTAGTCACCACCTGTAATGATTTTGGAGCCCCTCAAAATAAAGTCTGTCACTGTTTCCACTGTTTTCCAATCTATTTGCCATGAAGTGATGGGACCGGATGCCATGATCTTCGTTTTCTGAATATTGAGCTTTAAACCAACTTCACTCTCCTCTTTCACTTTCATCAAGAGACTCTTTAGTTCTTCTTCACTTTCTGCCATAAGGNGATGCCATGATCTTACTTTTCTGAATGTTGAGCTTTAAGCCAACTTTTTCACTCTCTTCTTTCACTTTCATTAAGAGCCTTTTTATTTCTCTTCACTTTCTGCCATAAGGGTGGTGTCATCTGCATATCTGAGGTTATTGATATTTCTCCCGGCAATCTTGATTCCAGCTTGTGCTTCTTCCAGCCCAGCGTTTCTCATGATGTACTCTGCATGTAAGTTAAATAAGCAGGGTGACAATATACAGCCTTGATGTACTCCTTTTCCTATTTGGAACCAGTCTGCTGTTCCATGTCCAGTTCTAACTTAAAAGAAGCCAAATTAACATGACAGTGGAATGCGACGTGGCTCCTTGATCTATTCTGGGTATTTCATTTTAAAAAATAGGTACAGAAACATGGGAACAACCAAAGAAATTTTAATGTGTGATTAAAATAATACCACACTAGATGGTTGAACTGCGTAAATGTGAAGAAAGACGAGTGTGGTTATGAAGGAGAGCGCCCTTGCTCTTGGGAGATGCCCGCTGAAGTGTTTAAGAGTGAACAGTCCTGACGCCTGCCCCAGTTTTCAGCTGGTTTATTGAAAGGGGACTGTGCCTGGAAGTGGGGTCCTCAATCATGGCAGTCCTGACGTCTGGACCGGGATGATTCTTGTCTCAGGGACTGTCTGTGCATCGTAGGATGTCCAGCTGTATCCCTGGCCCCCACCCACTGGAAGCGGGTCACACACTCCTCAACTTGTGAAGGTAAAATCTGTTTCTTAAAGTTGTCAAATGCCCTACTACATGGTGGAGGGGACCCCATAGGGATCAACCTCAGCCAATCAGAATCAGAGAGACGTTGCTTCAGGGCAGAGTCAACTGAGGACCAGGGCTATGAAAGAAGATAAAGAAAATGCAGAAAAGTGTTAACTGGCAAACCAGTGAGAGGTGGACAGGTGTTTGTTGAACAATTCTTGCGATGTTTTTGCAAGTTCAAAATTTCTAAATAGCTAAAGCGCTGGTTAGAAGGAGTCTTGACTGGGGGTCAGTCCCTGATACTGGTTACCATCCTGAGGCAAATGTTCACTACAACACTCCCATGTGATCATGATGCACTTCCACTCTCCTCTGCCTTAGGGATGACGTTTAAACTTGGAGTCAGGCCTCCCAGGCCCTCGTTGCTGGGTCCTATTTATCACCCACTTCAGCCCTATCTTCCTTCCTGAAACTGTTCTGCTCCTCTCTGGCTGATTGTCACTTAAAACCCAATCCCTTATGACCCAGCAATCCCACTGCTGGGCATACACACCGAGGAACCAGAATTGAAAGAGACATGTGTACCCCAATGTTCATCGCAGCACTGTTTATAATAGCCAGGACATGGAAGCAACCTAGATGTCCATCAACAGATGAATGGATGAGAAAGCTGTGGTACATATACACAATGGAGTATTACTCAGCCATTAAAAAGAATACATTTGAATGAGTTCTAATGAGGTGGATGAAACTGGAGCCTCTTATACAGAGTGAAGTAAGCCAGAAAGAAAAACACCAATACAGTATACTAACACATATATATAGGTTTAGAAAGATGGTAATGATAACCCTGTATGCAAGACAGCAAAAGAGACGCAGATGTATAGAACAGTCTTTTGGACTCTGCGGGAGAGGGAGCGGGTGGGATGATTTGAGAGAATGGCAGTGAAGCATGTACAATATCATATAAGAAACGAATCGCCAGTCCAGGCTCGATGCAGGGTGCAGGATGCTCGGGGCTGGTGCACTGGGATGACCCAGAGGGCTGGTGTTTGGGGGGAGGAGAGATGTGTATAAGAGACAGGTGGGGGGTGCCTCTACTCCCCAGAGAACTTGGCAATGTCTAGAGATGTTCTTTGTTGCCACAGCTGGAAACGGGGGTTGCCCCTGACCTCTAACGGGCAGAGACCAGGGCGGCGGCTCAACATCCTACAAAGCAGAGGACGGCCCGAGCACGACAGGGAAGGGCCCCACTGAGGATTTCACTAGTGCTGAAGCCGAGAGACTCTTGTTTACTGGCCTACACTCACCTCCCTCCATCAGAAGGAAGGTCCAGGGGTTTGGGCTGACCTGTTCGCTGATGCAAGTCCAGCAAGTAGAACCTCGTCTGAGATAGCAGATGAGCCACCAACGTTCACTGAATGGAATGCGGGATAATAACCTCTACACACCTGCTTCATGGTTTCACCCTCGCTTCTCCGCCTTTCAGACGTTCACGCAGCGTTTACTCAAAGCAGGCCCTGGCAATGCCCTGGGCATCTCTGATGGGCTCACCATGGCCCCTGCCCCTGAAAAGTCCTCTTTCTAGCGGGAAAGGCCTGACCCCCCCCACCCCCCAGCACACACGAGCTCTTAACTGGTAACAAGTGGCATATCTCCTTTCAGAGAAGAGGAACTGGAGATAAAAATGCACCACATCCTGTGTCTCCAGGCATGATGTACCAAATATGCAGTATTACTGCCAAAAATATATAACCTGAATCTGACAAAATGGATGACATTCTTCAAAAAATAGACTAAATTCTTTAAAAACTAAATATTGCAATCGTGCTGTTGTACAGCAGAAACCAACACAAGATTATAAAGCAATTATGCTTCACTTAAGAATAAGTTTTCATGTTCTGTGCCAGCCTGGATGGGGAGGGGGGTCTGGGGGAGAGTGCATGCACATGTATATGTATGGCTGAGTCCCCTTGCTGTTCACCCTAAACTATCACAACACTGTTAATCACCTATACCCCAACACAAAATAAAAAGCTTAAAGTTTGAAAATATATATATATTAAAAAAATTATTTCTGTATTCACTCAACCAACAATCTTTGAAGCTACCTTATGACTTAAAAAACAATTACAAAACAAGAGCCATCCTAGATTCAGTTCACTTCAGTTCAGGCGCTCAGTCGTGTCCAGCTCTTTGCGACCCCATGAGTCGCAGCACGCCAGGCCTCCCTGTCCATCACCAACTCCTGGAGTTCACTCAGACTCACGTCCATCGAGTCCATGAGGCCATCCAGCCATCTCAGCCTCTGTCGTCCCCTTCTCCTCCTGCCTCCAATCCCTCCCAGCATCAGAGTCTTTGACAATGAGTCAACTCTTCTCAAGAGGTGTCCAAAGTACTGGAGTTTCAGCTTCAGCATCATTCCCTCCAAAGAAATCCCAGGGCTGATCTCCTTCAGAATGGACTGGTTGGATCTCCTTGCAGTCCAAGG
>SJYV01044026.1:5959-21531 GCA_006410875.1 Neotragus pygmaeus
TCCAACACCACAGTTCAAAAGCATCAATTCTTCGGCGCTCAGCTTTCTTCACGTCCAACTCTCACATCCATACGTGACCACTGGAAAAACCATAGCCTTGACTAGATGGACCTTTGTTGGCAAAGTAATGTCTCTGCTTTTCAATATTCTATCTAGGTTGGTCAGAACTTTCCTTCCTTAATACACCTTAAATAGAGCATTACTGGGTTTTCATTTACAAAATGATGCAAAATTTACCAAAATAAAAAGTGAATTAGTTCGAAGAAAAATAAGTGACTCACTTGCTACATGATACTCAGACATGGTGGAAATCCTCAGGGCAAGGAGTTAAATGAGTAGCATTTGGGGAAATACTGCTGTCATGTTCTCATCTTGATCTCTGCATGGGAACTCTGGCCTTTATCAGGATTGGCCAGAAAAATAAATCACTGTTAATTCCCATTTGTTCCCTGTATGTCCAATGGCTTAAACAATAATCACTAGAATCTCTTCATTAAATCTGATTAGTCAGAGATTACATGAAAAGATTTGAATTTTCTATTTGGTTTTAGAGCCAAATAGCTTGCTGATAGTGTTCCCCAGACACTAATCAAGGGTATAAACCTGGTGAGAGGAGCTTTTCGACTCTTTCTGTTCCTGGGGTGCTCTTTAAAGGCAGAAACAAATGCAAGCTGACTCAGAATGAGAGACCACCCAAACACCACATCCCCAGAGGGGAAAGATGGAGCCCGTCCCAACTCAGCACCACCAGCAGCCGGCCACGTGCAGATTAGAGAGTAATTGGGTCTTGGCACGGTGATTTGCATGTTGGAAACTGCTAAAATATTCATGTACTTGACTGCATCTCTTCCAATTAGATGTAATAAATGCAGATTTGGGTGGCCATATGTTTTATTTTGATGTAACTGTTTTAACCTTAATGGAGTGTGTGTGTGTGTTTCTCTAGGGCTGACTTGATTTGAGATAAGCTGGTATTTTAAGATGCAGTGTGATTCATTTATTAGAGACTCCTTGGCATTGCAAGAACAGGCAATGTTAGCCAGCCTGTTCCAACTAGAAAGCCTGAATCCTTCTGCTTTTATTTATTCCCCTACTTCTCCCTCTATCCCTTCCTTCCTCCCTTCCTCCCTTTGATTAATCTCTCTAAGCCTCAGTTTCCTCATCTGTAAAATAGGGATAATAAAAATACCTATGAGAATTTTTCCATTGAGTCAGCCCTTCCCATCAGGTGGCCAAAGTACTGGAGCTTCAGCTTCAGAATCAGTCCTTCCAATGAATAGTCAGGGTTGATTTCCTTTAGGATTGATGGTTTGATCTCCTTACTGACTCATTGGGAAAGACCCTGATGCTGGGAAAGATTGAGGGCAGGAGGAGAAAGTGGAGCCAGGATGAGATGGTTGGATGGCATCAACAACTCAATGGACATGAGTTTGAGCAAACTCTGGGAGACAGTGAAGGACAAGGAAGCCTGCCAGTCTGCAGTCCTTGGGGGCTGCAGAGTCTGATAAGACTGAGCAACTGAACAACAACGAGAATTTTTATGAGGAATAGAAAAGTATCTTTTCTGCAGATGAGGCACTTAGTACAGTGTATGGGCTTCCCTGGTGGCTCAGAGGTTAAAGCGTCTGCCTGCAAGGCGGGAGACCTGGGCTCAGTCTCTGGGTTGGGAAGATTCCCCTGGAGAAGGAAATGGCATCCCACTCCAGTATTCTTGAATGGAGAATCCCATGGATGGAGGAACCTGGTGGGCTACAGTCCACGGGGTCGCAAAGAGTTGGACACGGCTGAGTGACTTCACTTTCACTTTGGCATATATAAAGTGTTCATTGGTGAGAGCCATTGTTATTATTATTACTGGCTCTGTGTCTTTTAGCAGATTACTTGATCTTTTGGAACCTCAGTTTCTCCATCTGAAAACTGGGCTCATTCATTATACCAGATTGTTGTGATGTCTGAAGGAAACAATTAGATATTATTTTTATTATGTGCTCAGTGAGTGAGTGAATAAATGATTTCTGTATTTGCCAGGGTAGAATCCCTAAAGGAAGAAATTAACCCAACATTCTGGCCAGACACATTAGGTTTATTTCTCCTTCTCACCACATCCCAGTGTCGACAGACAAGGAGACTCTGCTCCATACAGTCATTCAGGGACCTGCCCTCCTTCCAGCTGAGACTCCTCCCTCTGCAGGGCTCTCAAAGTCTTCTTCCTTCTGTCCAAGGATGGGAAAGATGGTGGTGGATCTCACGTGGGAGATTCTTATGGGCCATGTCTGACAGCAGTCATTTCTGTTCTGGGTTCCAGTGACCTCTCAGGGCAAAGTTGGCCACAAGGAAGGGTGGGAGATAGTCTAACTGTGTGTTCAGGACGGCAAAGGGGATGATACTTCATCCTGGACTGAGATTCCTGGAAACCACAAGTGAGGACCACCAGTTGCATCTGAGACTCACAGAGCAGTAACAAATGATCTGACTTGATGTCACCACAGGTTGAAGAGCAGGGGAAGGCTGGGAGGAGGGGAAGACAGAGATGTTCATTCGGAACAGCACCGGAGTCCCGTGTCTCTGCTATGGCTCCGAGTCCCGCGTGATGGAGCTGCAAAGTGGGTTCATGCCCCCTCATCCCTCCTTCCGTCCTTGGTCTTTTCCTCCTTGGGAATCCATTAGCGCCATTGTTTTTCTGATTTCATTAAAAATGTCACCAAGACACATGCTCTGCAGTCTGCCACTTCAATCAATCCTAAGTGGGGCATTTTTGCTAGATGGATCGATTTTTTAAATGACAGCATCTGTTTGCTTGTACACATTTATTTATAATTCTTCCCTTGGCAATTAGAACGGGGGAATCGGTGAGCGGTAACCAGCTGTTTGAATTAGCGGGAAGGCAGGCAGTGATTTGATCTGTGAAGGAGTACCAAAGCCCTGTCCAGAAGCAATAAAAACGGACCAGATGCCCCCAAATCCAGCAGCCTGGGGAAGGACTTGTAAATCACATATACTGCTGGCCTCAGAGATGACGACTGGGCTAGAAAAACCCGTGAGAAGAGGGGCTATGTCTGGCCCTCCCTAGGACTCAAAGGTGTTGATGGGTATGTGGGAGAGGGCAGCAGAGTAGACAAGGGGAGTGGGCCTCGGTGAGTTGGACCCTCTGTTTATTCCCGATTTCACTCGGGAGGTACCCAGAGTTCTTACTATGGTCCATAGGGCCCTGCTAATGTGGTCTTCCTGCTTGCCTCACTCTGTCTGTTCCAGCCACCCCAGCTCCTTCCTGCTTCTAGAACATTCTAGATGCTCCCCGTCCTCAGGGCCTCTGAGGCTCTGGCTTCCTCCCCCTGGAGTGCTCCTCCTCCCTCCAGTCTCCAGGGGTCGCTGTTCTCACAGTCGTGCTCAACATCCCTTCTCAGAACCTGCTAGTTAACACTACAGCTCTGGCCTTCCTCTCCTCTCTCTGCTGGTTTGTCTTTCTCCTTAACACTCACAGCCTTCTTAACATGACGTGTGTTTTTTAAAATTTTTTTATTTTAATTTATTTGGCTGCATCAGATCTTAATAGTTGCCACAGGTGGGCTCTTCATTGTGGCATGCAGGCTTA
Organism: Neotragus pygmaeus; assembly: GCA_006410875.1. Lineage (NCBI taxonomy): Eukaryota > Metazoa > Chordata > Mammalia > Artiodactyla > Bovidae > Neotragus > Neotragus pygmaeus. Next base: position 9,552 of record SJYV01044026.1, read on the forward strand.
GTTGACCTGTGGCACGTGGGATCTTAGTTCCCCGACCAGGAATTGAACCTGCATCCCCTGCGCTGGAAAGCTGATTCTTAACCATCAGACCACCAGGCAAATCCCCATGACGTGCGTTTTAAATAATTTTTTTTTTTTTTTTGGCTGCACTGGCAGAGCTCAGGAGCCTCCCTGACCAGGGACTGAATTTGTGCCCCGTGCAGCTGAAGCACAGATTCTGTCACTGGGCTGCTAGGGAAGTCCTGAAGGATTATTTCCTGTCTGTTCTGGAGACTGCAGCTCCTGATTGCAGGAACTGGTCTGCCTTGTTCCCTGCTGAACTGTGCTTGGCATATAGTAGGTGCTCAGGAAATATTTTCGGCTCACTTAACAGATTTTCATTTTGGGGGGACCCATTGCCCTTTTTGGGTTTCCCCAGTGGCTCAGCAGTAAAGAATCTGCCTGCAATGCGGGAGACGCAGGTTCGATCCCTGGGTCGGAATTGAGTTCTATGCAGAGAGCTGAGTAGGAAACAAAGGGAAGGAGGGTGTCACAGATTGAGAGAAAATTTGTAAAAAAGACCCAGAAGAGAGGCTTCCCTGGTAGCTCAGTCAGTAAAGAATCGGGCTGGAATGCAGGAACCCGGGGTTTGATCCCTTCAGGAAGATCCCCTGGAGAAGGAAATGGCAACCCGCTCCAGTGTTCTGGCCTGGAGAATCCCATGGATAGAGGAGCCCGGCGGGCTACAGCCCATGGGATCGCAGAGTCCGACGCTACTTAGCACGCAGCACTCAGGCAGCCTTTGTACTTGCTGGAACGCCTTCCCTCTGGTTAATTTCACACCGACGACTCCTTTATCCTTCAGGTTTCACCTCAAATGTCACTTCTCAGAAGGAGAAGCCTTCCCTGACTATCTCATCTCAACCAGTAACCCAGTCCCTCCCCCTGCCCCACGGGGAGGAAAGGCCTCCATCCCAGTCCGGTCCGGGGACTTCAGTCTTCTCCGCTCCGCCCCCTCCCCCACGTCCTCCCCTTTGCTTTTGTACGCAAAGCGGCATCCTATCTTGATACACGACTTTATCTTTTTTGTTGTTTCTCCTGCTTCCAGATCCCCCATTTTCCCTTCTCATCAGGGCAGGCAGCTGTTGCCTCAGGGGAGAGATACAGCAGAAGGGGAGGAAGAAATAATCCATAAGTCTTTCTCGGCGTTTTTTTTTTTTTTTTTTTTTTTTCATTCAGGAGAATTTAGAGCGTTCTCCGTCGCAGAGGCTGCAAGGGATTTGAGGCACCGCGGAACTGTCTTGGATAACGGTCGGGAGAANAAGAAATAATCCATAAGTCTTTCTCGGTGTTTTTTTTTTTTTTTTCCTCATTCAGGAGAATTTAGAGCGTTCTCCGTCGCAGAGGCTGCAAGGGATTTGAGGCACCGCGGAACTGTCTTGGATAACGGTCGGGAGAACGGGAGAACGATCCCCTCCCCAGGATGCAGAGAGACTCCCCGTGGCTGGGACAGCGGAGGGGTGATAAAGGGAGCTGGGGCCTGAGCTGAACTCTACTTCCGGGCACCTCCCCAACCAGGTCTCAGCCAGGAGGCCGCCTCTAAGGCGGGAGACCCCAGCTCAGCTTCCCCTATGGTTGAATCCTGCCCACAGAGATGCTAGGTTTGGCCCAAGAATTGTCTTAACTTTTTTCCATTTATTTTGGTCAACATTTAAGAGATTGGATATTTTCCAATTCTTAGTGGCTCAAATGGTAAATCTGCCTGCAATGCAGCAGACCTGGGTTTGATCCCAGGGTGGGAAAGATCCCCCGAAGAGAATGGCAACTCCATCCAGTATGCTTGCCTGGAGAATCCCATGGACAGAGGAGCTTGGCGGGCTCCAGTTCATGGGGTGGCAGAGTCAGACACTACCGAGTGACGACTAACGCTTGAAAATTCCGCTTCGGATTTGCAGTTTCACATGAAAAAGAGATCGTGAAACCCTGGGCCTGTGCTCACCCCTCCGCAGCCCTCGGGCCTGACTTGAACTTGCTACTTCTAGAGAGGCCTCACCTGCATCACAGCCAGTCCACCTGGCTTCTGTCTGACTAGCCTGACCCCTGTGGGCATCTCACGTCTTGACCTTGGGATGACGGGGGCCAGACACAGCTTCAGTGAAGTGTCCGGGGTCCCCAGGCTGTTCTGAAAGTGACAGAGAACTTCTGCTTCTGAAGTGGTCATGTGCATGGAAGGCTGGAAGTCTCAGTGGTAACCATGTGGATGGTGACCCACACCCTGCTGAAACTGATAGAGACATCTGAACCCTGTGTGGAACCCAAGAGCCCAGCCCCGGAAGGAATGGGAAAGTCAAGTAGACGGAACTTGACTCTTACGCTGGCCCAGCAAAACGAAGGGCAAGAGTCGGAGATTCAGTGAGTTACTGAAAAATTCGAAAAACGGATATATTTCCCGAGAAACCCCATCTGTGACTGAGCTGCAGGGCTACTACTGCCCTCCTTCAGGGTCCAGTTTGGGCCCCCTTCTGTGACACTGACTTTCAATCAGAATGGACCGATTCTTTTATCTATTTGTGTCTGCACTGGGTCTTCGTCACTGCGTGCAGGCTTTCTCTAGTTGTGGCGAGAGGGGGCTACTCTCTCTTGCAGCGAGGTGGCTTTTCTTGTTGAGGAGCTCAGGCGCTAGGTACGTGGGCTTCAGCAGATGCAGCCCCCAGGCTCAGTAGTTGCGGGGCGTGGGCTCTAGGTATTCAGGCTCAGTAGTCAGGGTGCACAGACTTCATTGCTCCATAGCGTGTGGGATCTTCCCAGACCAGAGATCGAACTCATGTCCCTTGCACTGGTGAGCAGATTCTTAACCACTGGTCCACTAGGGGAGTCCTTGGACCAATTCTTATCTCCTCCTTACTTAAGGAGTGAAGGGGTCCAGCGTCTCTAAGTGGGAGAAAGCCTTTAGGGCTGGGCTGGAGTTGACCTTGAGACTCTTTTAGGGAGTTATCAGGCTAGCTGGGCCGGTGGGTTCAGAGAAGGAGAGGCCTGACCCGTTTCATGCATCTCAGCGGAGGAGCCCCGCGGAAAACCACGAGGGCTCTTCATCAGCCTGCTCCTGGCCTTGGATTTTTCTTTCCCCAGTCAGCTCTGCTGAGACTGGCAGGTGCTGAAATTTACAAATAGCCCCAGCCTGTACTTCCATGCAGAACAGCAAAGCGTCATAATTTCTGGGCTGTGACCAAGTGGAACAACTTTCCGCCAGCTAAGGTGACACGTGGCAGCTGGCATTTGAACAAGCCGCTTCGCAGGAGCAGCGAGAGACAAGTAAGTGCCACCTCGGGGCTATTACTCTCAGAGAGAGAGGAATAGCTACAAGCTCATGACTTTGATTATTCGACTGGTGTTTCCCTTGAGGTGAAGGAAGAGATAGGTTATTTATTTAACAGGGCACTTACTGTGTGTCGGGCACAGCCTCCTTTATGTACTGNTCATGGAACCACCCTGGATTCTGGGAGACTTGGACATCCTCAGGGCCAGCCTGGTCTCAGTTCCTTAACATCCTCATCTCCTAACATCCTCATCTCCGTGACCTTGTGCACACCTCAGGCCCAAGATCTACACACCTGTCCACCCTAAATCTCAAGTTCCAGCTCCTTTCCCCCTCCAAACAAAACTACTTCTGCTCCCCCCCCAACCCCCACTGTCTAATGCGTAGTCATTCCTCGGTGTTAGGGAGCCATCCACTCCCTTGATCCATTCATTTTCTCCCTGTTAAGTGATAGAGCCCCAATCACTACTTAATCCAACCACCTGAGTGAGTCTCCCCAAAGATCAAATGCACAAATCATTTCCTTTACCCTCAGCTGAGCCTTTATCACTGTCCAGCAAGTGTTTACCACACTGGCTTTTCCAAATCTTTGCCTCTTCCCCATCCCATACACCAACTCTCCTTTTTCATAGAGGGGGGAAAAAAAAGCCATCCACTGGAATTTCCTCCATCTTCTCTTCACCTTCCCTCACCTTTAACTTCCACCACCTTATCCCCCCACTTGAAAGGAGGTGACGTCATTCTGAGCAGCCCAAGATAATCTCCTTGTTTACAGGCCTAGGTCAAACCTCTGTGGAATGTCTCTTGCAACCCCCAGCACGAGAGCTGTTGATCAGTTCTCAGTGCTCCCACATTCAATGAGCGAACATTAAGTCCCTAACTGTGTGCTAAGCCCAGTGTAAGGGACACCAAACTAACTAACATGTCCCACTTGGCCTTTAAGGAGCACACAGCCAACCACTTTAGCATGACTGGATGGGATGCTTCCTGCCCAACCACTGGAGGATTTTGCCTGTGGGTTTGTCCCCTACCTACCATATGAGGAGGGTCTTTCTCAGTTGGTGCAGTTCTTTGGGGCCTTCGTGATAGAGAAGGGTGGAGAGGTCACCCCCTTAATACACACACACATGCGCTAAGAGGTGACAGGAAAGATGAAAATCTCACAAGAAGAGGAACAGAGAGGTATTGGTGGGGCGCTGAAGACAGGGGAACAGGGACACCTGTAGTGTGTGAAGGACGTGTGGTTGGGAAGAAAAGAGGGACTTTATAACTGTGGTCTGGATATCTGGCCCTTTTGTGGTATTTGAAAACTGCAAGTACAGAATTCGAATGATTCTGATATTTTTTAGCTGCACCATGCAGCTTGCAGACTCTTAGTTCCCCAACCAGGGATCGAACCCACTGCCCCTGCAGTGGAAGCAAGGAGTCCTAACCACTGGACTGCCAGGAAATTCCCCGATGTCACTTTGGATCTGGATCTGTCTTTTATGCACTTTCAGTTCAGTTCAGTCACTCAGTTGCGTCCAACTCTTTGTGACCCCATGAATCACAGCACGCCAGGCCTCCCTGTCCATCACCAACTCCCGGAGTTCACCCAGACTCATGGGCATCGAGTCGGTGATGCCATCTAGCCATCTCATCCTCTGTCCTCCCCTTCTCCTCCTGCCCCCAATCCCTCCCAGCATCAGGGTCTTTTCCAATGAGTCAACTCTTTGCATGAGGTGGCCAAAGTATTGGAGTTTCAGCCTCAGCATCAGTCCCTCCAATGAACACCTGGGACTGGTCTCCTTTAGGATGGACTGGTTGGATCTCCTTGCAGTCCAAGGGACTCGCAAGAGTCTTCTCCAACACCGAAGTTCAAAAGCATCAATTTTTCAGTGCTCAGCTTTCTTCACAGTCCAACTCTCACATCCATACATGACCACTGGAAAAACCGTAGCCTTGACTAGACGGACGTTTGTTGGCAAAGTAATATCTCTGCTTTTCAATATGCTATCTAGGTTGATCATAACTTTCCTTCCAAGGAGTAAGCATCTTTTAATTTCATGGCTGTAATCACCATCTGCAGTGATTTTGGAGCCCCCAGAAAACAAAGTTTGACACTGTTTCCACTGTTTCCCCATCTATTTCCCATGAAGTGATGGGACCAGATGCCATGATCTTAGTTTTCTGAATGTTGAGCTTTAAGCCAACTATTTCACTCTACTCTCACTTTCATCAAGAGGCTTTATAGTTCCTCTTCACTTTCTGCCATAAGGGTGGTGTCATCTGCACTTTATCTTAGCCAAAAGGATAAGAAGTTATGGATCGTTTTTTCTGAACTGAAGCCACTCAGCACCTGGTCAGCACCAGCCACTTTGTTATTTTTTTTAAGGGAACCACCCAACACTGATGAGGATGTTCGGAAACAAGCAGTCCCATACATCACTGGTAGGTTTAAAAATTGATGTAACCTTTTGATAGGATGATTGAGCATTGTACACCAAGAACCTAAAACCCAACATCCTCTTTGAGCCAGAATTTACACACTTGAGAATAGATTTTAATGGAATAACCATGGAGGTACATGAAGATTTTGACCTTAAAGAGAAATTCTCCTTCAGCCCTTGTCTTTAACATGACTTTCCTTGAGCTCCCCCTTCTTTAGCTTCCCAAGAGGTGAGAGACTCAGGGAAAAGGGGGAAAGGAGTCCCCTCAAGCTCACCTATTGACTAGGCAAAAAAAGGGCTCCATGTGGTCCAGACTTCTGGAAAAGGAAACTTTGTATGATTCAGAGCAAAAGCTGAATTAAAAAAAAAAAAAAAGTAATTGATAGTATGTATTTACCCAGTGCATGTTCAGTCATGTCCAACTCTTTTGCAACCCCATGGACTGTAGCCCACCAGGCTCCTCTGTCCAAGGGATTTCCCAGGCAAGAATATTAGAGTGGGTTGCATTTCCTTCTCCAGGGCATCTTCCCAACCCAGGGATCAAACCCAGCTCTCCTGCATTGCAGGCTAAATTTTTACCACTGAGCCACCTGGGAAGACTAGGGTACACCTGTGCATATTCAATCTAAAATCTGGTGCAAGAATGACTGATTCAGGAACTTCCCTGGTGGTCCAGTAGCTGAGATTTCACTCTCTCAGTGTAGGGGGCCCAGGTCTGATCTGTGATCAAGGACCCACATGCTGCAACTAAAGATCCTGCATACCACAATAAAGACTGAAGATCCCGTGTGCCGCAACTAAGACCTGTACAGCCAAGTAAAAAAAGATTAAAAAAGAAAAAAGAATGATTGGTCCAGTGCAGTTGAGAATACAGACTAGTTAGGATAGGGTGGGGGTGGGGCGCTTGTAGATTCTGGATCCCAGCTCACAGATCTGTTTAACCTGAGGTCTCACTGAAATGACTAATATTTGTGAAAGGATATAGACTTTTAGCTGCTTGATAAATTGTGCATGAGTGTTAAATCACTTCAGTTGTATTCAACTCTATGCGATGCTATGGATTGTAGCCCACCAGGCTCCTTTGTTCATGGGATTCTCCAGGCAAGAATACTGGAGTAGGTTGCCATGCCCTCCTCCTAAGGATCTTCCTAACCCAGAGATCAAACCAACGTCTCAAATCTCCTGCATTAGCAGGTGGATTCTTTACCATTGAGCCACCAGGGAAGCCCCCTTGATAAATTACATTTCATATATTCAAGGAAAGATGACTGAGCCATTAAAAGTAAGACAGATCAATTGTTCTAAAGCATCTGCCTGGAATGCAGGAGACCCGGGTTCAATCCCTGGGTCAGAAAGATCTGGAGAAGGAAATGGCAACCCACTCCAGTACTCTTGCCTAGAGAATCCCATGGAGGGAGGAGCCTGGTAGACTACAGTCCATGGGGTCCCAAAGAGTCGGACACGAATGAGGGACTTCACTTTCACTTTCATAAAGATCTCCAANGGAGAAGGAAATGGCAACCCACTCCAGTACTCTTGCCTAGAGAATCCCATGGAGGGAGGAGCCTGGTAGACTACAGTCCATGGGGTCCCAAAGAGTCGGACACGAATGAGGGACTTCACTTTCACTTTCATAAAGATCTCCAAACATACAGCTGAGAAAAATAAAAGGCAAGCTGCAACACTTTAAGTCAACCATGATGTCATTTCTGTAGGAAAATAACCTGTGTATGTTGATACATGGAGAAGGCAACGGCAACCCACTCCAGTACTCTGGCCTGGAACATCCCATGGATGGAGGAGCCTGGTAGGCTGCAGTCCCTGGGGTCGCTAAGAGTCGGACACGACTGAGCAACTTCACATTTACTTTTCACATTCATGCGTTGGAGAAGGAAATGGCAACCCACTCCAGTGTTCTTGCCTGGAGAATCCCAGGGACAGGGGAGCCTGGTGGGCTGCCATCTATGGGGTCACACAGAGTCGGACATGACTGAAGCGACCTGGCAGCAGCAGCAGCATGTTGATACATACATGTAAAAAAAAATCTGGAGGACTACACACTGAACTCTCAGGACTGATTATTTCTGGAAGGCAGAGTTAGAGATTTTCACTTGTAAGATGTAAATTTCTATCATGTTTAAGTATTTTTGCAAAGGGATATGTTTCTAGTCAGAAAAAAATCAACAGATCAAAAACTTGTTGGAGAAAAATAATCATAATCTATTGGTTGAAAAAATATATTGTCCAAACAGTAAGTTCAATATAAGACCATGTATATATTTGGGAGGCTGAAGAGATATGTAGATATATATTCATAGAGAAAAAAACTGCAAGTTTGAGGTAGAGGATACATGGATGTTTCTTGTATTATTCTTATATAATCTTTAAAAAATTATGAACGAAAGGGGGTATGTAAAGTGTATTAGTTTGCTAGGGCTGCTGTGAAAAGTACCACGCTCTAGGTGAATCAAACAACAGAAACTAAACAGAGCCAAACAATAGTTCCAAAGGCCAGAAGTCTGAGATCAAGGTGTTGACAAGGGACTTCCTTGGTGGTGCAGTGGATAAGAATCCACCTGCCAAAGCAGGGGACATGGGTTCGATCCCTAATCTGGGAAGATTTCCTGTGCTGCAGAGCAACTAAACCCACACTCCACAACTACTGAGCCCACGTGCTGCAACTACTAAAGCCCGTGCAACCGCAGCCTATGCTCAGCAGTAAGCGAAGACACTGCAACGGGAAGCCAGCAAACCGCCTGGGAGAGGAGCCGCTGCTCACCGAAGCTGGAGAAAGCCTGCGAGCAGCGGCGGAGACCCAGCACAGCCAAAAATAAATAAGAGATGAGAAAATTAACAATAACAACAAAAAGTGTTGGCAAGACCACACTCCCTCTGAAGGCACTTGGAAGGATCTAGTCAGCCAAAAATAAGAAAAGAGACGAGAAAATTAACAAAAAAAAGTGTTGGCAAGACCACACTCCTTCTGAAAGCGCTTGGGAAGAATCTAGTCCAGGGCTCACCCCTAGACTTTGGTAGTTTCTAGGCAGCAGAATCCAGCCTAAAAATGGCCTTCTGCACGTGTGTGCCTGTCTGCATCTCAATTTCCCCATTTTATAAGGCTAGTAGCTGTAGTGGATTAGGGGCCCATCCTTTTCCAGTATAACTTCATCCTCACTATTTCCATCTACAACTCCATTTCCAAATAAAGTAGCATCCTGAGGTACTGGGGGCTAGAACTTCAACATATTAACTTTTCACGGACACAGTCCAACCCAAACGTAATACATATGTTCCATATAAAGATATACAATAAAAATCAAGACTTCCCTGGTGGTCCAGCAGTTAGGACTCCCAGCTTCCACCACAGGGGCCCAGGTTTGACCCCTGGTCAGGGAATTAGAATTCCCACATTCTGTGCAGTATGGCAAAAAAAAAGATGCATAATAAAACAAACACTCATGGAGCCACAACTCAGCAATAAAAAGTTAAAAAAAAGGTTTTCTGTTTTTAATCCAGAAGGTACTATCTCAAAATGTTAATACAATTTTAGTTTCCTCATTCTTTTCCTCTAAATTTTAACAATGAACATGAGCTTTTCCGGCTCATTAGGAGTAATCTCAGATGAAGGAGGAGCTGTCAGCCCCAGCACTGGCCCCAGCCCTGCATGAGGCTCCCGGAAGGGTCCTCAGGCTCTGCAGCGGGCTCTCCATTTGCCCAAGGGCCTCATTACCAGCTCTCTCCATTCTGGAACACCTCCTCCAGGGCCCTGATGCAACCACCAAAAACACTGCCAAGGAGAGAAGGAATCTGTGCTCCTAACGGGGTCTGGCTTTTTCTTTCAGGTTAATTTGAGAGATTTCAAGTCCTGAATAGATCAGAGCAGGCAGAGAAATTTCTCCCAGGCAGCAATCTTGTTTTAACAAGTTCTCCAGGTAATTCGGATGCACTGTAGAGTTTGAAAACCACTTGCTTGACCATCGGGAAGGGACCTTGGAAGGCAAATCCGGTCATCCTCTTCATTTTAATAAAGAGAAACAGGCATTTCAAAGAGAGGAGAAGGGGCGGGCTTGAAGGCCACAGATAATTGTTGTTCAGTTGCTAAGTCATGTCCGACACTTTGCGACCCCGTGAACTGCAGCACGCCAGGCTTCCCTGTCCCTCACCTTCTCCCGGACCTGAGTTTGAATTTGCTCAAATTCACGTCCATTGAGTTGGTGAGACCATCCAATCATAAGTGGTAGAGGTCAAACTGGAATTTACCTGTTTCCAGAGACACCTCCCCAACCCCTGGCCCCATCCAACTTTTTCCTCTGACTCAGGCTGGCCACCCACATCCATCCTGATTCTGTGACTTTGTCTGGAGTGTCACTGTGTGCCAGGCGCCACACTCACCTGCATTAGCTCAATGAATCCTCCAGATATCTGGTGAGGCTGGCTTGAATGTAACCCCATTTTACAGAGCAGAAAACCAAACCTAGAGAGAAGTCAGGACACCTGCCCTTGGTCACAGAGTTAGAAAGGGCTGGCTGAGACAACTCAAACCGTGTTTCTCTGCCCCCAGGGCCTATCTGTGGCTAGGAGGTTTGCAGGAAGGGCTCTTCTCCAGCATCCTTTAATTTTTTTATTTTGGCCACCCCATGGTTTACAGGATCCCAGTTTCCCCATCAGGGATTGAACCAGGGCCCTCAGCAGTGAAAGCATCCTAATCACTGTACCACCAGGGAAGTCTCTCTTCTCCAGCATCTGCAATTTGGCTAAGAAACCGGAAGGGAGACAAAATGCTCCCTAAGCAGGCAAAACAGTTGGCAAACAGCCAATGCCCCAAAGCTCCTGCCCTTTATGCCTAACAAAGCCTCTTGTCTCTTGGTTTACACGAAGTTGTACTGACCTGGGGTCGGGGTGGGAGGTAATGGGTGGGGTAGGCAGAGCGGATTAGAAATTGTCCACCAGGAAGGAGGAGGAGACCCGGTTCTTGCCCCTTGCCCCCATCCCCTCTCTCACTTTCTCACACTTTCCAAGCATCCCCCAACCTGAGTGTGCCTTGGGGCAAGGTGTCCCAGCCTTTTTTCATGGCTGGGCACACACACAAAACCAAAATATTTACACATAGTAGTCTAGTGGGTATTGGGGAATGTTTGAAAGTCTTAGTGAAAATTTCAAAATTCATTCTTCATAATATGTACTAGGCTTAGAAAGTACTATAAAGTATTAGGGAAGATTTTAAAGCTCTGCTTTGTATAAAACTTCCAAATAAAACTGGGTAAAAGAAGACAGACACAAAAGGCCAGGCCATCCGGGTGACAGTTTGGAAAAGGCAAAAATCACAGGGACAGCTAACAGATCAGTGGTTTTCAGGGACTGGGGTGGAAGAAGGGAACTGATGGCAGAGAGGCACAGGGGAGGTTTGGGGGACACATGTATATATTCCATATCTTCTGTGTAGTAGTGGAGACATGACTGTTTACATTTGTGAAATATTATCCAAAGAAAGAGACAAATACTGTATGATATCACTTATATGTGGAATCCAAAAAAAAATACAAGTTCAGTTCAGTCGCTCAGTTGGGTCTGACTCTTTGTAACCCCATGGACTACAGCACACTAGGCCTCCCTGTCCATCACCAACTCCCGGAGTTTATTCAAACTCATGTCCATGGAGTCAGTGGTGCCATCCAACCATCTCCTCCTCTGTTATCCCATTCTCCTCCCACCTTCAATCTTTCCCAGCATCAGGGTCTTTTCAAATGAGTCAGCTCTTCATATCAGGTGTCCAAAGTATTGGAGTTTCAGCTTCAGCATCAGTCCTTCCAATGAAAATCAGGACTGATTTCCTTTAGGATGGACTGGTTGGATCTCCTTGCAGTCCAAGAGACTCTCAAGAGTCTTCTTCAACACCACAGTTCAAAAACATCAATTCTTCTGCACTCAGCTTTCTTTATAGTCTAACTCTCACATCCATACTTGACTACTGGAAAAACCATAGCCTTGATTAGATGGACCTTTGTTGACAAAGTAATGCTTTTTAATATGCTCTGTAGGTTGGTCATAACTTTCCTTCCAAGGAGTAAGTGTCTTTTAATTTCATGGCTGCAGTCACCATCTGCAGTGATTTTGGAACTCCCCAAAATAAAGTCAGCCACTGTTTCCACTGTTTCCCCATCTATTTCCCATGGAGTGATGGGACCGGATGCCATGATCTTCGTTTTCTGAATGTTGAGCTTTAAGCCAACTTTTTCACTCTCCTCTTTCACTTTCA
>SJYV01044033.1:0-14600 GCA_006410875.1 Neotragus pygmaeus
ATGTTAATTAAAATATTAATTTCTGTAGCTCAGATGGTAATTAACTTTAGATATACATTATATATAACAATATTATCTGAATACCTTGGAAAGAGTTTTGGAGTATTTCAAATATCCACTTGCACTTGTTTTATTTTCACAAAATAAAATAATATTGTATCTGTAGCTTAGAATTTGGTTGTATTCTTTTACTGAGGGAAGTATTATCTTAATGACAAAAACTGATTCCTATGGAAAGGAATGATAAAATAATCAAAAGCTTGTTATTCATGTAGTAATATATGTTTCTACATTTGTTTTAATAATATAGTGCTATTGATTGACAGATGTAGCAAGCATTTCATACAGAATCAGAACTTTCTATAGAGTTCAGATACAATTATTTTGCCAAAAAATATAAATAAGACTTGTAATTTGTGTAGTTTGTATATTAATCTTAGAGAAAATTACTAATTTATAGCTTACAAGTAAAAAGTGAAATATTGAAATAAATATTTTTCAGATATTCCAATAATTTTATTAAAATTGTAAAACTTAATCAAATTTTATTAAACAACCTAGTCTTACACCTANTATTTTGCCAAAAAATATAAATAAGACTTGTAATTTGTGTAGTTTGTATATTAATCTTAGAGAAAATTACTAATTTATAGCTTACAAGTAAAAAGTGAAATATTGAAATAAATATTTTTCAGATATTCCAATAATTTTATTAAAATTGTAAAACTTAATCAAATTTTATTAAACAACCTAGTCTTACACCTAAAGGAACTAGAGAAAAAAGAAAAAAGAAAACCCAAAGTTATTAGAAGGAAAGAAACAAAGAACAGAGAGAAATAAATAAAATGAATACTGAAAAGAAAATGGAAATGATCAATGAAAGTAAAAGTTGGTTGTCTGAAATGGTAAACAAAATTGATAAACCTTTACCTGAACTCATCAAGAACAAAAAGGAGAGGGTCAGAGTCAGTAAAGTCATGAATGAAAAAGGGAAGTTACAACCATAAGAAATACAAAAGATCATAAGAGACTACTACAAAAATGATATGCCAACAAAATGTACAACATAGAAAAAAATAGGTCAATTCTTAGAAACGTACATTCACCGAAGATTGAACAAGGAAGAAATAAAAAATATGGATAGACAAATTACCAGTAATGAAATTGAATCAGTAACTTAGAAACTCTGAATAAACAAAAGTCCGGGACCAGAAGTCTTCACAGATGAATTCTACCAAACATTTAGGGAAGAGTTAACCCCTATTCTCCTCAAACTATTCCAAAAAAATTGCAGAGGATGAACATTTCTGTACTTATTCTATGAGGCCAGCATTACCATGATACCAAAACCAGACAAAGATATAACACAAAAGAAAATATAGGACAATATCACTGATGAACATAAACAGAAAAATCTTCAACAAAATTTTGGCACTCCAAATCCAACAATACATTGAAAAGTGTATATACTGTGATCAAGTGAGATTTAGCCCACAGAGGCAAAATATTTCAATATCTGTAAATCAAGAAACATGATAATACATTAAAAAATTGAAGAGTAAAATACATATGATCATCTCAACAGATGCAGAAAAATCTTTTTACAAAATTCAGCATCCATTTGTGATTAAAAAATAAACTGTCAAGAAAGTGATGATACAGGGAACATACTTCAGCACAATAGGGTGCTTTATGACAAACCTACATCTAACATAATATTCAATGGTGAAGAGCTGAAAGCATCTCCTCTAAGATCTGGAACAGACAAGGATGTTCACTTTTCCACTTTTATTCAAGATAGTTTTGGAAGTCCTAGCCCCAGCAATCAGAAAAGGAAAAGAGATAAAAGAATCCAAATTGCAAAGGAAGGCATGAAACTGTTACTGTCAGAAGATTACATGATACTATAAAGTACTTATAAAACATGATACTTATTATAAAATTGTAAGAGTTCATCAATGAATTGGGTAAATGAGCAGGATACAAAATTAACGCAGATAAAGCTGTTGCATTTCTATAAAGTAAAAACAATCCATCAGAAAGGAAAATTAAGGAAACAATGACAATTACCATTGCATCAAAAAGAATAAAATACTTAGGATAAACCAACCTAAGGAGATAAAAGACTGGTATTCAGCAACGATAAAATCATGATGAGAGACCTCAAAGACAATGTAAAGAGATGAAAAGATATATCAGATCCTTAGACTGAAAGAATTATATTGTTAAAATGGCCATACTACCCAAGGCAGTCTACAGATTCAATGTGGTCCCTATCAATATATCAGGAGCATTTTTCAAAGAACTAGAAGAAACAATTTTAAAATTTGTATAATAAAGACCACAAAGAGCCAAAGCATTCATGAGAAAAAAGGTCAGAACTGGAGGAATCACAATTCTGACTGCAGACTATACTGCAAAGCTATGGTAATCAAAACTGTGAGGTGCTGGCACAAAAATAGACCCATAGATCAGTAGAACAGAATAAAGAGCCCAGAAATAAGCACTTATGGTCATTTAATCTATGACAAATGAGACAAGAATCTACAATGGAGAAAAGACGGCCTCTTCTATAACTTATTTTGGGAAAACTGGACAGCTACATTTAAAAGGATACAATAAGAACATTCTCTAATACCATGTACAAAAATAAACTTTCAGTTCAGTTCAGTTGCTCAGTCATGTCCAACTCTGCGACCCCATNTTTTTTTTTTTTTTGGAGGATAATTGCTTTACATTATTGTGTTAGTTTCTGCTGTGTAACAACGTGAATCAGCTGTAAGTATTCACATATCCTCCTCTTCTTGGACCTCCCTCCCACCCCCTAACCCCTGATTTGAAGTTTTAAATGGTATTAAACTATGGTTAAATATAGTGTGAAAAGTTAATAGCACCAGTAAAACTATCAGACAAAGTTTTACATTACAATGTGCTATAAACTGTGGAAAGGGAAGGATGAAGTCAATCATATCACTGAAGACTTATTTAAGAAGAAAGAAACAGTCTAATTTATATTAAAATTTTCTTCATTCATGAATTCAGTAATTCATTCAAAGACTAATTACTGAGTACCAATTATGTATTAGGAACTAAAGTAGTCAAAATTCCTTGCCTTCAGTAGAATTTATTCTAGCAGGGTGACAGACAATATTAAAATTAAAATATCCTATGTTGGAGAGTAACATGGGCTACAAAGCATGAGAATGCAGCCAAGAAGGATGCAAAGAGTTATAAATCAAATGGCCAGGAAGGGCCTCACTGGAAAGGCTGTACCTGGGCTGGGTGAAGAGCCTGGGAAGAGCGCTTGAGGCAGAAGGCCCAGCAATACAGGGGAGGCCAGAGAGGGGGTGAGTGGAGGCTGCAGGACAGGATGTTCGGAAGATGGGAGGGAATGTGGATCACTCTGGTGATGGGGAGTTTTAATAGAGAAGAGATGTGATTTGACGTCTTGGGGCGCAGGGCAGGTGGCCCCCAAATACACCATAATGGCAATGTTGATTATTTTGACTTAAAGTTATTTAAGAAATGGCCAGTGCAAGAGGGATACTCTGACCCTCCTCCATGTCCTTGAAAGCAGGAGACAAATCTCTCCAGGGAAAGTAGCCCTCCCCTGTACCCAGAGGCAGGAAGACACCCTTATCACCACAAAGGAAATTCTGGCTGAGAAACCTGTATAAACAAGCTTTGCATGCATGCATGCTAAGTTGCTTCAGGCGCGTCCGACTCTTTGGAACCCTGTGGGTTGGTCCATAGGGATTCTCCAGGCAAGAATACTGGAGTGGGTTGCCACGCCCTCCTCCAAGGGATCTTCCCAACCCAGGGATCAAACCCATATCTCTTGTGTCTCCTGCAGTGGGAGGTGAGTTCTGTACCACTAGAACCACCTGCGAAGTCCAAATCAGCCTTGAAACTTCTTTCAAGTATTACCTCAAGCCCAGGCTCTGTTCGCATTCTTCACTAATTGGGTACTGCAAACCGAAGTTTCTTGGTCCTTCAGTTCCTCACAAGTGTGGACTCTGTGTAAAAAGTACAAAAGTTTCCTGCTTTGGCTGCTTCTCAGGTCCCATTTCTGTGAGACCTCCATGACATGAATTAAATTTCTTTTTCTTCTGTTCATCTGTCTTGCATCAACTTTGCTATTATTGCCACCATACGAACTCACAAAGGGTAGAAATCCCCCTCCCAACAGACTCAGGATTTTTTTTGTTTGCTTTTTAGAATTCAGTTACAGTTTCTATTTCCTTTTATTTTCCTTTCTTTCTTTTTCCATACCCCCACAGACTCATGTTGTCACAGGGTTGCCCTGCTGCTCTCTGGAACAAAGTGAAGGAGGGTGCATGAGTCTTCTCAGGCTGCTGTAACAAAGCATACAGATTGGGTGGCTTAAGCAACAGAAACTTATTTCTCACAGCTTTGGAGACTAGAAATCTGAGACTAAGGTGGCAGCACGGTTGGTTCCTCCTGAAAGCTGTGAGGGAAGAACTTGTTCTAAGCCTCTCGACTTGGTTCAAAGAAGGTTGTCTTTCCCCGGTATAATAAAGGTCATATGAAAAGTCAGAGATGAAATATTTATTTAAAAAGTTATATAGGATTCCACATATATATGTTAATATATGATATTTGTTTTTCTCTTTCTGACTTACTTCACTCTCTCTGACAGACTCTAGGTATAGCCACATCTCTACAAATGACCCAATCTCATTCTTTTTAATGGCAGAGTAATATTCCATTGTATTTGTATGGTAGAGGGAGCTCATCTCGGTGCCATGATTACCTAGAGCGGTGGGATGGTGGAAGTGGGAAGGGGGTCCAAGAGGGAGGGGATATATGTATACAGGTAGCTGATTCACTTCACTGTACAGCAGAAACTAACAACATTGAAAAGCAAATTTACTATAAAAATTATATAGCAAATAAGGAAAATAAATTCCGTGAAATTATGGGAAAAGGAGGAAAGTGAAGTGAACAAGAGGGAACATGAGAGCATTTAGAAACTTTACTGGAAGCCCAAGAGGAACGACGGAGAAGGCAATGGCATCCCACTGCAGTACTCTTGCCTGGAAACTCCCATGGATGGAGGAGCCTGGTGGGCTGCAGTCCATGGGGTCGCTGAGTCAGACACGACTGAGCGACTTCCCTTTCACTTTTCACTTTCATGCATTGGAGAAGGAAATGGCAACCCACTCCAGTGTTCTTGCCTGGAGAATCCCAGGGAGGACGGAGCCCAATGGGCTGCCGTCTGTGGGGTCGCACAGAGTCGGACACGACTGAAGCGACTTAGCAGCGGCAGCAGCAGCAAGAGGAACGAGCTGAATTAATTGCCGTCATTGTAAATTAGGAAGTATANATCCCAGGGATGGCAGAGCCCAATGGGCTGCTGTCTGTGGGGTTGCACAGAGTTGGACACAACTGAAGCGATTTAGCAGCCGCAGCAGCAGCAGTAGGATGGACTGGTTTAGGTCATACCTGAATTGTGGTTTCCCCTTCTTTCTTCAGTTTAAGTCTGAATTTAGTAATAAGGAGTTTGTGATCTGAGCCACAGTCAGCTCCCAGTCTTGTTTTGCTTACTGTATAGAACTTCTCCATCTTTTGCTGTGAAGAATATAATCAATGTGATTTCAGTATTGACTATCTGGTGATGTCCATGTATCGAGTCTTCTCTTGTGTTGTTGGAAAAGGACGTTTGCTATGACCCGTGTGTTCTCTTGTCCTTTTTTATGACAAGAATCTTAGCAGATCAAACTAACAGGAAATGAAGGAATATATACCTACAACATGTAGTTCACAAACTACAACATGCATGAAGTGTTTGTGACATCTTAACTACCATGATACAGACTTTTCAGTATAAAAGAATACTTTCATTGCAAAAACTTGGGAAGGAAAGAATGCAGATAAGGATTTGATGACTTGAAACCAGCTTTGTGACTGACAAGACCTGGCATGGTCAAAATATTCTGATTAGTAAGAACAAGTAGAAAATAAAGAACCAGGGTAACTGCATAGGGAACCCCTAACAGGGCAATGTTTTACAGGTATTTATTACAAACAGGAAGTAGATGTACATACACTAGAAGAAACACAGCAGATCGGCAGGAATCTCTGAGTGTTCGGAAACCAAAGACTAAAAAAGAACAAGGCCTAAAACAACATGAGGGCAATTTTGATTTGACAAAAAGACCTTAACTCCTTAAGTACTGCAACTCAGTATAGGTGAAGCTATGCGAAGAATGCATCTGCTTCCTTTGAGTATATGCAGACCTCCAAGCACAGAGGGACAATGAGCAGAATAACAAGAGCCTACAAATGTGATAAAAAAAAAAATCTTTCAATAATTATTTGGAAACTTACAATGAATTAGAGATATAACCGATCTCTAGACAAAAGAAAACATGGCCTCAATTAAAAAGAGTGCTGCCTGGTTCACTTATAATCTAAATTTATCTTTGTATTGCATTGTCGATTTTAAGCCATCTCTCTCACATTGTTCTCTGTTCCATAAGTCTGCTCTGCAATGGATGGACACATCCTCCTCAAAAGTTCTTATTACTAGTTGCAGAAAATGCTGTGTTTCCAAATACACCTGTATTTTTAAAAAACAGGAAAGTTACCTTCCATTTAAGAGCTTAATTTTATCTAACATTCTTAAATAGCTGCTTCCAGTAACTTCTCATCCCAGGGGCAATTTCTCTTTCAATATCTGCATCCAGCAGGCTTCTCTTCTATGCCCCCTCACTGCTCTCACTTGTTTTCCTCTTCTTGCTGAGAAGTTGTTGTTGTTCAATTGTTCAGTTATGTCCGACTTTTTGAGACCCTATGGAATGCAGCATTCCAGGCTTCCCTGTCCTTCCAGAGCTTGCTCAAACTCATGTTCATTGAGTCAATGAGGCCATCCAACCATCTTATCCTCTGTCATCCCCTTCTCCTCCTGTCCTCAATCTGTCCCAGCATCAGGGTCTTTTCCAATGAGTTGGCTCTTCAATCAGGTGGCCAAAGTAGGGGAGCTTCAGCTTCAGCATCGGTCCTTCCAAAGAATATTCAGGGTTGTTGAGAAGTAGGATGCTTCTTATTTCTCTTCTTTTTATTGGGGAGGGTAAATTCCAGCTTTGAGTCTAAAAGTAAAGTTGCTTGGTCATGTCTAAAACTTTGTGACCCCATGGACTGTAGACCAGGATCCTCCATGTATGGGATTCTCTAGGCAAGAATACTGGAGTGGGTTGCCATCTCCTTCTCCAGGGGATCTTCCCGATCCAGGGATTGAACCCGGGTCTCCTGCACTGCAGGCAGATGCTTTACCATCTGAGCCACCAGGGAATCCCATAAGCTCAATACAAATCCTCCAATGGNAGGCAAGAATACTGGAGTGGGTTGCCATCTCCTTCTCCAGGGGATCTTCCCGATCCAGGGATTGAACCCGGGTCTCCTGCACTGCAGGCAGATGCTTTACCATCTGAGCCACCAGGGAATCCCATAAGCTCAATACAAATCCTCCAATGGGCAGTGCAGAGAGATTATTTCCTGTGTACCACCAATAAATTACCCTGCCCAAGAGGCCCATCCCTAGGGCATGAGAGGCTCTTGGCAAATAATTTTGTGGTATCCTTCTCTAAAATGGTTAACATTGGCGAATTTATTTCTAAGGTGTAAAACTTATGGGCTCAGTCATAATGATTTTTTGATGAAGAGATAGATAATGGGTGGAGTAGAGATGCATATTCATTTATTTTCTTAGTGCCCAGGTGTTAACTTTTCCTGTTCGGGTCCAGGAATCATCAATGTGTTTGTCTATCACTCAGTCGTGTCCAGCTCTTTGAGACTCCATGAACTGCTGCCTGCCAGGCTCCTCCATCCATGAGATTTTCCAGGCAAGAATACTGGAGTGAGTTGCCATTTCCTTCTCCAGGAGATCTTCCCGACCCGGGGCCTGAACCTGGGTCTCCCGCGTTGCAAGCAGAATCTTTACCCTGTGAGCCATAGGAAGAATCTCCAACACATGCTCTTTATTGTCCCACGCATCATTCCTGGCTAATTTCATATCACCCACTGGGAGAAAAAGGCAGCATGCTATTATTACTCACAGCACCATGGCTCTTCAGAACCTTTCATATTTTTTAAAATGCNAGATCTTCCCGACCCGGGGCCTGAACCTGGGTCTCCCGCGTTGCAAGCAGAATCTTTACCCTGTGAGCCATAGGAAGAATCTCCAACACATGCTCTTTATTGTCCCACGCATCATTCCTGGCTAATTTCATATCACCCACTGGGAGAAAAAGGCAGCATGCTATTATTACTCACAGCACCATGGCTCTTCAGAACCTTTCATATTTTTTAAAATGCAGGGCTTCTTGCCTCCGAAGTTTCCTACTTTCACTTATTTAATGCTGGTTACTTCATTACTCCTGACACTATATCACCCATTGTGCTGCCCACGAATACTGGCTCCTGATGTCTCTCACAGAAATTTTTACAGTGCTTCGCTCATACTGTCCACAAAAAGAAGTCTTAGATAAAAGATGCAGAGAAATGCAAATGATAATTTGTTTTCTGGTCATGTAATCCTCGGCCTCCCGGGTAGCTCAGCTGGTAAAGAATCTGCCTGCAATATAGGAGACCCCAGTTCAATTCCTGGATCGGGAAGTTCCCCTGGAGAAGGGATAGGCTACCCACTCCAGTATTCATGGGCTTCCCTCATGGCTCAGATGTAAAGAATCCACCTGCAATGCAAGATACCTGGGTTTGATCACTGCGTAGGAAGGAGGGCATGGCAACCCATTCCAGTATTCTTGCCTGGAGAATTCCCACAGACAGAGGAGCCTGGTGGGCTGCAGTCCATGGGGTTGCAAACAGTCAGACACAACTGAATGACTAAGCATAACACAGCACATGTTAAATTTACTGTACATAACTGTATGATATAAACATAGAACAATGCATCCTCCAACCCCTTTTCTACTCTGAACTCTTTAAAACATCACCAGAGCTTTCCTAGAATGTACTGATCTCACCCTTGTCTTTTACACACTGTCACAAATGGGGAAGACAACAGAAGTATCTGCCTTAGGGTAAGGAAGGCATCTCCCTTGTCCAGCAACCTGGGAGAGCATGACATCATTATCCTGATCAGAGACGGGAGAGGATACCATATGGAAGGGTTCACTGGCACTACAGAGCAACAGCCTCAAAATGCCCAAGAGGATAAAGGCACGACTTCCCTCTAGGGCAAACCACTATGTAGTAGGGAGTCTATGGAGGGGTGGAGCAACTTTTCTGGGTGCCAGAAGGAAGGGGTCAGGGATAAAAAATATCTGCCTCCAAACCTGTGTACTCGGGTGCTAGAGACTGGAAGTGACCATTTAGCCATGACATGGACAAGCAAGAGCCAACACATGGGTCTAGATACATGACTCAAGCTCAAGAGATACAGGTGGCCTGAAGGTACTCCCAAGGCCTAAACTTGTCCTATGTCCAACATGCATGAAAGCTCTTCAAAATGATTTCTATGTGAGCTCCCTTCAGACAGCCCAATCTTGTGTGAGCTAACAAAAATATACTACACTGCACTGGCCAGCAGGAATAATCATCCCCCCAGGCTACCCTTCTGGATCAGGGCCCATCCATATGAGTCCTGCTAACATGAGGTCCTGAGATGATTCCACAAGTGCAATTCCACAGTGTCTCCGGGTATCTGGTCAACCCGTCACACTCCACCTGAGAGAAAATGAGACTGGGGCCCACTGACGTGCCAAACCAGGCTCAGGGTGCTCTGGCTAGGCAGCACTCAAAGCCCCCAGAACAGGGCCAAACATTTAAGGGGGGTTAGACAATTTCAAGGAAAGTACAGTCAGGGCGCAGGGGCCTGGGACAAGGATCTCACCTGCTCCAATGTAAGGACAGTATTGCCCCAGATGCACCAATTAATACTTTTAACTATTACACATCCAGAATGACACACTGTACACACACCTGTAACTTATATCTCCTAGTTGATATCAAACTAAATTTAATTCATATGTGTTTCTTGACACTCCACCAAACAGCAAGATGTTTCACAATCTAAACATGGAAAATAATTATCACTTAGTCTGTTTTACTTCATTACTGATGAAACCAAAGCCACTCACTTGCCATTTCACCTCCACTTCTTCACCCCAGCACTCACTCTATACCACTAATCAGGTTCCCAAAGTATAAGGTGGTGGTGGTGCTTGTTCAGGCTCTCAGTCTTGTCTGACTCTCTGTGACCCCTCCCTGGACTGCATTCTCAACTAGACCCTGTGAAATAGTCTTGATTTCCTCAGAACAGTGTAAGCTATCGCTTACCAGCAGTGCTCAGTCAATACTTTCCAGAGAAAAGATCAAATTCCTATAACATGGATATGACTCTGAGAGTTCACTTAGCTCAGGTTAACACTGCACAGTGGTGACGATACAGCAAAAGTTTATGATGTTATGAACATGGAAAACTACATCTCAAAACCTAAAGAACCCTGAAATAAGAGCCTCAGCATCGACCTCAGTGATGGGATAAACAAACAGGCAACTGTGATCACTTCAATATAATCCTATTAATCACAACAGCCCAGAATAAAAGAGAAGGAAACCACGAGGACTGCAGCAGGCACGCTAAATTACGTGCCCCCACCACTGTCAACGGGAGGAAATAATTCATCATATTGAAGCCTGAAGCTCATTTTCCACATGAAAAATGAACTTAAACATAATTTAGTGAAACCTCAGAACACAGGTTCATTTCCATAATATTTGGGTATTTTAAAACTCTACAATTCCCTGACTAAATGATGATCAAAGACCACAGTGCTATCCTAAATGAAGTTCATTTTAAAATAGCTACTTTTGACCTTTCCTGGCATGGAGTCCTTATATACTCTTTCTTGCATAAACAAACAGCTTTGCCACTGTGTACATGTTTTTGCTTTTGGGGACTTTCCATTTTCCAATGGAAATGGAAATTATGACAATTATCTGTAGCAGCTCAACGGTCCTCAAATCCGATACCAAACACCTCCACCTCTCCATCAGCATGGACACCTATCATTTTGCTTCATGTTGAAGCCTTTTTGGAGCTTTATAGATTTCAAGGACGATTTCTGCTATTCTCAAAAACTGGAGCAAATGTATGCTGTTCAGAAAGATTGGAGAGGAAAAGGGACCTCAATCCATACCAAGAGCTTTTTAGAATATGCCTATATTAAATTGAGCCTTGAGCAGAAGGGAGATATGACCTGACCGGTCATAGAGGAGGAAGAAGGGGGGATTACAATGTCCGAGGCACAGAAGTGGAAAATAGAGGGGACCTGAGGGATGGGAAGCCAGATGTTCTCATGGGAAAGTGAGAAGGACACCATTACCCAGAGCCTGGAAAAGCTGGTCCAGATTTTGCTTGACAGACCAAGTTCATACAGTAGGTATGGATGGATGACTTTGTTTCACATATCCACGTTTCCAGCATCATAAGTACGTGCATGTCAATTTGAGTGTTACTATGGGTATGTTAATGTGCTGCGAATGGCTGGGGAAGATGGAGGGTGGGGGATGAACTCCAAGGATCTCCCCACAGCATCCAGGCTCCTGGAAATCATGAGTTAATAGTTTGCTTTTTCACCAGGCTGGGGAAACCCTACGAAGCAAGCCCTGCCTTTGACAGCTCTCTAGCTCCACAACTGTACAACTGTGCCAGCCTGGCTCTGAGTGTTGAGCGGCTCTGTGCGTCACAGCGCAGGACCAGCCTCTCCCCCTCACGGCAGACATATCTGTTTGATCTGCTCCAGCCTCTGCCACTGACTAGCTTTGGACTTCAGGCAGGTCCCTTCACTGTCCCACCCCCCAGCTTCTTTCCTCAGCACTGAGGATGGTAACAGTGTAACAGCACCCATCTACAGAGGTGAAATGAGGGACCACACGGCAGACAAGGGGCAGAGTGCCTTGCCCAACAGGAGGCCTCAGTGAATGCTGACAATGTTGCTGTTTCCAGTTTTGGTTCCTGTGGGGCTTCCAAGGCAGAAAGCTTCCCTTCCTCTTCTCAGTGACATCTTTCAGTGTTCCCACTCCTTTCCTCCAGCCCCCAGGGGTTGTCTATCTTTTGGATGCCTGGGTCCACACAGGCTAACAGATAGTCCCACAGGTGCAGATGCTTCAGAGGTGTCCAGTCATCTCATAGGCAGGTTGTTGTCCCCTAAAGGCATGTTACTGCTATGGAAGAAACAGCGCTCCAAGCACTGGCGCTGGCTACTTCCAAGTGTCAGATGGTTGGGACACACCATATTTACTACAAGAAAAAGAAAAGTCTGAGGCATTCAGAGGGTTGCCAAAGCTGTTAGAGTGGATTAAGTTATGGGCTAAGATTCAGGATGCCCTGCGTAAGCCTTGTTCAAACTGCTCCTGAAACAGTCAGTGTTCACAGCCAGCACAAGTATGAAAGTGACCAGGTTAGAAAGGCACCAGTTGGGTCCTAGGCATGCAGCTCTACAGCTACTTTTAAGCAAGCTTTTCTAACATGCCCAAGTCATGTCCCAACCTCTCCTGTACAAATCAAGCCAGAAATTAAATTCCCCTCTTAGCAGTATGTGCTCATGCTTTATACCCCCACTGTTTCTCAGGCTGAATGCCTACCACTGTGAAGGTCACAGAGCCCTCCTAGTCCTCTTAGAAGGAGAGAAGGTAATAAGAGATTATTATTAAGCAAGAGCTGTCTGCCCCTCTCCTTACAGGACCTCATACTCATGAAAGCAGATGGCGATTTTATGATGAATCAAACCAACTGGCTAGTAACTATCCAGGAAAGCAAAAGATGAAGACATATCCTCATCTTTAAAATCCAAGAAAAATTCTTTAAGCAGCACAAGTAAATCAACAGTTGTTCAAAACCAAAGTCACCCACTGAAACAAAGCAGAACCCTGCGGGGCCCTCCCCAGAACCAAAGTTCCTGTGTGTGCCCTGCTTCTCTTATTTGTGGGAGGCTAAATAAATAAATAAATAAACCTTCAGCCTCCACAGCCTTCCCAGAGTTCCAAAGAGCAGACTCAAGCAGTTAATTATCAGGATAATAGAGTCCCAGGGCTTCTAGCTCCTTCCAAAGGACAGTACACAACAATCTGCTGTATACTTTGAAGTTGTTCTGCAGAAACTAAAACTCCCAAGCAGGTGGAGGATGGGGATGACATACTGACCACAAGCACACAGAACCCAGACTAGTCAGAACCAGAAGGTTGAGAGTCCAGAAACAACACACACCCTACCACTCTCTGCACTAATTTAGACTTTAATCCTTATCTAAAAGCTGTTGGACATTTGGGGTCTTCTGAGCACAAGCTGCCCATTCTCCTTGTTTGCCCTTTGCAATAAATCTTTCTGTACCCAAGACTCCGATGTTTTGGTTTGCTTGGCTTCACTGTGCATCCAGCACATGAACTCAGGGAAGGCCCAGGAGACTAAGGTCTTTTATTTCTACAAACAAAAAACGGGGGCTGTCGGTGACAAACTGGCATTTGCCAAGGACATTTGCCATCTGCCTCCGCAAGGATGAAGCCTGGGCTGCTGCAGCTGCTGACCTTCAATGTGCCCTGAAAGAAGTTCAGTGGGGAAAGAATGAGGCACTTTATGCTCCAAGAAAACTGGCAGAGCAGGTCTTTAGATAATTAGATGTTTTCAGGAACTGATTTTATGAGCCCAATCCTTGCACCTCCTCCATCTAGAAGAGCACTAAACGCCTTCATGGTGACATCAGCTCCTTGTGACTAGCAGAAAACCTTTTGTAAGATAAGTGTGTGACTGCATGAACTCCCCCATCACCACAACCCCTCAGCCTCTGTGGAGCAGTTTCTCAGAGCAATCTAAGCTGCTGTGTCCCAGGCTGCAGTCCTCATTTTGCCTCAACTAAATTTAAATCATAACACTCACATTGAGCATCTTTTTACGTTGAGTGGGGCTTTTGTACTCAGGAGAGACCTATAAGGTTTCAAACCCCCCTTTTCCCCTGATACTCCTCAGTCTTGATGGGAACAGGTACAGGTCAAGAAAAGGAAGAATGTTCTGGACAGAGATGTTAACCATAAACTCAGCAGAGGAACTCTGTTTTTAACAAGGACTCAGTTTCACTATAACTTGCCAGAGGGTGAAAACTGGATGAAGTCCATGTAGAAATTTACCAAATTCAAATAACTGGGGAGGAGGGGAATGCCAGTAAGTTTGATTTACTAAATGTCATTTTAAGTTTCAAAATGTAACAGAAAGACACATTGATATGTATTAGTTATATTTTTAGGAAGTAACATACCACTAAACTGCCCCCTAAAGTATTTACTCAAGCAGGTAAATACCAACTCTCTTCTGATATCATTTCTCAGTGAGCCTTTTCTTTACATACCATTTGAACCAAATTTCAACCTGATCCTGGTCAAATGATCATGAAAGTAACAGTGATAAGGAAAATGATTTGCCTTATTTTTTACATTTAAAAATTCTTAAAAAATAAAAATTTTACAATGATTCCTCTTATTATGTGTGTGTCGCTTTCATCAGAGAAGGCAATGGCACCCCACTCCAGTACTCTTGCCTGGAAAATCCCATGGATGGAGGAGCC
>SJYV01044039.1:15192-83601 GCA_006410875.1 Neotragus pygmaeus
GGTTAAGGAGGAGCGGGCGGCGCAGAGCCTTGCGTGCGCTGCGCCCGGTGAGCCGCGCCGCCGCCCCCCGCCCCCCGAGCTCCCGGGGGGGACCGACGCCCGCCGCCCGCGGCCCTGGGGACGCGCGCCCCCCCGCGCTCCCCTCCGGCCGCCACTGGATCCCATGCAGCTCTCCATCCGCCCGAGACGACACCCACTGCTGTCTGTCGGGAGAGTCCCTCGTTTGCGCCGCAGGAACTGTCAATTTCAGTTCCACGCTAATTCTGTCATACTGATTTTTCTTTTCTTTTTTTTTTTAGTTCATTGTAGATGAACATAGGTTTCCCCAGGAATACCTTTGATAGGTTTCCTTTTTTCCCTGAATAGCTTTTAAAGGGGTATGGGATTGGGCCGAAGTTAGCATATTACACTGATACCATGCCAGAGTTCAGTAAATGCTTGTTGAACGACTGAATGTAGAAGGTGATCAATGACCGTGCAACCGAGGAAACTCTGGACCAAACATCGGAAAATCTAGGAGAATCTAAACTTGTGCAAGGCCAAGTTCCATGGCATCCTGGGCGGCGAAGAGGAAGTCCTTATACTCGCCTTACCCATCCAATAAGGCTCCTGCAAGAATCTAATGATCTCATTTATATGAAAATGCTTTTTAAACCACTGTACATAAATGTGTAAAGAATACTGTTCAGTTCACTTGGCAATTCTATCTATAACATATCTTATCCGGGTAACAGTATAGAATGTTCATATCCTCTGCCCTTAACAAAATAATCCCCACCCAAAGACAGAAAACACCACCAAATGACTACTTTCATTTTTCCTCTTGAACTCATGTTATTCTTCTGCAAATTCTTATGTGTTTCATCATCTGGCCTCTTGAACTTTTCTCAAACTACTCTACTTTCTGTTAAATGAGAAGAAAACAATATTATTCGTGAAGTATTTTAATTGCTCAAAAAATAAAAAGGCAGAATACTCAGGATTACAGCTTGATCACTACATTTCATATTTAGACATTAAAGGGCTTTTTTCCTTTTCTGGTTAAATATATAATACTGTATTTTATATTGTATTTATAATGTGCCAGGCATTGATTGAGCTATGCATGTATTATCACATTTAATTCTTCCCAATCCCATAAGGCACTATTATTAAGCCTATTTTACAGATTAGAAAGCTGAAATAGAGCTGTAGATTGTGTCTGAGTTCAAATTATTAGTAAAATGCAAAATCAGGACTTAAATTAACAAAGTCAAAATCCAAATGATTCTTCTATCCCATTTTACTGAGCTGTCAGAATTAAAAGTCATTCCTTTCATTATAATTAAAGGCAGTCAATTCCAGCTGAGCCTTCTCTTCCTTTCCTCTCTTCTAACATCCAGAATTAAAATTGTATTTTTCTCTCCTCTTAGAAACATTGATTCATTCTCCCACACACAGATAATTTGGCATCAGATGTTTCTTACTTGTGTTACAGGTTTTGTTATGTTTCTTTTTTCAATCTTTTTTGACTATTTTTTATGTATATGAAATTTGAGGATCGGGGTAGAGAGGTCAAAATACTAAAAGTGAGAAAGTTAGGGAAGGCTTAGAATCTCTTCTCCTAGAAATTGAGAAAAGTAAAAAGGTCAAGAAATTATTTGATGTATACAAGATACTTGCTGCAGCATTATATATAGCTGTAGGAAATTAGCTAAACATCTATAATAAGGCAACTGTTAAATACCTTATGGTACTGCTATATAATAGAATACTACTTAGCTTTTAAATGAGTAAATATATTTAACTCTGGAATGTAGAATTAGTGAGTAATTGTTTTAATTCTTATATCTTTACTGTTTAGCTATTTTGCAGTAGTCATGTTATTATTTTAAAGAACTAATTTTTTTCATACATCTAAATATTTTCCAGTGAGAATATCATGTTAAAAAAACAGTTTGTATGATTATGTAGGTGATTTTTGTAATATATATGTATTGATATCTGTATGTATATATTTGTGTATGTACACATACACACACACATAGATGGATATACACCCAAAATGTAAGCTTAAAGATTATTATAATTTCTCATTTTCCACTATATCTATAATTACTATTTGTATGGTTTTTGTTTATGTGGTTTTTTTTTTAATTAAAAAAAGAACCCAAAAAGCTAGTTTTGTTTTGTTTTCCCCCTGAGACAAGAAGAAGCACTTGCATTCATTCTCCGTTTACTTTCTATTAAGGAAGGTGATATGGAACAGAATCAAAAAGTAAAGGATCCACCCTTCTAAATAATAGAACCTAGTATCTAATTATTCATGTGTGCTATTCAACCTTGAGCAAAATGCTTCTTCTAATATTGGTGACCAATATACCACAATACATATTTTGGAAGCGTTTATGAAACACTTGTGTATTACATGAAACATGGTATAGTGGATAAAATTATGTATTCAAATCCCAGCTATGACACTCAATAACTGAGAACTTAAGTCATTTAACTGCTCTGGTAGTCAGTTTCCTCATCAGTAAAATGAGGATAATAATATCACCTACTTCATAGTGCTGGGGAGGGACTGTGATTCCACTCACAGAATGCACTTAGATAGTGCATGGAGGAAGAGGAACCTAGAAGCTGAAAGAGGCTTAAAAGACATAGCAACCAAATGCAATGTATACAGATCAAGAGACACGACACACCGGTCAAATACAATATATGGACATTTCAGGGGATCCTGATTTGAACAAAGGAACTGGGAAAGACATCAATTTCTCAAATCAAAATTTCAGTGCTGACTTTGGTGATATAAAAGAATTGTTATCCATTTTAGATATGTTAAAGAATTATGCTTTTTTTTTAAGATCTTTATCTTTTTAAGATTCATACTAAAGAATTTAGTCATGGAATGCCTGAAATTTGCTTCAAAATAATCAAGTGATAAAGGAAAGAGGTATAGATAAGAAATTAGCCCTATGTTGCTTATGACAACATGGGCTTTTTTTCATGCATCTGTTTTTAATACTATTCTACTTCTGCATGTGTTTGAAATTTTACAAGATAGTTTTTTTTAATACTGTTTAAAAAGCTATCGAACGACTTCAATATTTGCATGTGCTTACTAGCTCAGTCGTGTCCAACTCTTCGCGACCTCATGGACTGCAGCCCGCCGGGCTCCTCTGTCAATGGGATTCTCCGGGCAAGAATACTAGAGTAGGTTGCCATGACCTCCTCCAGGGGATCTTCCCAACCCAGGCCTTCCGCATTGCAGGAGGATTCTTTTACCGATTGAGCCACTAGGGAAGCCCTTGTAAATATTTACTATATGCTTTATGTTTGTAATGTTATCTGATGTTTGTTTACACCTTTCAGATCACAATGTGTTTTTATTTACACGAAGTCTTTTACTACTCACACTGAACGTATATGGTAGCTATTATTATTCCCATTTTACAAATGATAAGACTGAATTAGTGGCAAGACTAGCAGGAGGCCCAATATACCACCTCCGCTCTTCCAGCTTCCAGGGGACCCTCCGTAAGAGTAGTAGGCGGTAACCCACAGCCACTAAGCAACCGGCTCTTGCTTCCTTTAGCGATTGCCGTCAGATCGAGTGGGGAGACAAAAAGCAAACATACAAATGATTCACTTAGAAATATTTATCAGCCAAAGTTGGAGCCCACATTTGCACATCTAGCCGCTACTTTAAAAGGAACTCTCAAGGAGAAAAGAATTGCACAGATGAGATTACTCGTAAAAGTTCTCTCCATGGTTTGGTTTTCTTTTATGTAACTTTGTTGCTTTAAGTTTCATTCGTTTATATTCTCTACCTAACCTGTTTATTCTTTCTGAAAATAAAATCAGGCGTAAGGTGAGGGGACCAGAGATGAGAAACTGCATGGGAAGCGAAGTTGGGAGGCAGGAGGACGTCACATCCCAGTCGCTTGGAGGCCCAAGCACCTCACAGCTCGGCGCCACCTTAAGAAGCGTTAGCATCTCCGCCGACCCTGCTTGCCTTCGGCTCCTCCCACTCCCGTGTCAGCTCCGACCCGGGAACGTGGGGAAGGGAGGAGAGATGCACTGAATGGAAAGATTGGCGCGGGAGTCTGCGGGGGTCTCTTCTTCCCCCCTGCTCTGCGGCGCGGGGAGGAGCAAGGACAACTCGGCCCTTTGGGGTTTGGTCCTTTTCGGAAGACTCGGGATGGGAACGTGTTCTACTGACACGAGGATCGGGGGGAGATTTATAGAGGCGGGGGGCTTATCTTGGGGTGCGGCCGAGCGGGGACAGAACTGGGGCGTCTGAGACATACAGTAGGCAAAACTGGTAGCAAATTCTAAGATTAGGAGGTCCGTACGCTCTCCTTCAAACCATTTCCAAAAGTGGGGGCAAGTTTTCCATTCTCCGCCCAATTCTCCGTCTTCGTTTTAATTGATTGGGTTTAAGGTAGGCCGGGCCCAAGGTTGCTTGCGGATTGGCTGCACAAGTAATCTATCAGGATGACGCAAGCGCGGGGCGGCTGTTTGGGAAGGAAGTGGTTTATTTTGGTACCTCCCATCCCAACTACTGATTGGTTGAGATTCGTAGTGATGTAAAAGAAGGCATAAAAATGTCCACTAAAGGGAAGGGCCAATTGGCCACTCTCTGAGGGACGCCGTCTAGGCTGGGACTGGGAAGAGCTAGACGGAGCGGCTGTTGTGGTGAAGGACCAAATGGATTGAAACCCGGAAATGAGTTTAGTAGGGAGCTGAAGGCAAAGGGAAATCTGCGAAACCTTCCTTGCCCTCAAACAAGGTCATTTCCTGCGTGGGATCGATAGTTTCCTGTTTACTCAGCGAAGTCAGCGAGTCCCTTGGTTTTCTGGAATACACGTAATAGTTAAATTCGTAGGAGCCTCTGGTCCCAGACTTCCCATTTACTTATATTACCCAAAAGAATGAATGAGACGGAGGAAAGGAAAAACGTGGAGTTTCACCATCCTTTGGGGAAGGACGGGGAAACCGAGGTTCTTGTTTAGAAAGCTAAGGACTGACTGGATGACAGGATCCAAGCAGGTGCGTTCCTAAAGAAACCATTCACAAAATAATTGGAGAGGCTGGATGGAGGTAAGGAAACTAAAAGTTTGTCTGAAGGAAGGACATTGATCAAATTACGGAAACCTACTTGGATCAGTACAGTCGCTCGGTTGTGTCCGACTCGTTGCGTCCCCAGGGACTGCAGCACGCCAGGTTTCCCTGGCTATCACCAACCCCCGGAGCCTGCTCAAACTCCCGTCCATCGAGTTGGTGATGCCACCCAACCATCTCATCTTCTGTCGTCCCCTTCAACTAGGATATGGAATGTATTTTATGCATCGTTGCATATCCGGTGCCTAGCAGTATCTCATACATAGCAGGTTGTGAACCCAAACAAAATAAGACGTTTACAAAGCATGTGGCACACATTCTAAATATTGCAGACATTGAAATATGTTTTTAAAGCTATCTATGCCAATCAGTCCAGAATATTCATTGGAAGGACTAATGCTGAAGCTGAAACGCCAATACTTTGACCACCTGATGCAAAAAACTGACTCATTGAAAAAGACCCTGATGCTGGGAAAGATTGAAGGCAGGAGGAGAAGGGGACCACAGAGGATGAACTAGTTGGATGGCATCACGGACTCGATGGACATAAGTTTGAGAAAACTCTGGGAGTTGGTGATGGACAGGGAAGCCTGGTGTGGTGCAGTCCATGGGATTGCAGAGTCAAACACGACTGAGTGACTGAACTGAAGTGATGGCAGTTTTATGATCCTGGGAAAAAGTTTCACACTTATACCTGGATTGTTCCAGCCATAAATTGAAAGATAAGTCTACTCCCTGAATCTACCTGGGAGAAGCTACCTACCTGTGAAAAGCTACCAGTGAAAATGCTGCCATTTTTTCCTTAACACCCTGAGATGTTTAAAATTTGGAAGCAGATTTCCCCTTAAGGTAACTTCCTAAAAATATTGAAAAGATAGATGGCGTTAGTGAAAAGATATCTCTACATCCAGTGAATGAAAAATAAGATGTTTAACCTACAATCAGCAATTCCAGGGTAGGAAGAACTATTTGAATTGAAAGATGTCATCTATACTGTAAATTATGCAATCCCTTTGCTTCCCAGCATTAATAGACCTTTTTTATTTTTTTCCCTAGTCCAGATTTTTTCTTAGAGCTAAATTTCAGCAATGCTTTAAATATTGTGCTTTGGAAATTGAGGAACCAGTGTGAGGGCTTCCCATTAGTATTATAACTATCCCCACTGCAGAGCCTACAAGGGCTCTGGGTCAAGATTCAGTACCAGGTACGTCTGTTTGTCCAAGGTGATCCCATCTTTTTATGATTCTCCAGGATATCCTAGGCCAGATAGTTTACAAGGGAGTCTATCATATTGGCCTTTCAGTATCACTATGGCCATAGTTTAAAAATAGGAGAAGGAACAAGAGACAGCTGTATTTGCAATAGTAAGAGTACCATGGGAAAATTACAGGCTATACACAATTGTAGCATAATAAGGTATTGTTATATGTTGCTTATAGCAAGGTGGCAGTAGGGCTGGGACAAGGGAGGAAAGAGCTTTTAAACACTTTTTGGAGAATTGTTTGTCTAAGCTTTCTGGGCACAGAGATTGCACACCTGGGAGAACCGTTGGCACAGTGGTTGCAGAGGCAGTCCTGGCTGCATGAGAGGAAGACGAGGAGGAGGGCTGAGCATCAGCATGGCCGAAGAGGGCACGCTGGTATCAGTGGATTAGGAAACACTGGGGTAGGCACAAGGAGTGTTCGTCTGCAAATATACTCAGGCGGAGGGTAAAACGCTGGGATTGAGAGGCCAGGTCCAGAACACTGACCAA
The DNA here is from genome assembly GCA_006410875.1 of Neotragus pygmaeus. Classification (NCBI taxonomy): domain Eukaryota; kingdom Metazoa; phylum Chordata; class Mammalia; order Artiodactyla; family Bovidae; genus Neotragus; species Neotragus pygmaeus. The sequence continues at coordinate 22,055 of SJYV01044039.1, forward strand.
GGCAGAGGGCAAGGGCGATTGAAAGCTCCCGTCCCCAAAGTGCGTCGTTTGCAAGAATGGCTTGAGACAAGAGGAAATCCAAAAACAAACGTCCACCAACAGAGCAAACTTCTATCGTGAGAAAGTCATCTCAAAGTTGGATTACTCAGATTCCCAATTACTCAGATTATTTTACGTTTGTAAAATAATGGCCAGAATTCAAATTTTCCAAGATAAACTCAGTGGTTTTGTTTTTTATTGTTAATAGAGATGGAACTACTCTGTGTTCAATATTGGAATTTATCAGTAAGTTACTTTAGTATCAGATATATTATAGGTATGATGGAATGATTACACTGTGAACAATTCTAATCAATGAAAACACCTTACAACCTTCAAAAAAATTGTGTTTATGAGAGAAAAGCGTTTTGTTCCTAGAAATGTTAAAAGAATATGAAAACATATAATTTTAGTTTTAGGTCAATAATTCAATACACATAAAGCACTGTCACTTTCCCAATGATGATGCCCAATGAGTCAAACTAGAAATTGTGTCTCAGGGGACCTCAAATCCAAAGAATAAACTGCTGCTGTTCCTCATCACAGACCCAAGCCCTCCAGCAAGTAAAGATAAACCACTGGCATCTTGATTAGTGAGAACCTGAGACAGTGAGTCAGATAGCCTCTCGGGTGTCAGGGAAAACTTCAACCTCCAGGAGACTAGCTGCTCCCACCTCCCACCCACCTTGTGAAATGCTGTGATCATGAGTTACTTTCTTTTTAAAAAAATTTATTTATTTATTTATGTTTGACTGTGCTGGCTCTTCATTTCCACGAGGGCTTTTCTCAAGTTGCAGTGAGCAGGGTCTGCTCTCTAATTGTGGGGCGGAAACTTCTCATTTTAATGGCTTCTTTTGTTTCCAAGCCTGGGCTCTAGGACACCTGGACTTCAGTACTTGCAACACGTGGGCTCAGTCGTTGGGGCACACCGGCTTAGTAGCTCCTCCTCATGTGAGGTCTTCCTGACTCGGGGACTGAACCCACGTCTCCTGCATTGGCAGGCGGATTCTTTACCACAGAGGCACCAGGGAAGCCCATTGTGGGTTTCTTTTTATCTGGAGGCTCAAGAAACAGCTACAGGGCCTGAAAAGACCATGAATGAAGACACTAGATTATACTGCATTTGGTATTATAGAAAGAAGAGGGAAAGGGAAGGCAGAGAATGAGGATGGGCAAGTAGGGGAAGTATAGAAAAAACAGTGGACTTACTGCTCAGTCAAGTATTGTATCTGTCAGAGTTATTTGCAGTAAACAGAAACCACTTTTATTTTAAGCAGAAGATACTTTAATACAGGGACATGCATGCTTACAAAATCGTTTGAAGAACTGAAGGAGCAGAGTCTCTGCTGTTTCCCAGAAATGGCTCCTAGAATGGGATTACTAAACACACTCACGGGAGGGGAGCTTCAGAAAGCTGAGCAATCAGGCTTCCTGAGTGGCTCCGTGGTAAAGAATCTGCCTGCCAATGCAGGAGACATGGGTTCGATCCCCGATCCAGGAGGATCCTGCATGCCCCAGAGCAACTAAGCCTGTGGACCACAACTACTGAGGCTGTACTCTAGAACCCGGGAGCTGCAACTACTGAGCCCACCTGCAGCAATTACTGAAGCCCACTCACCCTGGAGCCCGTGCTTCAGAACAAGAGAAGCCGCAACTAGAGAGTAGCCCCCACTCATCGCAATAGAGAAAAGTCCATTCAGCAACAAAGACCCAGCACAGCCTTTTTTTAAAAAAAAGAAGAAAGGTGAGGAATCACAACTTATTGCTGGGACTTTCCTGGTGGTCCGGTGGCTAAGACTCCGCACTCACATTTCAGGGGGCCCAGGTCCAATCCCTGGTCAGAAAACTAGATCCCACATGCGACATCAAAGACCTAGCACAGGGAAATAACTAAATGAAAGTGAAAGTGTTAGTCACTCAGTCCTGTCTGACTCTTCGTATAAATAACTATTTTTAAAAAAACAAAGCTTTATTGCTGAAACTGTTGAATTCAAGAACACAGTGCTCTGGCTGTGATCCAGAAGGCGATGTTGTTAACACTCCCTCGAAACCTTCAGTGGCCAAGAGCTACTGCATGGATGCGGAACACTGCTGCGAAAAGCCTGGCACCTTGCAGTCATGCTGGCCAGCACCAAGCGCCAAAGCAGCCAGGGGGTAGCTCCTATCTCACTTCTACTTTTCAAGTCTCTTGGATGTGTAGACTATAGATAGATCATAATTTAGAAACAAAATCCTAGTGGCAAAAAAATCTGGGATGTATAGTTGTGGGTTTTCTAGCCAGTACAGGAAGGTGTATGCAAAGGAGACAGAATATGGGTCAGTCGTATCCATCACAAATGTATATGTATCTACCTGTAAAATCTGAGCCAGAACCAGCATGAGAGTGAAGCAGAAGTTTAAGATTTTTTTCATTTTACAAACCAATAAGGGGATGCAGAGGACTTTTGTTGCAGAAAGACGTTACCAACTGTGATCTACTATGACCATCATTTTATAAGAGAAGTAATACTTTTTTACAACAAAAGAGTGGGAAGGTTACATTCGCCGAATTTAAGAACTAGATAAATGTAACTTCAAGAAAAACAGTAGGTTGTCTTTCTCAGTGAACACCTTGTCCGAGTGTGGCAATCTATGAAAGCACTGAAGTAGTGTGAAGTCAGGCTTACAAGATGGCTCAGTGGTAAAGAATCTGCCTGCTAATGCAGGCGACACAGACTGCAGCTATGAAATTAAAAGACACTTGCTCCTTGGAAGAAAAGCTATGACAGACCTAAATATTGACAGGCAGAGACATCAATTCGCCAACAAGGGTCCGTCTAGTCAAAGCTATGGTTTTTTCTAGTAGTCATGTATGGATGTGAGAGTTGGACTCTAAAGAAGACTGAGCACTGAAGAGCTGATGCTTGTGAACTGTGGTGCTGGAGAAGACTAAAGAGTCCCTTGAACAGCAAGGAGATCAAACCAGTCAATCCTAAAAACTCAACCCTGAATATTCCCTGGGAGAACTGATAGTGAAGCTGAAGCTCCAATACTTGGGCCAGCTGATGCAAAGAGCCGACTCACTGGAAAAGACCCTGATGCTGGGAAAGACTGAAGACAGGTGGAGAAGCAGGCAACAGAGGATGAGATGGTTGGATGGCATCACTGACTCAATGGACATGAGTTTGAGCAAACTCTCGAAGACAGTGAAGGACAGGGAAGATGGCCGTGCTGCGGTTCATGGAGTCACAAAGAGTCAGACACAACTTAGTGACTAAACAACAACAGGTGTAAGGTCACTGCCCCTTGCCAGGAAAAATAAAAAAAAAAGTAGCTTCTTACCCAGTCCTGCTTAAAACGAGCTGAATGAACCTTACTTCTGGGCCTTCATTTCTTCCTAACTAAAATTATTATTATATAAATACTAACATTTAAGAAAGGAGGGGAAAGAAAGGTATGAAAGAAACAGTTTCTAAAAGAACATATACAGTAGCACCTCTTATTGGCAGTTTCACTTGCTGAGATTTCACTTACCCATGGTCAATTGCTGCCTGAAAGTATATTAAATGGAAAATTCCAGAAGTAATCAGTCCACAAGTTTTAAGTTGCACATCATTCTAAGTAGCATCATGAAATCTCAAGCCATGGGACAGAAAACATCCCATTGTTCAGTGTATATATGAATCCATGCTGAATTCTCTGCCCACCTATTAGTCTCTTAGCAGCTGTGGCTTTATCAGCTATATTATCACAGTAGTATATTCATATAACGTTTATTATGGTATATTGCCACACTGTTCTATTTTATTAATGGTTACTATTGTTAATCTCTTACTGTGTCTAATTTATGTTAAACTTTATCATAGGTGTATATATATCATATGTGTAATTTATATGTAATTACATATATGTATCATATGTGTAATTTATAAATTAAACTGTATCATAGATGTATATTTATGTATAGGAAATATAGGGTTTGGTACAATCTGTGGTTTAAGGCATCCACTGAGGGTCTCGGAAAGTATCCCCTATAAATAAGAGGGAACTACTGTAATAAGAAAATGCCAATTTAAAAATAAGATACATTAAAAATAAAAAAATAAGATAGATTAGTGAAGCTCTTAGATCCCTTAATGGCTCTGAAGGTCTATTATTTCACTTTTTATCTGGACTCCTAATAAACTTCTACCTGAACTTCAACTTGTAGACTCTACAACTGTCCCATTCAGGGATTCAGATTTAATAAGGAAAAACAGATTTTTTCATATCACTCTATTTGTTTGAAAACATTCTGTGGATACCAATTATCAGTAAACTATAATACATGCTATTCAGTTTGACATTCAAGATTGTCTTCAACCTGATCCTAACCCATATTGCCCACAATTTCTGCCCCCAAAATGACTAGTATCAGTCACCTAAGTAGGTCCCTTTACTTAGGTTACCATTTTCCCTCATTTCAACAGATATCCATTGAGCTTATTAATTATCTCCTATGTGCCAGACTTTGTGTTAGAAACATTAACAAATTCAACTCTGAAACAGGCTCAGCCCCTGCTAGACTGACCACCCATCCAGGTTGCCCAAGACCATCTCAGATTTAGTGCTAAAAGCCCCCTGTCCTGAGAAACCCCTGAGTCCTAGGAAAGCTGAGACAGTTAATCATGCTGGTCCCTATCTACAGGAAATTATGAGGTTCTTCAGATCCTTTCTGGGGCTTCCTAAATGGCTCAGTGGTAAAGAATCTGCCTGCAGTGCAGGAGGTGCAAGAGACACAAGTTCGATGCCTGCCTGGGTCAGAAATATTCCCTGGAGAAGGAAATGGCAACACATTCCAGTATTCTTGTCTGGTAATCCCATGGACAGAGGAGCTTGGCCATGGGGTTGCAAAGTGTTGGACACAACTGAGCACACACACTAAGATCCCTCCTAACTTAGAAACTGAATAGATGCACATTCCTTTTTTTTTCCATTTATTTTTTAAAGTTTATTTTCAATTGGAGGATAATTCCTTTACAATACTGTACTGGTTTCTGCCAGACAACAACGTGAATCAGTTGTAAGTATGCATATATCCCCTTCCTCTTGAACCTCACCCCCACACCCCACACCATCCTACCCCTCGGGGATGTCACAGAGCTCCGGGTTGAGCTACCTCTGTTATACTTCCCATTCAGTTCAGTTCAGTTGCTTAGTTGTGTCTGACTCTTTGCGACACCATGCACTGTAGCACGCCAGGCTTCCCAGCTGATCACAAACTCCCGGAGCTTGCTCAAACTCATATCCTTCTAAGTCGGTGATGCCATCCAACCATCTCATCCTCTGTCATTCCCTTCTTCTCCCACCTTCAATCTTTCCCAGTATTAGGGTCTTTTCAAATGAGTCAGCTCTTCCCATCAGGTGGCCAAAGTATTGAAGCTTCAGCATTAGTTCTTCCAATGAATATTCCAACACCACAATTCAAAAGCATCAATTCTTCGATGCTCAGCTTTCCTTATGGTCCAACTTTCACATCCATACATGACTACTGGAAAAACCATAGTTTTGACTAGACGGACCTTTGTTGGCAAAGTAATGTGTCTGCTGTCTAGGTCAGTCATAGCTTTTCTTCCAAGGAGCAAGCATCTTTTAATTTCATGGCTGCAGTCACCATCTGCAGTGATTTTGGAGCCCAAGAAAATAAAGTCTGTCACTGTTTCCATTGTTTCCCATCTATTTGCCATAAAGTGATGGGACCAGATACGGTGATCATAGTTTTCTGAATGTTGAGCTTTAAGCCAACTTTTTCACTTTCTTCTTTAACTTTCANTTCCAAGGAGTAAGCATCTTTTAATTTCATGGCTGCAATCACCATCTACAGTGATTTTAGGGCCCAAAAAGGGTGGGTGGGGACTTGCAATTGGGCGGGATTAAGCGAGAAGGGGTCCTGAGGCTCTGGAGAACCGAACAAGTAGCCTGAGCGTACTAGAGAGAATATTGGTTCTTTCCTCAGCGCCTCCCCTAACCCCAATCCTGCTCCAAGTGCTGGAGGCCCCGCATGAACGAGGTGGGCAATGGCCCTGCCCTCCTGGAGCTTATAGTCTAGGGAAGGGATAGACAAGAAAATGCGTGAAGGTGTCATAAAATACCAGACAGTGATAAATCTCACGAAGAAAATAGTAAGAAATGAGAAGGGGACGAAGTGGGTCTGAGGAACTGTCTTTTGACCGACCCGAAGAAAGTGATAAGAGTCATAGGAAAAAGCCATCCAGGTGAAGGGAACTGTGCTGACCTTGAAAGATAGCTACCAGGGGTTTAAGTGCCTTGCAAATGATAACTTTGTTGGGTTTTGCAAGATGAAAATTGGAAGTTCCTTAGGAAATTATGGCTCACTTATTCAGTGCAAGTACAAAGAAAAGTATATTTGAGTTTGAAGTGTTGTAGAGGTTTTGTGTGTGTGTTTTCCCCCAAATGAGGAGGACCTGGAAGAGGAGGACTAGCAGAGGAAAAGAGAGTGATTGGGAGGTGGGGAGGAAAGCAGTGGTTGCCGCAGAGAGAAGTGAAAAGGAAAGTGTAATAAGGAAGCTGTGGCACAGTCAAAGGAATGGCCTGTCCTAGTTGTCCCCTTCCTCCTAACAAACTCAGGAGACAGTGCTAGTACTTTACCATATATCTCAGCTGAGCCCCAGAACTATGCCCACAAGTCAGGAGAGCTGGTGGAGAAGGACACAAGACTTGATCACTGGTTAAGGCAAATCCTGATTTCTGACTCCACTGAAGCTCACTGATGCAGTGTAGGCTCAGGTGAAGCTTTGAGGAGGTGGCTTATTTAAAATGTTTTATAATCTTATACGGCAGCGTAAGCCACATTAAATCACAGAATTTTATAACAGCGAATTCACTTCATCCCTTGTATTTTCACTGATGGCGAGATTGTGCTAGTTGGTGCCAGAGCCAGGAGGTCCCATTTTCACCATCTTCAGCTCTTTCCCCCTTCTCTCCCTTTACTTGATAAAGTTCTTCCCACTGGCTACTAAACAAGTGGAAACAGCTTTGTGGAGAACCCCAGAATTGAGTTAATCTAAGACATTATAATTATATGAGGTCTTAGCTTCTTCCACAAGTATTTTTTTATTGGTGTGCCAGTGGGTTGGGGGGCTAAGTTACAGCCTCACCTCTTAAGGAGCTTAAGTAGATAAAGCGAATAAATAACTCACCAATTACAATTTACAGGAAGCAGTACCTTGAAGAAGAATTGGAGGGCGAGTCAGTTCTTAGTATAGCAGAGAGATGGAGAGCAGCAAACAGGATGTGAGTATTAAGAATTTATGTCAGATTAGTATCAGCTTGTTTTGTCATGGATATGTTAATAATCTGAGTACCCACCATCTCCTTAAACATTTGTTGTCTTATTAACGTGGACTCACATAAGTGGTGATGGGAGAAACTACTGGGGCCAATAGACTTGGTACCTTCCCATATTCTTTTTATTCACAATTAGCATTTGCATGATAAACTATCCATGTTCAGCATTGTAATTGCAAACAGGCCTCAGTAAAACTCTATACAACTGGATGAGAGGGAATTTCATTGAAAATTGCCAAGACTTTTGAGGGGTGAAGAATCATATACCGTGAGCAGATAGAAGATTTCTTACAGAGAAGACGCTAGAGTGTAACTGAGTCATGTTACTTGCAAAGCCTTGTGATGAAGATTCACAAAAAGACACTAAAGAATTTATGACCCTTTGGACTGGGATGGGGGCAGGGTAGACCTTATCTGGTGGCTAAACTATGACCTATTGCCTGAAGTCAAGCGTTGACCCCTTGTGATCATATCTAGAAAGGCTTTAAAGAGCTTTGTTCTCACGGAATTCACTGGGTTCTTGAATGGCAGTCTTCTCAGACCAGATTCTTTTCCAGTCTTTTTAATGGTCAGACCAAGGAAAGCAGAGCTGGGGGGAAAGAACAGGAGGAGTAATTGCTCTTCCTTAGCACATTAAAAAAAAAAAAAGTGCATCTTTTGGAAAATCTAAAAAGTCAACACATTTTTTAAGGATGGTGCATTTACATGATAGTTGATGAGGCTATTTTGGAAAGACTGGTCAAAACACGTGAGAACAAGGTGTGAGACAGAAATCAAAGAGCCATCCTTTTTTAAAAATGTGTTCATTCCTCTACCAATGGTGAGCAAAGCCCCTGTGCCTCCTGCCCACCCCAGCTCGCCACTAAGCCCCACTGCTGCATATGTATTTAATAATTAGATATGACTATTTAAGATTAGGAGCTACTGTGTTTGCCATTTCAAAATTCAGAGTAGTCTATCTCTGTTATTTGTGGGCCTCCTAATTATGCCAACCTTACCATTATTAAGATATATCATTGTTGTGGTTATTTTATTTAAAAAGAAGTACATGCTTGTGAAACATCTCAAATAATAGAGAAATTAAAGGACAAAGCCCCCTGTATTTTAGTGGAAATTAATGATAAAAGCAAAGGTTTAAGATGGTTGTTGCTGTTGTTACTGGCATTAAAAACAGTAACACCCCAACAACAACAACAAAAAAGTAAGTTTAGTTTTGACGAGGCCATTTTGACATAGCCAGATGCAAATAGCTATGAAAATTGGTCCTATTTCATACTTATTAGCCAGACACTGTAATTTACTCTTTGGATGACATCAATCTTTGCTGACAATTAAATTAGATACTATAGTCTAAGCACTTATCAAAGAATCTCGCTGCAAAGGGAAAAGCTCAGTTTTTCCGCATACCAAGCAATGCTCTGTGGCTGCAACTGGATGTCCTACAGCATAGCTCGATTCTGACACTGTCGTCCCTGCCCCCCTGCATGCATACACATACACACACACACACTTCAGATGCCAATTGCAAGATTACCTGTGCTTCTGACCAACCAGCTGTAGATTGGGAGGGCTTCCTTGGGTTCACTTAATTTGCTGAAATGGATCACGGAACTGAAAGAAACACTTATGTTTATCAGTTGATTAAATGAGATAAAGGACACAGATGAACAGCCAGAGAAAGAAATACAGAGGGCAAGGTCTAGCAGAGTCGCAAGCGCGGGCGCTTTCGTCTCTGAGGTATGTCACTCCCCTCCCCCTTGTATGTGTTTACCAACCTGAAAGCTCTCTAAAACCCCTAGCACTGGGGTTTTATGGAGGCTTCCCCACACAAGCACCGTCAATCAGTAACTCCTGTTTCTAGCCCCTCTCCCCTCTCTGGAGGATGAGGGGTGAACTGATAATCCCAAGCTTCTAATCATGGTTTGGTCTTGCTGGGGACTGGCCCTATCCAGGGGCCCACCCTGAGCCACTTCTCTAGAACAAAAGATGCTCCTAGTGTTCTTGTCACTGAGGAATTTCCAAGGCTTTTAGGAGCCTGGGACCTGGTCAAAGACAATGATTAAACAAGAGATGTTCCCAGTGTTCTTATCGCTTAGGAAATTAAAAAGATTTTAGAAGTTCTGTGCCAGGAACCAAGGACAGAGACCAATATTCATATTCTGTTATCTCACATTGGCATATAGAAGATGTTAAATACTTGGGAATTTATTATGTACATGCATTGATTTGTGAGGCAGATGTTACTCTGAAAACCTTAAGATCGTGAGATAAATTTTTCAGATCACACAACTTAGCTTCACTAAGAGAGTGTCTTGTGACCAATATCTTTACACGAAAACTCTCTTTCCTCTGTTCTACGTTATTCCCCTATAGACAGATCTACATTATTCCCCTGTAAACAGGTCTCCATGGGGATCCTCTGGGCAAGAATACTGAAATGAGTTGCCATACCCTCCTCCAGGGGACCTTCCCAACCCAGGGATCGATCGAACCCAGGTCTCCTGCATTGCAGGCAGATTCTTTACCATCTGAGCCACCAGGAAAGCTATAGACAGATCAAGAGATTCAGAATTCAAGAGCCATCAAGAGAAATCAAGTACAGTGTGAAAAAGGTAACTTTGCGTTAGGAAGATCCCCTGGAGAAAGGATGGGCTACCCGCTCCAGTATTCTTGGGCTTCCCTGGTGGCTCAGACTGTAAAGGATCCACCTGCAATGTGGGAAACCTGGGTTTGATCCCTGGGTTGGGAAGATCCCCTGGGGGAGGGAACGGCTACACACTCCAGTATTCTTGCCTGGAGAATTCCACGGACAGAGGAGACTGCAGGCTACAGTCTATGGGGTTGCAAAGAGTCGAACACAACTGAAGACCTTCACTTCACTTCACATTATCATCCACTCATTGAATTTCAGTTCAGGTTCAAAAGCAGATCAAGAAGGAGTACAGAGTTAAAAAACAAATGTAAAGACTTATGTAGTGCTTCAGTTCCATATTATCAGGGAAAGCTATGGAGGCTGAAGGACACATGACATGATTATACAGTTCACAAGGGGAATAAGACCTATTCTTTCAAGTATCGTTCCTCTAACAAAATAGTGATAGAGCAAAAAGTAAACTTATTTTTCCTGGAGAGAGATGATTTCCACATTGTTCTCTGCGACTCATTTGTTTATGTAAATCTTTAAGTGATATTATGTGACGGGCACTATTGGAGCCTGAGACTGCCCCTCATGGATCTCATTCTCATGAAGGAAGTGATAAATCCTATGAAGAAAAAGTAAGGGAGTAGATGGTGGAAATCAGTGAAAGACCGCGAATGGGTATGGAGTTTCTTTGTAGGGGTGATGAAAGTATGCCACAGCTAATTGTGGTGGTGGTTGCAAACCCTGTGAATATGCTAGAAACCACTAAATTATATGCTTTAAATAGTGAATTGCATAGTATGTGAGTTATATCTCAATAAAGCTGTTATTTAAAAAAAAACAAAAACAGTTTAAAAAAAATGGTCAAAAGACATGGAGCAGATGTTTCAGTGAAGAAGACCTACAAATGATGAGTAAGCACATGGAAAAGATGCCCAGCAGAATTAGCTAGGGCGGTGCAAATCAAAACCACGGCAAGAAATAACCACATGCCTTTCAGGATGACTAAAGGGAAAAACCACGAGAGCATTTTCTGGTGCACATGCAGAAAAGCTGGCTCCTTCACACATTACTGGTGAAAGCATAAAAGGGTGCGATGACTCTGGTATGGAATATGACAGTTTCTTCTGAAACTAAACATGCACTTAGCAGGTCAGTTGCTCTCTTGTGCACTGATCCCAAAGAAACAAAACATAATGACAAAAATCCTGTACTTGAGGGTTTACAGCAGCTTTATTTGTCATAGCCAAAAACTAGAAACAACCTGATTGTCTTTTAACAGATGAATGATTAAGCAATAAACTATAATACATTCATATCATGTAATACTACTCAGCAGTAAAAAGGAACAAACTACTGCTATATATAGCAACTTGGATGGATCTGAGGGAACTATGCCAAGTGAAAAGAAGCAACCTCAGAATGTTATATGTTATATGATCTTGTTATGATCTTAATGTTTGTGTTCCCTCAAAATTTATATGCTGAGGACTTCCCTTGTGGTGTGGTGGGTGAGAATCCACCTGCCAATGCAAGGGGCATGGGTTTGATCCCTGGTCCAGAAAGATGTGTTCCTTCATACGTGGAGGAACAGCTGAAGCCCGTGTGCCTGCACACCCAAGAGCCTATGCTCCGCAACAAGAGATGCCACCACTTTGAGAAGCCCTCACACCACAAACAGAGAGGAGCCCCCACTAGTAAAACAATGAAGACCCATCGCAGTCATCAGTTAGTCAGTAAACGGGCTTCCCTGGTGGCTCACTGGCAGATTCACCTGCCAGAGCGGGAGATGCCAGTTCTATCCCTGGATCGGAAAGATCCCCTGAAGAGGAAATGGCAGCCCACTGCAGGATTCCTGCCTGGGCAATCCCCTGGACAGAGGAGCCTGGCGGCCTACAGTCCATGGGATCAAAAAGAGTCGGACACGACTTTGTGCCTAAACACAGACACACACACAAATAAATCAATACAAATTATTATTTTTTAATATCATAGATTAAAAGAAGTCAGAGAACTAGCTCAGTCTCCCTCTGCCTTGAAAGGACATGGTGAGAAGATGCCTGTCTAGAAACTAGGTAAAGGACCTTAACTAGAACCAGCTATGCTAGGACCCAGAGCCTGGACTTCCAGCCTTTGGAACTGTAGGCAATAAATGTTTGTTGTTTAAGTCACACCATCTATACTACTCTGTTATGGCAACCCAAGCTAAAAGAGGTCCCATTTACATTTTTTAAATTACAAAATTATAGAGATGGAGGACAGATTAATGGTTGGGATTTTGGAAGAGATAACTGGTTATAAAAAGAAGCACAAAATATCCACTTCCTCCCTCGCCTTCTCCTTCTCCTTCAGGGGTATCCTTCTTATAGAACTATTTTGTATCTTGACTGTGATGGTGGTCATAACAATTTACACAAGTGATAAAGTGACAAAACTAAACACACACACACATACATGAGCGTATGTAAAACTGGTAAAATCTGAATAAAGTGAGTAGACTTATCAATTCCCTGGCTGTGATATTGTGAGTATGATGCAAGATGTTGTCGTGAAAGGAAACCTGGGTGAGGAGCATATAGAGTTTCTATGTTATTTCTTATAACCACATGGGGATCTACAATTATCTCAAAAACTTAAGGAAACAAAACTAACGACAACAAAAAAAANAATTTACTCTTTGGATGACATCAATCTTTGCTGACAATTAAATTAGATACTATAGTCTAAGCACTTATCAAAGAATCTCGCTGCAAAGGGAAAAGCTCAGTTTTTCCGCATACCAAGCAATGCTCTGTGGCTGCAACTGGATGTCCTACAGCATAGCTCGATTCTGACACTGTCGTCCCTGCCCCCCTGCATGCATACACATACACACACACACACTTCAGATGCCAATTGCAAGATTACCTGTGCTTCTGACCAACCAGCTGTAGATTGGGAGGGCTTCCTTGGGTTCACTTAATTTGCTGAAATGGATCACGGAACTGAAAGAAACACTTATGTTTATCAGTTGATTAAATGAGATAAAGGACACAGATGAACAGCCAGAGAAAGAAATACAGAGGGCAAGGTCTAGCAGAGTCGCAAGCGCGGGCGCTTTCGTCTCTGAGGTATGTCACTCCCCTCCCCCTTGTATGTGTTTACCAACCTGAAAGCTCTCTAAAACCCCTAGCACTGGGGTTTTATGGAGGCTTCCCCACACAAGCACTGTCAATCAGTAACTCCTGTTTCTAGCCCCTCTCCCCTCTCTGGAGGATGAGGGGTGAACTGATAATCCCAAGCTTCTAATCATGGTTTGGTCTTGCTGGGGACTGGCCCTATCCAGGGGCCCACCCTGAGCCACTTCTCTAGAACAAAAGATGCTCCTAGTGTTCTTGTCACTGAGGAATTTCCAAGGCTTTTAGGAGCCTGGGACCTGGTCAAAGACAATGATTAAACAAGAGATGTTCCCAGTGTTCTTATCGCTTAGGAAATTAAAAAGATTTTAGAAGTTCTGTGCCAGGAACCAAGGACAGAGACCAATATTCATATTCTGTTATCTCACATTGGCATATAGAAGATGTTAAATACTTGGGAATTTATTATGTACATGCATTGATTTGTGAGGCAGATGTTACTCTGAAAACCTTAAGATCGTGAGATAAATTTTTCAGATCACACAACTTAGCTTCACTAAGAGAGTGTCTTGTGACCAATATCTTTACACGAAAACTCTCTTTCCTCTGTTCTACGTTATTCCCCTATAGACAGATCTACATTATTCCCCTGTAAACAGGTCTCCATGGGGATCCTCCGGGCAAGAATACTGAAATGAGTTGCCATACCCTCCTCCAGGGGACCTTCCCAACCCAGGGATCGATCGAACCCAGGTCTCCTGCATTGCAGGCAGATTCTTTACCATCTGAGCCACCAGGAAAGCTATAGACAGATCAAGAGATTCAGAATTCAAGAGCCATCAAGAGAAATCAAGTACAGTGTGAAAAAGGTAACTTTGCGTTAGGAAGATCCCCTGGAGAAAGGATGGGCTACCCGCTCCAGTATTCTTGGGCTTCCCTGGTGGCTCAGACTGTAAAGGATCCACCTGCAATGTGGGAAACCTGGGTTTGATCCCTGGGTTGGGAAGATCCCCTGGGGGAGGGAACGGCTACACACTCCAGTATTCTTGCCTGGAGAATTCCACGGACAGAGGAGACTGCAGGCTACAGTCTATGGGGTTGCAAAGAGTCGAACACAACTGAAGACCTTCACTTCACTTCACATTATCATCCACTCATTGAATTTCAGTTCAGGTTCAAAAGCAGATCAAGAAGGAGTACAGAGTTAAAAAACAAATGTAAAGACTTATGTAGTGCTTCAGTTCCATATTATCAGGGAAAGCTATGGAGGCTGAAGGACACATGACATGATTATACAGTTCACAAGGGGAATAAGACCTATTCTTTCAAGTATCGTTCCTCTAACAAAATAGTGATAGAGCAAAAAGTAAACTTATTTTTCCTGGAGAGAGATGATTTCCACATTGTTCTCTGCGACTCATTTGTTTATGTAAATCTTTAAGTGATATTATGTGACGGGCACTATTGGAGCCTGAGACTGCCCCTCATGGATCTCATTCTCATGAAGGAAGTGATAAATCCTATGAAGAAAAAGTAAGGGAGTAGATGGTGGAAATCAGTGAAAGACCGCGAATGGGTATGGAGTTTCTTTGTAGGGGTGATGAAAGTATGCCACAGCTAATTGTGGTGGTGGTTGCAAACCCTGTGAATATGCTAGAAACCACTAAATTATATGCTTTAAATAGTGAATTGCATAGTATGTGAGTTATATCTCAATAAAGCTGTTATTTAAAAAAAAACAAAAACAGTTTAAAAAAAATGGTCAAAAGACATGGAGCAGATGTTTCAGTGAAGAAGACCTACAAATGATGAGTAAGCACATGGAAAAGATGCCCAGCAGAATTAGCTAGGGCGGTGCAAATCAAAACCACGGCAAGAAATAACCACATGCCTTTCAGGATGACTAAAGGGAAAAACCACGAGAGCATTTTCTGGTGCACATGCAGAAAAGCTGGCTCCTTCACACATTACTGGTGAAAGCATAAAAGGGTGCGATGACTCTGGTATGGAATATGACAGTTTCTTCTGAAACTAAACATGCACTTAGCAGGTCAGTTGCTCTCTTGTGCACTGATCCCAAAGAAACAAAACATAATGACAAAAATCCTGTACTTGAGGGTTTACAGCAGCTTTATTTGTCATAGCCAAAAACTAGAAACAACCTGATTGTCTTTTAACAGATGAATGATTAAGCAATAAACTATAATACATTCATATCATGTAATACTACTCAGCAGTAAAAAGGAACAAACTACTGCTATATATAGCAACTTGGATGGATCTGAGGGAACTATGCCAAGTGAAAAGAAGCAACCTCAGAATGTTATATGTTATATGATCTTGTTATGATCTTAATGTTTGTGTTCCCTCAAAATTTATATGCTGAGGACTTCCCTTGTGGTGTGGTGGGTGAGAATCCACCTGCCAATGCAAGGGGCATGGGTTTGATCCCTGGTCCAGAAAGATGTGTTCCTTCATACGTGGAGGAACAGCTGAAGCCCTTGTGCCTGCACACCCAAGAGCCTATGCTCCGCAACAAGAGATGCCACCACTTTGAGAAGCCCTCACACCACAAACAGAGAGGAGCCCCCACTAGTAAAACAATGAAGACCCATCGCAGTCATCAGTTAGTCAGTAAACGGGCTTCCCTGGTGGCTCACTGGCAGATTCACCTGCCAGAGCGGGAGATGCCAGTTCTATCCCTGGATCGGAAAGATCCCCTGAAGAGGAAATGGCAGCCCACTGCAGGATTCCTGCCTGGGCAATCCCCTGGACAGAGGAGCCTGGCGGCCTACAGTCCATGGGATCAAAAAGAGTCGGACACGACTTTGTGCCTAAACACAGACACACACACAAATAAATCAATACAAATTATTATTTTTTAATATCATAGATTAAAAGAAGTCAGAGAACTAGCTCAGTCTCCCTCTGCCTTGAAAGGACATGGTGAGAAGATGCCTGTCTAGAAACTAGGTAAAGGACCTTAACTAGAACCAGCTATGCTAGGACCCAGAGCCTGGACTTCCAGCCTTTGGAACTGTAGGCAATAAATGTTTGTTGTTTAAGTCACACCATCTATACTACTCTGTTATGGCAACCCAAGCTAAAAGAGGTCCCATTTACATTTTTTAAATTACAAAATTATAGAGATGGAGGACAGATTAATGGTTGGGATTTTGGAAGAGATAACTGGTTATAAAAAGAAGCACAAAATATCCACTTCCTCCCTCGCCTTCTCCTTCTCCTTCAGGGGTATCCTTCTTATAGAACTATTTTGTATCTTGACTGTGATGGTGGTCATAACAATTTACACAAGTGATAAAGTGACAAAACTAAACACACACACACATACATGAGCGTATGTAAAACTGGTAAAATCTGAATAAAGTGAGTAGACTTATCAATTCCCTGGCTGTGATATTGTGAGTATGATGCAAGATGTTGTCGTGAAAGGAAACCTGGGTGAGGAGCATATAGAGTTTCTATGTTATTTCTTATAACCACATGGGGATCTACAATTATCTCAAAAACTTAAGGAAACAAAACTAACGACAACAAAAAAAATGGGGTAGGCAGCATTTGTGGCATTCAGAGGACAGCGGGACGGAGGGTGATGTATCAGAGAGAAGAGGGGCAGGAAGTGAGTTTAGGGAGGCAGCCCAGAGCCGACCACACGGTGCTGGCAGGCCGTGATGAGATGCTTACCTTTTTTTTTCCTTAATCTGATGAAACACCGCTGAAGGGTTTTGACCAGGGAGAAATAAGAGCAGATTTATGTTAGCCCTCCATGTGGAAACATCCAAGTCTGCAGCCTGAAGACCAGGTCCCAAACTGGAGACTGAGATTTGATGTCAATACTATTCAAAGCCATGGCCCTGCAGGAGACAACCCAAGGAGTGAGTGTTTGTAGGACAGAGTTTTAAGGAGTCAACCTGGGGAACATTCCAGCATTTAGAAATACTGAGAAAAGGCAGTAAGATAAATGAGAAACCAGAACAGATGGGTGTGTGAAAAGCCAAGGGAAGAAACTTATTCCAAGAAGAACAGAGTGATTTTTTTTTTTTTTTTTAAGGACCTTCCTGGTGTTGTAGTGGTTAAGGCTCCACTTTCCAATGCAAGGCACAAGGCTTCAATCCCTGGCTGGGACACTTAAGTTTCCACATGCCTCAGGATGCAGTCAAAAATTTTTTAAAAAGAGAGTGATGAGTGTTGTCATGTTTTTGAGCAGCCAAGTCAGGGTAGAGAATTGAGCCTTGAATTTGATAAGACAGAGTCTGCTGATGATCTTGACAGGAGTAGTTCAAACAGCAGGAGGGACAAAAACATTAAACCTAATAGCGAATGGGCTTCCCTGGTGACTCAGATGGTAAAGAATCTGCCTGCAATGCAGGAAACCTGGGTGGGGAAGATCCCCTGGAGGAGGGCATGGCAATCCACTCCAATATTCTTGCCTGGAGAATCCCATGGACAGAGGAACTGGTGGGTTGCAGTCCATGGAGTCACAAAGAGTTGGACACAACTAAGCAACTAACACTTTCACTTCACTCACAATAGTATTTTAAAAGTCATCATTAACATAATATTACATAAAAGTCACTTTTAATAGAGAATGGTTTAAGAAATCGGTGGAATTTACTTTAAAGGGAGCACAGATGCAGGGTGCTTGTCTTGAAAAGGAACTTAAGGTCCAGAAAACAATTATTTCTTTCACTACTATGAAGGAATGTATGATAATTTTATACGGTCAATTTATAATGAGAATTAACCAGCTGGAGTCGGGTTCAGATGATCCTAATTTTGTTGCTGCTGCCAAGTCGCTTCAGTCGTGTCTGACTCTGTGCAACCAACCCCAGAGACAGCAGCCCACCAGGCTCCGCCATCCCTGGGATTCTCCAGGCAAGAACACTGGAGTGGGTTTCCATTTCCTTCTCCAATGCATGCAAGTGAAAAGTGAAAGTGAAGTCGCGCAGTCGTTAGCGACCCCATGGACTGCAGCCCACCAGGCTCCTCCAGCCATGGGATTTTCAGGCAAGAGTACTGGAGTGGGGTGCCACTGCCTTCTCCGCCTAACTTGGTTAGCACTTCCAAAGCATCAGTCAAGAACCAGTTGGACTTCTCCCCGTCAGACCTGATCACAAAGTTGACCTTGCCATGACATGCCTATGTGATCTGGTGCTCATTGGCCTTGACCCCAGAGTGAACACAAGTATGTGGTTGTCTTCTGTCTTCTTCATGGCTCACCCAGGTCAGCAGGCCTTGATGGTGGCACAGTGGTCAAGCTCATTCCTCCTGGGAGTGCTCTTCCAGGGGTGTTGGGCTGCCTTCAGAGGCAGATGTAGATGTCTTTCAACGCCACTTCCCTCACTTTCAGCACCATCTTTGTGAAAAAGTCAAGAATCTTTAAAATGGACACCTTGATACCCACCCTGCTTGAGAAATAGAATCTCCTATGTATTGTAAGAGTCTGCCAACGTCTCACCTTCTCAGAAGCATCTACTTTTCTGAAGTTTGTCTTTATCTAAAGGAGAGTGTTGTTAAGGGATATGATAGTATTGATATAGTAGAAAGGGAAATGTGATGATATAAGGGAAATGTGTTTAGGACGAAATTCTTGAGTAAGGTGAGAGGGAAAGGAGTCCAGTTCTGTGGTGGAGGGACCAGCCTTAGCCGATGGGTTGTTGTTGACCAATCGCTCAGTCGTGTCCCTCTCTGTGCGACTCCACAGACTGTAGCCCACCAGGCTCCTCTGTCCATGGTATTCTCCAGGCAAGAATACTGGAGTGGGTTGCCATTTCCTTCTCCAGGGGATCTTCCTGACCCGGGGAGCAGGAGACAGTTCGTCCATTTCAACAAGAAGCAAGCTGAGAGTGTGGATAGTGATTCAGGTAGATTTGATAGTGAATTAGAATGGTGAGAAATTTCTTTCGTTTTTCAAAGAAATAAGAAATGAGATTATCAACTCAGTGTGAAAAAGGACAAGGAGATCTTGGAAGTTTGAGGTAAGAGGAAAAGGTGTGAAATTGTTTTCTTATACAATAGGGAGTGAATGATTTGGGAAAATAAAGCTTTGCAGAGCAGTTCGAGAGCTCACTTGAGATTATCATCTAATTCAATGTGATACCAGTTAGCATGGTTACAGGTTTTTCTCCAGTTATATTTATTTAGCTAGTGAATGCAAGCAAGCAGAGTAACCAGAGTTGGATTTAACCAAGGGTTGGGGTTTTACCCAGGAACATAACAGGAGGGAGTTGCATAACAGAAGTGTTAAGGAGTTGCAAGTTTTTGCAAAAGAGTGCTTATAATGATGAATCTAACCATTTAAGTTGGGGGATATGGAAAGTAAAAATAGAAGGGTGATGAAGTGAAAATTTAATCGAGTTAATAACTTAGAGATCCTGCTCCTATTAAGAAATGGTTAAAGGAGAATTCCCTGACCATCCAGTGGTTAAAACTGCCTTTCAATGGACGGGGTGCGGGTTTGATCGGGGAGCTAATAAGATCCCACATGCCTCATGGCCAAAAAACGAGAACATAAACAACAGAAACACTATCCATTTCAAGAAAGACTTTAAAAATGGTCCACATTAAAAAGAAAAAAATTTGTTGGAGAGGCCACGATCAGTGTGAGATGCAAGAAACAGAGGTTTCGGAAGAAAAGCATTTATTTTTAACGACTCAGGCTAGGGTGTCACCATGAAAATGAGTGCAAGGTGGACTGGAAAATAGGATGATTGGAAATGAGTGGATAAGGAACTGAGGCCAACACAGGGCTGAATTGTTTCCAAGGATGACGCAGCCACTAGGAATGATGACAGCAGGCGTTGTGTAACCAGGAGAATGAGTCAGGTTTTCAGATTTCCAGGGAATGAAGGGAAGTGGCCCAGGGGATCAGCAGACTGCAATATCCTGATGGCACGCACTTCAGAGGCCCCGAGTCTGGAGAAAGAGTTGGGATTAGGCAATGTGGCTCTCCAGCCTTCCAGTGAAACAGCTGAACCCACGCTGAGACTTGTAGAGGAGTGGGGTCCTCTTCCTTGGAAGATCAGAAAAAAGAAATCATGGCGTTTATGCTGGATTTTGAAAGATGAAATGAATTTTGAGAGAAATAGACTTGGAAAGATGTTTCCGGACAGAGATAAGGCCATGACCCCAGCGGAGGGAGCTAACGCTGGCGGTTCCGCGCTGGTGCCCCTGCCAAACGCCCCTGCTGGCCTGTCCCGGCGTCGCCCCAGTCGCCTGGTAAACCGTCGGCCGCTAGGTGGCAGTGTGTGCCTTTGGGCACCCTCCCTGCTCTTGTGGGTTTACAGGAGTTGGAAATGAGGATCCAGCCGAGATGAGCTAATGATGGGTTGGTGTATTTAGATAGGCTCGAGTGTGTGGTCCTAGAAGCGAATTGACAGCGCCCGCAAAAGAAAAGAACAAACTTGAGAACGCTTAGGCGAAAGATCAGGCAGAAGGTTAAAGGAACGGATGGGCTTTGATGTAATATAAGAATCAGAGAAAGGCAGAGACTTGGGCAGGGTTGTGTGTGCCCGAGCAACAGGGAAGGAGAGACAGATACAGTGATCTCCGTTTTGGCTTGTTTACTCAGAAAATAATTTTGAAAAACTATACAACCTGCCCCCCACCCCCCCCACACACACTTATTTTTAAGCTGATATCTAAAATGTTTTCATTGCTTTCCGGGATTTGTTTCTGCTGTCTCGATGGGTTTCAGGGCTATTGTTAGCCTTTCTGGTACCTTTGTGCAGATTAGGAAAAGGGGTGCCTCGGGGAAAAGCAGAATGGGCAGTTTTCTAGGGACCCTCCCTCTGTGCAGAGAAAACGTGCCCCTCCTTCTGGTTGAGAAGCACAGCTAGCCTGTAATTGCGGCTGTATTTCAGGCTCCACTTGCCCCTAAACTACAACCATACATGGGACTTCCCTGGCGGTCCAGTGGTTAAGACTTCACCTTCCAATGTAGGGACTGTGGGTTTGATCCCTGGTTAGGGAACGAAGATCCCACATGCCTTGTGGTCAAAAAACCAAAACAAAGTAGAAGCAATATTGTAACACATTCAGTAAAGACTTTAAAAATGGTCCACATCAAAGGTGGGGTGGGGGGGAAACACCACCTTTAAGAGCTTCCCTGGTGGCTCAGTGGTAAAGAATCAGCCTGCCAATGCTAAAGTTGCCCATGTGCCACAACTACTGAGCTTGTGCTCTACAGCCAGAGAACTGCAATTGCTGAAGCCACCTAACGGTAGAGCTTGTGCACAAACTAGAGTGGCCTCCACTCGCTGCAACTAGAGAAAAATCCGCACAGCAGTGAAGACCCAGCAGAGACAAAAATTAGAAAGATAAAAAATAATCCTTTAAAAATAAAAAAAAATTTTTTTAAGAAATTACAACCATATACATGGGCTCCTGTAGTTTTTTTTTTTTAACCTTTGATTACAAACATAACTCATTCCATATGTAGAATTATCAACTGCATGACAAAGCCATTGTCCATGGGCGAGCCAGTAAGCCAAATCATATTTGGTTTGTGTCAGAAAAATTCTGACTTTATTTCAAGTAAAAATGTTAATGTGTGTCCCTGTACCAACCAACCATCTTACTTCTCAACTCAGACAGATGTTCCGGAACTTTGCTGAGGGTTGTTTGTTTGTTTGTTTGTTTGTTTTAACCAATTGATGCTTCTAAAACTTTAGCATGTTTAGGAGTCACTTAGAAGGCTTGGTATTGTTACTATGAGTTTTTTGGTCCCTACCTTTCAGAGAGTCTGACCCAGCAAGTCTGGAGTGGAATTGTCAGTTTTCACATCTAACAAGCCCCCAGGAGATGCTAATGTCACCCATCCATGGATGGTCACCCTCTGAATATCACTGGGAAGACGCTTCCCCCTTTAATTAGTCCCATCAATGCCATATTGACTGTCAGAGCTCTATCTCTCAGGAACTACGCACTCTTAAATTGTGCGCAGTTAAACTTAAGATGGGTTAGAGATAACTTTTTTTTTTTACAAAGTAGGAGAAAGCAGTGGAAAGGAAGATGAGAAAGAAAAAAGGGTCAACCAGGCATATTCTTAAGAAAAACAATTTTAGAAAACTCATGAAAGCTGAAGTCTTGCAAAATTATTTTTATCAAAAACGGGTGGAGAAGAAGGGGAAGGATGACTAGGTGGAGCATAGAGGATTTTTGAGGCAGTGAAAGAACACTGTGTGATACTAGCATGCTAGATCTGAGTCATTATACGTTTTTCCCAGCACATAGACTGTACGCCACCAAGGGTAAACGCTAATGGAAGCTATGTAGGCTTACCCACTGTAAGCAGTGCACCAGTCTGGTGGGGGTGTTGATAATGTATTTTTTAAAAGGCCCAGTTCGAAACCTGCTGCTGCTGCTGCTGCTGCTAAGTTGCTTCAGTCGTGTCCGACTCTGCCACCCCATAGACGGCAGCCCATTGGGCTCAGTCATCCCTGGGATTCTCCAGGCAAGAACACTAGAGTGGGGTGCCATTTCCTTCTCCAATGCATGAAAGTGAAAGTGAAGTCGCTCAGTCGTGTCTGACTCAGTGACCCCATGGACTGCAGCCTACCAGGCTCCTCCCTCCATGGGAGTTTCCAGGCAAGAGTACTGGAGTGGGATGCCATTGCCTTCTCCAGTTCGAAACCTACTGTAGTAAAATTGTGTGTGAAATATGACTAATTAATTACAACTTTTTTTTAAAGTCTGTGTATTTCATGTTTTAGGCTGATGTCTTAACAAAGAGCATTTACGGACTAGAAGGAACAGTGGTAAATGTTTAGGGTAAAAAGGCCTCACAGCCAGATCAAAAATATGAAGCTGTGGTTATATCCCATGACCTATTTAGATTTCTTCTTATGGTCCCAGCATTGCCCATCAACCGTCTGGGGAACAAGAGTGGGTGGGCGGTCATCAGAAAACAAGCAGGAACTGGAGTTGACACAATTGTCTTCACAGGATGTAAAGATAGGTTGCCTAATGTAAACAGTGGTAGTTAAGAGGTTATTCTGGGAAGTGATAGAGTGATGAAGTCATGCTACTTACTGGGCAAATGACGCTCACTGACTTCCCAAGCTACATATAGAGAAAAATGCCTTTGAGGAAAGTCTGCCTGTGGGATCAGCCGTTGCATGACCTCTGGTTCAAGGGATCCCGACTTCCTGTTCTGTGTAGGATTCAGCACGGTGACAACTTCGTGCTTTACAGTTTTCAAAGAACTTGAATCTATATTATTTAATCTCCCAATAACTCCATGCCTGTCACCATTCTACTGATCAGCCAAGGTCATGCAGTTGGGAATGGGCCTTTTGCTTTACACCATAAATGTTTTTAACATCTGAAACTGCCCCATATAAAGCCAGTTCTTTGTGCTTTGTGAAATACTTTGTGGAAGTATTGCATAATATGTGCTTAGTCGCTTCAGTCGTGTCCTACTCTTTGCGACCCTATGGACTGCAGCCCGCCAGGCTCCTCTGTTCATGGGATTCTCCAGGCAAGAATACTGGAGTGGATTGCCATGTCCTCCTCCAGGAGTTCTTCCCGACCCAGGAATTGAACCCAGGTCTCCTGCATCTTCTGCATTGCAGGCAGATTCTTTACTGCTGAACCACAGGGAAGCCCCATTGCATGACTAAACTAAAATAATCTATGACTTTTTAATATCCACTAGCAGATTTCCTTTTCTAAATACGTTTCATCCAATGCTCTCAGTATTTTATTTTTTCATATTTTTTCATTTCTGTAGCTAAGACAGATGAACAGCAGGGGAAAATGAAACAAATGTATGCAGGGTGACTGGTGTTTGACTTTTTTAATGGCGACTCTATACGTGGATAATTGAAAATGACCAATATATTCCTCAGCTTAAGGAGAAAGCAAAAAGAACTTTAAACTATTGGCATGATGCTAAGCATTTCTTCGACTTGATCTGATTTAATCCTTCTAACAACTTGTGAGACGGAACAGAGCTTTAGCTACTTTGTTTAGGGTTGTGACGTAAAATACTTCTCCAAGTTCTGTGCATAGATATGTTCCAAACATTTCATGGGACATATTGGAAAAAGAAGTTGCAGTCTACTCCAGTATTCTTGTCTTGCCTGGAGAATCCCATGGACAGAAGAGCCTTGGTGGGTTTTGGTCCAGAGCATCACAAAGAGTCGGACACAACTAAAGTGACTTAATATAAACACACATTTATACTAAAAGAAGTATTCACTGTTTATCTGAAATCCAAATTTAATAGCATTCGATTGATTTTTTTTTTGCTAGATCTGACAGCTCTGCCAGTTTCTTTTATCCTACATATTAAAAATAATGTACTTTCTTCAAAACACATTGCACAATTTCAGTTCCATTCCCTCATACTTGTTTGTCCTACTGGTGTTCGGTTTAGTAAGAGCGGCCAAAATTTAGAAGCAAAAGGTTGTTGATGTTTGGGATAACTTTTATAAAAATCCACTGAAGGGACTGTAGGAGATCTCAGAGATTTAACTTCTGTTTCCAGGTTTATCTGTGAGTCTCAGGTCCTCAACCCTAATTTTAACGAAGAATCATTTAGCTTTCTTTACAAGTCATCCCTGTGAAAAGGTATGTTGTTGAAATCTTCCAACGAGAGTTGTAAAATTTTAAAACTGGGAAGGACCTTTAGAGATCATCTAATTCTTAAAATTTCCAGACCCTTCAGCAAAAACCAATGTCTCCTGGCAAGGAGAAGGAGGACTTTGTAGATAGGGATTCTTGCACCTACTGCCGGGAGATGTCAGCCTACCTCACCTTTCCCCTTTTCTTCCCTACTATCCATCCCAGACATCTCTCCTTGTCTGAGTACCTAACATTCCAAATACCTTTTGTTCTTCTTTTTTTGTTGTTGTTCTTAAATTATAAACTGTTATCTATGGCTCCACTGGGTTGGTGATAAGCAGGAGTGAGAAAGTGACATGGAACAATTCGAGATGAAAATAAACCTGCCCCGGACAAGTCCCCTTGGTGAAAACTGGCAAGTTGGAGGAGGAATAGCTCTTTCCAACATAGGAGAAAAAGAAGGGAAGGTCAACCCACTCAGGCTTCTTGCACTGAATAAACATAAGGTTATCCTTCCAAATCCAGTTCGAGGTCCAGAATGTTAAAGAGGAGGTCCTGATCTCTCATGAGTATGTAAGCTTGCCTCTGTTCTGGTGAAGCAAACTGAGAAATAGCTGAAATATTTTCTCAAAGATTTTATCCTATAAGAAGGGCCCCCAGTGCTCAGAAATGCCCTTTTCCATCAGATAACACATATCCTGAAGCTTAGCAAAGGATTTAAGCCTTTCTATAACTTTCTATGGTATACAGAGAATTGTTCCAAGGAGCAGTATGTATCAATAGTAGTTGATCAGTAGATGTTTACTGAATGACTTCCCCAAGGTTGGGTTCTGCATTTTTTCCTGCTTTGTTACAACTATTTCCTGGTTGTATTTTCCCATCTGTAGTTTTGGAAAAGCAAAATCGAATAAAAAGTTATAAAGATCTGCCTCTTAAAGACATTTCCTCGAAAACAGAGGTTTGCATTCAATGTACTTTTTATGTCCTTTTGATGCCTAATATTTTGAGTCTCCTGCCAGTACCTTGGTTCAAGTCATTGTCATCTATTATAGAAGGTTCCTAATTAGTTTTAGTACAGTCAGTCAGTCATCTTTCTAAAATTTTTGTTCATGTTCTTCCTGTACTTAACCTACTGCCTCTCTGCGATCCTCAGAATACAGTCCAGAGTCCAGACTCCTTCACCTGGCACCAGGCCATTTGTGATACAATCCCTGCTCACTTCCAGTTTCTTCTCAGCCCTTGGCCCACCGCCCCTCAGCCATGTGGACATTTTTGGAAGATCACAAACACACCATAGTCTAACCCTCCAGCCCTCTCTCACTCGGCACCCTCATTCTCTTTATCTCCCTCCCTCCTACTTTGTCAGGGGAACTGCCACAGAGTCTTCAGGTCTTTCTCAACCTACCTTCTCAAAAGGGAAGCCTTCCGGACACCACCACACCCCTTCCTCCAGCCTGACTTTTGTATTTCTCCCCCAAGTCCTCCACCCAAGACCAGAAGTCAGGCACTGCTGGGGTGGGGGAGAGGAGGCAACGATAGCATGAACTGTGATCTGAGTGGCCATCTGGGTCTACAGTCGCCATGAGCACAGTCCTATGTAGTGTCACCATGGGAGTATATGTGACCATCATATCTACCACTGCGGGCAGGAATCCCTTAGAAGAAAAGAGTAGCCCTCATAGTCAACAAAAGAGTCCTAAATGCAGTACTTGGGTGCAATCTCAAAAACAACAGAATGATCTCTTTTTCCAAAGCAAACCATTCAATATTACAGCAATCCAAGTCTATGCCCCAACCCGTAATGCTGAAGAAGCTGAAGTTGAATGGTGCTATGAAGACCTACAAGACCTTCTGGAACTAACAGCCAAAAAAAATGTCCTTTTCATTATAGGGGACTGGAATGCAAAAGTAGGAAGTCAAGAAACACCTGGAGTAACAGACAAATTTGGCCTTGGAGTACAGAATGAAGCAGGGCAAAGGCTAANCTGCTCTGCATGACCTTGTTTCCATATT
This sequence comes from Neotragus pygmaeus, assembly GCA_006410875.1. NCBI lineage: Eukaryota > Metazoa > Chordata > Mammalia > Artiodactyla > Bovidae > Neotragus > Neotragus pygmaeus. The sequence goes on from SJYV01044039.1 coordinate 48,779, forward strand.
CTTCAACATCCTGGTCATATCTTTTTTTTTTTTTTTAAGTGGGATGCCAAGGACTAAAATGACCTGAATAACATGCCCCAAGATTTCCCTCTGATTTGTTATTCTTTCAGAAATATGTTCACTTTTAATAACTTGTCTGTGTTCTGTCTTGTCATTAGTATGTTAGGGTCCCTGCCTGAGGCATACACATTTCTTCTAATTTTCTTCTAATCTGTTGTTGATTTGAAACTCAAATAACCAACTTATGCTCTGTATCAAACATTAACATTTTGCTTTGTATGCTTGGAATATTTTCTAGTAATTTAAAAGGGAGAGAATGTGCTTTCTATGAGGGGCCACCTGAGCCTTTCTATGAGTAAAATTTTGAACTCTAGTGAGAAAAATTTTTTCCCTTACTTTGCTTTTCTAATCTTTATTCAAAAAAAGTGAGTTTTCCAAATAGTAGATTTCAAGATGGGTAAGGTATTTCAGTCCTTTACAAAAGGATCTTGTTAGAGCTTTTCTCAGTCTAGGGCACTGGTTCTCAACCAGCAGTGATTTTGTTCTCCAGGGACATTTGGCAATTTCTGCAGACTTGTTTGGTGGCTGTGGCTTGTAGCAAAGAGACCACTACCTGCATCAAGTAGGGGAGGGCCCAGGGGTGCTGTGAAACATCCCACAGTGCACAGGGCAAGCCCCAGTAACAAGGAGTTATCTGGCCCCTAATGTCAATAGTTGGAGAAGGCAATGGCATCCCACTCCAGTACTCTTGCCTGGAAACTCCCATGGACGGAGGAGCCTGGTAGGCTGCAGTCCATGGGGTCGCTGAGTCAGACACAACTGAGCAACTTCACTTTCACTTTTCGCTTTCATGCATTGGAGAAGGAAATGGCAACCCACTCTAGTGTTCTTGCCTGGAGGATCCCAGGGATTCTGTGGGGTCGCACAGAGTCGGACACGACTGGAGCGACTTAGCAGCAGCAGCAGCAGCAGTAAATAGTTCCTCTATTTAGGAAGGATTCTAGTCAGGTATTCCCCCAATCTTGTTTACTAACCTCATTGAAATAAGGTTAGTAAAACCTGTGTGAAAAAATGGACACAATTTAAACTCAGTGAATTAATTCTGCTTCCAACTAATTACTGCTCTCTCCTTTTATCGTGTGCCAACCATCTGTTGGTAATCTTCCTATAATTTGTTTTTTAATATAAATTTATTTACTTTAATTGGAGATTAATTACTTTACAATATTGTATTGGTTTTGTCATACAGCAGCATGAATCCGCCACAGGTATACACACGTTTCCCATCCTGAATCGGACAATACTGAAGCACTTTTTGTCATCCGAGAAGATGTTTTCATAGTCCCAATTTTCTGTCACCCCTCCCAATCTCCTCCTTTTAGAAATGTTAACAATGTTCAGTGATCACATTGGGACTTTTTCTTGTAATTAAAGAAAATGTTGACTGTGCTGGGTCTTCAATATGGCTCACGGGCTTCTCTTGTTTCCGAGTACAGGCTCCGAAGGGTAGATGCTCCACTGTCGCATCTCAAGGACATAGTTGCCCAGGGACTTGTGTGATCTTAGTTACCCGACCAGGGATCTAACCTGCATCTCCTGCATTGGAAGGCGGATTCTCAACCACCGACCACCAGGGAAGACCCTGGACTTTATTTTCATATGCTCTTATTCAAAGCAAAATCAGGGAGTTCCCTGGTGGTCTAGTGGTTAGGATTAAGAGCTTTCACTGCTGTGGACCAGGTTCAATCCCTGATGGGGGAACTGAGATCCTGATAGCCTTGAGGTACAGCCCCCTCAAAAAATTAATAAATAAAGCAAAATCATGTTTTCATTGCCCTTTCTGGACTTTTACTTTCTCTTCCCCATATTTTGCTCATGCGTTCCAGCAGAAAGGTCATGTTTCTTGAGAAGAGGAATAATCCTGCTTTTCTTTTTCATATCTCAATACTCGATAAATACAACCCAACTGAAACCAGAAGTTCTGTTCTCCTTATCGCTCAGGTGCCCCAGGGAGGCATGCAGCTATTCTGGGACGAGGCAGTGCTGACAGGCTCACTAGTTGGCTGGTAGTGAGCGAGCAGAGCCACTGGCTGTACTTTGAGGCAGGGGTGTGGGAACCAAGAAGAACGCTCCTTACTGCACGTGCACCATGGTGGGAACAGGTCCAGTTTTTCCCTGGGGTTGTTTGATTTCTTGATATTGATGGCAGCTGTCAAGATCAGAGAAGAACTAGTGAGACAGTGGTAAATAGCTTCATTCTCAGGGTACCCGAAGGGAGTAAAAGTTGGTGGAAATTTTGAAATGCAAGCAGAAAAATGAATTCTTTCTTTAGCCAGACCCAGAAAGAGCAACTAGGTAGCTCCTTTCAGGTGCTTCTGATATTTCAAACTACAACTGTGATATCATTCAGAACTGGTGACTTCCCCAGTACCTTTATGTTTTAGAGCTGGAGAGTCATTCATTCATTCAGATATTTGCTGAACGTGTCTATATGTACAAGGCACAAAAATTAAGCAGGGAAACTTCTAAAGATTTGGGAATTTCAAGTGTGTGTTTGAAAGAGGTATGATAAGTGCATACTTAATTAGTAGTCAAAATATTTACATAATTTACCCCCTTTCTCCCATGGGGAGATTGCTCTACATGCATGAACCCCCAGGTATTTGTGTAGGTGATGTGTGGGAGGTGGCAGAGAATAAATCAGTTGGAGTCCTTCCCCTTCAGCCCTAAGACCACTTTTTTTTTTTTTTTGGCCATGCCTCGCAGCATATGGGATCTTAGTTCCCCCATCATGGATCAAACGGAGTCTTAACCACTGGACCTGCAGGGAAGTCCAAGACCACTTTTTAAAATTAGAGAACTGAGACAGAGGTTTAACAACATGAATGTTAGCATAGTCCATAGCACAGCAAGATAATGCCATAGTCTGAGCTGCTGCTGGGTCTTCTAACTCTCAGCCTTGTCTTTGTTCTAAAAATAGACATGAGAGAAGATTGTTTGCCGGAAACACTTTTCACTACTGTACCGAGTTGGTTTCTATCCAGAAAGCCATCTGACTGACACAATGGATAGGATAATGAAATGAAGCAGCAGAGTTTGGGGTTCCTAGTTGGGAGGGAGGGAAGCAATGGAGAAGAGAGATTAGCAAAGGCGCAGAGCGAGGAGACCGTATTTTAGTTGTTGTGAAGCATGTAAGATAAAGTGACACATTTGATGTCTCTGGAGTGCAAGCGGTATGTTGATATTTTAAAAAAGAAAAATATGCAGTAAGATTTTGCATCACCTAAGGGCTCATGCCAAAATAGCATGTCTGGTATTCAAAGACTGCTATAGCAGAGCCTGAGCTTGGTTTTAGAGAAACATAATCTCTTATTGGAGAAGGCAATGGCACCCCACTCCAGCACTCTTGCCTGGAAAATTCCATGGACGGAGGAGCCTGGTAGGCTGCAGTCCATGGGGTCACTGAGAGTCGGGCACGACTGAGCGACTTCACTTTCACTTTTCACTTTCATGCACTGGAGAAGGAAATGGCAACCCAGTCCAGTGTTCTTGCCTGCAGAATCCCAGGGACGGGGGAGCCTGGTGGGCTGCCGTCTCTGGGGTCGCACAGAGTCGGACACGACTGAAGCAGCTTAGCAGCAATAATCTCTTATTGGATTCCTATAAGGGCTCTACTCTTGAGCAAGATCCAAAACAGCAGTCTTCTCCGAACTTCTGCACAAACCTCCTAGCACCATTATTTCACCCAGGCTATCACATCTTCCTGAGATGCCCTTCTCTAATCTCTCTCTTTTTATAAAGATTTTTTCTTTTTAATGTGTGGACCATTTTAAAAGTCTTTATTGAATTTGTTACAATATTCGTTACCAATGATGTTTTGGTTATTGGTCTCAGGGCATGTTTTCTCATTTGAAAAGACCCTGATGCTGGGAAAGATTGAGGGCAGGAGGTGAAGGGGACAACAGAGGATGAGATGGTTGGATGGCATCACCGACTCAATGGACATGAATTTGGATAGGCTCCGGGAATTGGTGTTGGACAGCGAGGTCTGGCGTGCTGCAGCTAATGGGGTCACAGAGTCAAATGCGACTGAACTGAACTGAACTGAACTCAGGGCATGTGGAATCTTAGCTTTTCAACCAGGGATCAAACCTGCAAACCCTGCACTAGAAAGTGAAGTCTTAACCACTGGACCACCAGGAAAGTCCCTCTGCCTATCTCTTTTCTTAACCATCTTTTAAGAACTAGTTCAGATTCTGACTTCTGGAAGATTCTAATTTCAGAAGCCTTTTTGGATTGTTCCCACATGAATAAAATCTCTGGATTCTTTGACTTTCTTTTCCGGTTCCCTCCATGGACCAGACTGATCAACCCAAGGGCAGGAACTTGGGGGCCTTTGCATTGTTCAGCAAGGCACTGCACAATTTTATAGGCTCTCTCAGTATCTATGTATGTATATATTTTAATTTTCCTAAAAATTGCCTTTAAAAAAGGCAATCTTAGTTTTAAGGGAACTTCCCTGGTGGCTCATTGGTTAAGAATCTGCCTAGCAATGCAAAGGATATTAGTTCCCTCCCTGATCTGGGGAGATTCCACCTGCTGTGGAGCAGCTAAACCTGTGTGTCGCAGCTACTGAGCCTGTGCTCTAGAGCCCGGGAGCCGTAACTACTGAAGCCCAAGTGTCTGGAGCCTGTGCTCTGCAACAAGAGAAGCTCCCACTTGCCACAACTAGAGAAAGCAGCCAGTAGTGAAGACCCAGCACAGCCAAAAATAAATAAATGAAAGGATCCGCCTTCCAATGCAAGGGCCATGGGTTCAATCCCTAGTTGGGAAACTAAGATTCACGTGCCAAGGGGTAACTAAGCCCAGGAGCTCTAAATAAAGAGCCTGGGCGCCACAACTAGAGAAACCTGCATGCCACAATGAAGACTCAGCACAGCCAAAAAAAAAAAAAAAAAATCCTAGCTTTAGAAAACTGCTGTTTCTTATTGTTTTTATCAGATGTTGTCTTATCCAAAGATCGAGAGGTCCAAGAATGCAGCTTAGAGGCAAGAACAGAATGGATTTGGAAGAAGCAAAGTTTCTGGCTAAGATATGAGGATAAGTTTGTAGATACAAGGAATATTGGAAAAGAGAATAGGACAGACCGAAGGAGGGTGAAGATAGTGGCTTATATCTGGAGAAATGGAAAGAAAAGAAACAGAAGGAATTGTAGAAATTTTGAGATACAAATATTGAGACGGACAAAGAACAGTCAAGAGACTGAAAGGGTTACATCTAAGGGAAAGATCTTAGCTTTTGCTTGTCTTTGGGAGGTTCCATTAGAAAAGGAAATGGAAAACAATACAGAAGTAAGAGTATCTATCCTCTTTATAACCTCCTGCTGGTCCCTTCCGTGGAAATCAAAATGACTCAGAGAGGCATATGAGAATAAATAAATACTTCCTTGGGACTGTCTCTGTTCTTAGCAAGGTTCCATCTGCAGCTGCAACTGTTTTCTCCAGAATCCTGCATGACCTACTTAAAGACGTGACTATGTCTTTCCCCTCCTGTGACTCCCTGGGTTTCAGCTTCCTGGGTTTGCTGATGCCCGTTGCCTTGGTGCCTCTGCTCTGTTCCTCGAACTGTGGGCAAGAAGTCTCTGCCCATTTCTGTAAGCTGTTCATGGTATCTTATCACTTGTGCAGGTCCTCTTTGACTGCCTCGGGTCTCCTCTATGTGCCTTTTCCTTTTGCCTTAGTCTTTTATTTTTCTCTCTGCATTCTCCCATTCTACTTCTGTCACGGCTTTCTCTATCAGTTGGCTTACTGTGATTCCATCCCCATAGCATCCCCACTCTGGGGAAAAAACGAGGGGAACAGGAAGGAAGAGAGAGCCTCGAATTAGAGGGACAGTGAGAAGTTGGATTGGAATTACAGGGTGACCTTTTGACTGAGTCCTGAAACAGAGTACAGACAAACTATGTAGATAGATGCCAGCCAAATTACACAAAATCGTAAGGGAACATACACTAGGGGCCCAGATACAGCTCCTGTTAGGAAAACTCATTCAGTGAATTACTCTTCTTACTTCACAAAAACGTATTGAAGATCACTTGAAACAATGTATATAAAATATTTATATTACAATATTGTACACGTATTAAGACAGAGAAGTAGCTCACTTATTTGTATTTAAAATGTATTATTTATTGCCAAAAAAATAGCAACACAGCAATGCAATTCCTAAATATATACCCAAGAGAAAAGAATTCATAAGTGTAGCAAATGACAGGGGTGTTTTATAATAGCTAAAAACTAAAAACAGTAATGGAGGAGCATGAATGTATACATCCACAGGAGACTGGCTACATAAATTCTGACATATCCATAAATGGTTAGTATTTGGCAGTAACAAGGAATGAACTGCTGATTCATACCATGTAACACTCACAGACACTATGCTGAGTGAGAAAAAAAATCCTGGCACAAAAGAAAGCATACTGTATGATTCCATTTTTATAGAGATGAAGAACAACAAAATTAATTGATGATGACAGAAGTCAGTATAGTGGGTACCTCTGGGGAGGGAGGCTATAGACTGCAACAGGCCCAAGGAAACCTTTTGGGGAGTAGAAGTATTCTAGAATCTAGATCTTAATCTGGGTAGTAAATATTCACCCAGCTGTATGCTTAACATTAATGCAATTTTACCTGCTTTACTGTATGCATATTTATACTTCAGTAAAATAGAACGGAGAACAAGACGTAAAAGGAAGAAAGAACTCACCCTTCACTCCTAACACCTCTAGAAGACAAATTCTCTATGTTGAAATGTTTCAACTCTAAACAGCTCAGCATTGTTTTAGGAGGCTCGGTTTTGTAATTAGAACATGTACTGCGTGGGTCTAGAGGTTATCCCCTTGGTAGGAGTTAGTGTTCAGATATCTCAGTTTCTAGACTTGAGCAACATGTGACAGTAAAGGGAAGTGGAAACCCTGTGTCACTGGCTCAGGAAGAGGGCTAGGTTTACAGCAATATCGCAACAAATCCTTGTTATCATTTTTCCTTCCTTCTTATTTTTCATTTTGTGTCTTTATACCTACTTTCTTTCTATTTCTTTCTTTCTCTGCCTCTCTCTGTCTCTTGCTTTCATTTCTTTTCTTGACTGTGCAGCTTATATCTTAGTTCCCTGACCAGGGATTGAACCCCAGCCCTCTACAGTGAGACTGCTGAGTCCTGGGCCACTAGGGAATTCCCATGCTTACTTTTCTTAGATTGATTTTTCACCCTTCCCACCAAACAGCATACTCTTTGTGAGAGCTGGTGGGGTGAAGGGGTGCAGTCTTCAAATCTTCATCTCTGGTCAGTAGACTACTTCCCCATCTTTTCCAAACGTGTCTCATTAAACTCAACGTCATATGCTGCAACTTTTTATGAGTCTGTTCCAGGCACTCACATCCTGCCCCCTCCCCAGAAGACTTTACAGCTGCATTCTCAGCCTTGATTGGTTTGGGAACAGTGCCTGTGACAATTCCCACTCTCTGGTAGGACTCCCGCCCGCCCTTCAGGGAATTCCANACTGACAAAGGATTAATTTCCAAAATATACAAGCAGCTCATACAACTCAATGCCAGAAAAACAAACAACCAAATCAAAAAGTGGGAAAAGGATCTCAACAGACATTTCTCCAGAGAAGACATACAAATGGCTAACGAACACATGAAAAGATGCTCAACATCACTCCTTATTAGAGAAATGCAAATCAAAACTCCAATGAGATATTACCTCTTACCTGCCAGAATGGCCATCATCAAAAAGACTACAAACAATAAATGCTGGAGAGGATGTGGAGAAAAGGGAATGCTCTTGCAGGAAGATGGTATGGAGAATTCCTTAGGAAACTAGGAAAAAAACTACCATATGACCCAGCAATCCACTCCTAGGCACATACCCTGAGGAAACCAAAATTGAAAAAGACACATGTATCCCATTGTTCACTGCAGCACTACTTATGATAGCTAGAACATGGAAGCAACCTAGATGTCCATGGACAGAGAATGGATAAAGAATTAGTAGTACATACACACGGTAGAATATTACTCAGCCATAAAAAGAAACCCATTTGAGTCAGTTCTGATGAGGTGGATGAACCTATAACCTATTATACAGAGTGAAGTAAGTCAGAAAGAGAAAGATAAATATCACAGTCTAATGCATATATACGGAATCTAGAAAAATGGTACTGAAGAATCTATTTACAGGGCAGCAATGGAGAAACAGACATAGAGAACAGACTTATGGACATGGGGAGAAGGGAGGAGAGGGTGAGATGTATGGAAAGAGAAACATGGAAACTTACATTATCATATGTAAAATGGATAGCCAACAGGAATTTGCTGTATGTCTCAGGANCGCCGACCCGGGCTGCGCCCCGCCGGGCCCCCTCAGCATCTGGCCGGGGGCGGGGCGCGGGCGCGGACGTGCGGGGAGACACGGCGCCCCCGGCGCAGCATCCTGCCCCGCCGCCGGGCCCGCGCCCCCGCCCAGACGGTCCCTGCGCACGTCTTTCCCGTGCGCGCCGGCCTCAGTCTGTGTCGTGCCTATTTTGGCCAAGGCGGGAGAGGTGCCAGCGGGAGGGGGCTGGCGGTGGGGTGGGTGGGAGAAGAGTGGAGCTCAGGGGAGCGGCGAGGGGTGGGAAGCCGCGTGGAGAGACGTGGGTGGAGGAGAGGGAGGGAGCGCTCAGCTCAGGGGAAGGGAAGCAGAGCCGGCACCCAGAGAAAAGGTGATGTAGACCAATCAGGACGGAGAAGGATGTGTCGAGATCGGCAGAGCGAGAGCCGTTAAGAATTAAGGGCGGCCTCAAAGACGAGCGTAAATACGTGTCGGGAAATGGAGAAAAAACAGGTTGCAGGCCATGGCCGAAGAGGGGCCTGAGAGGAATCTGCGGAATCTGAGGAAGGGGGGAAAAAAATCTCTAAATCAAGGACTCTTCTTTACCTCTCTCACTTTCCCTTCAGGTGAGATGTAAATAAATTCCTCTGTTGGTATTTCCCTGGAGAAAAGCAAGCGAGCCCCACGTGTTTTTAAAATGAGGCGATTTATGCAAGTGAGAATCAGGACATTGTTTTTGTGCATTATAGTTTAATTATAGACTTGGTGGTACTCTCTTACACCACGTCATGTAAACTTTTTAGAACTTCTGGTAAACATAATCAGCATGTAATGCATACATCTTCAAAACAGCATCTGACATGTGGAAAGTTGCTCATTAGAAAATTCAAGCGTGATCTACACTAAACACCTATTGTGCCACATTAAAATCTGAATTTTTGAAAAAGTTAATTAGAACAATCATTTATATTATAGAATTTTACAGGATTTTTAAAAATTATACAGAGGTTGACTTTGTTTGTTTGTTTTGGAGATTGGCTTTATTTTTAAAAACAGGTGCCCATGGTGTGTTTTTTAAAATAGGACTCAGCAGCAAGGAGTGACAGAAATCAATAAGTGTTAGAATAAGCAGATCAGTGATCTAGGTTTAATAATATATTCTGTGTATAATTATTTATTGAGGAACTTCATTTCACTAATGTCCTTGTTCCTCCACTAGTCTCCACGTCCTATTTCCTCACCCGTGATTTCATTAGGTAATTGGGTACAGATGGTAACATTTTGGCTTCAGTTACCAGCCCCAACTTTTATGACTTCTACTTTCCAGCTAGTAAAAGAAATATTAGAAGACACAGAAATTCCTGGCAACAGTCTAACAGTTCATCACTGTACACTCCAGCCGTCCCTATAACTCACTTGCCCGCACTATCTTTGACACTGATATAAAATACCAAACAACTGCTACCTTTTGGGGAAAGTCACAGAAAATGACCATGTAGTTAAGGAAGCTAGGGAGACTGAACTTGAAGATTAGACATGAGCCCACTAAGTTAGCCACTAGATTAGCCACTTCTCTAAACCAGCTCTGAGTTTTCCTCTCCTTAGTAACTGGAAGGCAGTCGTAAGTCAATTATACTTCAAAATCAAGCAAATTATTTAAAAAGAGAGAGAGAGATCAGAGTTGTGATTGCCAGAGGGAAGGGGTGACAGGAGGAGGAACAGGATGAAGGTGTTCAAAGGAAACAAACTCCTAATCACAAGATAAGTAAGTAAATATAATTAACACTGCTGCATGTTGGAAAAAGACCCTGATCAAGGGCAAGAGGAGAAGGGGGCGACAGAGGATGAGATGGTTGGATGGTATATTTGACTCAGTGGACGTGAGTTTGAGCAAACGCCAGGAGATAGTGAAGGACAGGGAAGCCTAGCAGGCTGCAGTTCATGGGGTTGCAGAGTTGGACACGACTTAGCGACTAAACAAGAAAATGTTTTAAATGAAAATTGTTGAGAGTAAATCTTAAGGGTTCTCATCACTAAAGTTTTTTTCAATTTTTTAAAATTGTGGGTCTATATGAGGTGATCAATGTTCACAAAGCTTACTGTGATAATCATTTCATCATGTACATAAGTTACATCATTATGCTGTACACCTTAAACTCATGCAGTGCTGTATGTCAATTATATCTCAGTCAAATGGAAAAAAAACGTTTTGAAAGTAGCACTATGTTCAGAGTAACCGCTTAGGGATTTAGGTGTGTGACAATATCTGTACTGTGTATCTGAAAGTGAAAGTTGCTCAGTGTTGTCTGACTCTTTGTGACCCCATGAACTGTACAATCCATGGAATTCTCCAGGCCAGAATACTGGAGTGGGTAGCCTATCCCTTCTCCAGGAGATCATCCCGGTCCAGGAATTGTACCAGGGTCTCCTGCATTGCAGGTGGAGTCTTTACCAACTGAGTTACCAGGGAAGCTCATACTGTATGTCTAGATAAGTGAAAAGAACAGGTGGACCTGTGATCTGGGAGTAAACCTAGGGAACAGGTTTGGGAGGTCATGCTCAACCTTGGGAACTGTCTTTCCCAGTCCCTATGTAGTATGCGAGAAATTTGGAGAATGATTTTCTCTTGCCTGGTCTCCAGCCTTTGGCATCTCCATCTTGGGGGGCCCACTTTGCTGCATTCTCTTCTCAGAGGATTTCCCTCCCTTGAGATGTCTGTGTCCCTTTCAGATGCGTTCCCTCTCCCTTCACCGTCTTCTGCTGCACTGCCCCATCTGTTCTTTCCCCTGACTCGGGTGCATGCGAAGTCGCTTTAGTTGTGTCTGTGTCTGATTCTTTGCAATCCCAAGGACTGTAGCCCTCCAGGCTCCTCTGTCCGTGGGATTGTCCAGGCAAGAATACTGGAGTGGGTTGTCATGCCCACCTCAAGAGGATCTTCCCAACCCAGAGATGGAACCTGTGTCTCCTAAGTTGCCCTGCATTGGCAGGTGGGTTCTTTACCACTAGCGCCACCTGGGAAGCCCCCCTCTGACTTGGGCTGAGTATATACCTATCTGGGTTTTTGCAACCTTATGGCTCTATTCCATGTTATTCATCAGCTAGCTGTGTAACTTGGAAGCTGGCAAACTTTACTTGGAGGATCAGATACTAAATATCTTAGACATTGTGGGCCATAGAGTCTTTGTCATAACTACTCAGCTCTACTCCTGTAGAATAAAAGCAGCCGTTGACAGTATATAAATGAATGAGCGTGGCTGGGTACCAGTAAAACCTTACCTATGGGCACTGAAATTTGGATTTTATACAGTCCGTACAAGCCATGAAAGTTTATCTCTTTTACCAGCCACTTGAAAATGTATATATGATTCTTAGTTTGTGGGTGTTACAAAAGCAGGCACTGGATCTCCAAATCCATCATCCCTGAAGAATACTCCTCTTTTTTCTCCTTCTGGTGTTTCTTGTTGACAGAGACAACCCTGATAGGTAGCAGGAGCTTTTCTACCCTCAGGTGGGCTCTACTTAGGAGGAAGTCTGCTTAAAGCCACTTATCCTCAGCCCTAGACTTACTACACCAGCTGGGCTTCCTGTTTATGATCAGCTGTTTTAAGAAGGGAGGAAGAATAGGCCCCATTTCCTAAGAGGAAAGGGGTAGGGGGTAAAAATAAGGAAACACTAGCTATATCCTACATACTTTTCTCTGAACCTATTTTGGCCATACCTTTCTCTTAATCTACAGGAATATGCTGTAGTCAGACAGCTAGTTCTTCCCCCAACCCTGGGTCCTTGAGCAAATTATTTATAGATTTTCGTGGCAAATCAGGATGATCAAGGGACTTCCCTGGTGGTCCAGTGGTTAAGACTCCACATTTCCGGTGCAGGAGGCCTGGGTTCTCTGATCAGGGAACTAGACTCCACATGCTGCAACTAAAGATCCTGCATGCCACAACTAAGACCCAGAGCAGCCAAATAAATAATTTTTTTAAAAAAATGATAATATGAAATTTAAACTGTTGTGAATGATGTCACATGATAAGAACCAGGCACTTAATAATGGACTGTAGCTCACCAGGCTCCTCTGTCCAAGGAGATTCTCTAGGCAAAAATACTGGATTGGGTTCCCATTCCCTCTTCCAGGGGATCTTCCTGACCCAGGGACTGAACCCAGGTTTCCCGCATTGCAGACAGATTCTTTACTATCTGAGCCACCAGGGAAGCCCTGAGTTTATCAAGAACCACTAACTATTACTATAGAATAGTTCTGAGATTATTTGTTTGAGCTTTTATCCTGTGTAATTGGAAAATCTGTGGAAAGTCTTTAGGTTCTTTTAAAAAATGGGGTTTTAGACTTTAATCCATGACCTGCATGGATTCTTTAATTCATGACCTGCATGAGCTTCTTTATCTCTGGGCATGTTACTCCACTGTGAAATTAAATAGATATACGTGCTTCTTCTTTTTTTTAATTTTACACTTACATGACAATATACAATGGCACTGTTCCAAGTCCTTTACTCATATTAAATGATTTAATTTAATCCTCATAGTGGACCTTATGAAGTAGACTCTATTACTGTCTTCATTTTGCAGGTGAGGAAACAGAAGCACAGTGAGGCCAAATGATCGTCCCCAAACCACAAAATGCAAGAGCCAGGATTCAAACCCAGGATGCCTGGCTCCAGGCTTCATGTTCTTGGTTACACTTGCTTGAAAATAATTTTGTCGTTGTTGGTTTTGGCTGTGCTGTGCAGTTTGTGGGATTTTGGTTTTCTGACCAAGGACTGAATCCAGTCATAGTGGTAAAAGTGCCGAATCCTAACCACTAGAGTGCCAGGGAATTCTCTGAAATAATAATAAAATAGAACTAGGGAACTTTCCCAGCGATCCAGTGGTTAGGACTTCGCCTTCCAGTGCAGGCGGTACCGGTTCGATCCCACCTCGGGGAGCTGTCTCCCCTTTTTTGGCCACATCTCTCTTGGCCAAAAAAACCAAAACATAAACCAGAAACGGTATTGTAACAAACTTAACAAAGACTTTTAAAAAATAGAGATAAAAGGTAAAAACATGGGCATAACCCCAATCCACTTGAATTTAAGCTCCATGAAAGCAGGAAGTTCTCCATGAAGCAGGAGTTCTCTTATTACCACAATATCCCCAGTATCTAAAATTGGGCCTGGCAACCTAGTAGATCCAAATGAAGACATAGATGAATTAACCCAGATCTATATCCCATTCTGGGGGTTTTAAGGCTATTTGTGTGTCTTCTTCACTCTTGCTCTCAGTATCTTGATCTTTTTGTGCTGATAGTATGGAGAAGGATCTGGCCAGAGAGTATGAAGCTGAGGCTCAAAGCTCCTAAAAGTCCACTTGTCTGAGTATGAGATTTAAGGGATTATCTTGTTCCTCTTAATTCTGTAAAAACATGTATAAACTTGTTTATTCCCAAGTAGCTTAAAACAACCATTTACATGTAATTGGAATTAAGTTGGATTAAAAAGTCCACCTGGAACTTAATATTTAAAGAATTTAGACTGTGATTATAATCAGAGTAACTCCTTCCCCTCCCTCCATTTGAACACTTTAACAGTTATAGGATTATAGCATCAGGCCATCAAAGTCAACACTGCTTGCACACATTTTTGAAATAAGTACATTTTCATTCAACAAATTTGCATCCCACCATGCAAGAAGGACTCAGGGTTTTACACCATGGGATTGTGCAGATTCATGTCCAAGGGAGAAGAACCAAAGAAGGTGAGGGAAACAGGACAATAAGGAAGATAAAATACTGCCTGCATCCCTGGGTAGCATTTGCACAAAATAAATGCCGTTGGAGGAGGGGAGAAACGGAAGAATAAAGAGTCATGAGACTTTTGAGTGATGGAAGTGGTCGCCACGGAGATGGGGCTGACGGTGTACGGTCTACGAAGCACGTCTACACTCTCTGACGTAGCAGCCACCTAAAGAAAAAAAAAAGAAAAAGAAAAGAAAAAACGCGGGCAGGCAGGGCTCCCCTGTGGGGTGGGCACAGACCAGAAGAGATTCTTGGGTTTCTGAGCCCGCCTCATCCAAATATTTCTGTGACTGCCTGACTCAGTTTGTGGCTGAAAACAAGAAGTCGGAATGGCCTCAGTTATAAGAAAGTTGTGTAAATTGGGGAAGCTGGTTTTTCACAGCACCGGAAGATCACATGGTGCCGGTAAAGCAAGCATATATGGGGGACATAGAACAACCATGGCTGGAGCCCGTCGCACCTGCTCGGCCCTGCACAACGTCTGTTGACTGCATGGAGTGTGAACAGTTTTGATGAGGCAAACGCACAGTTTTCAGTTTAGCTCAAAAGAGCGCTGCCTTTATTGTTGCAGAGCTCCTTCCTCTTGGAGTCGTTAAAGGCAATGCTAAAATATTACAGCAAGCACTTGGATGAGCAAAGACGAAGATTTTTTGTCCAGCTACACCCTGTTCTGAGGATTGATTTTGCTCCTTGCTAAAGTACGCTGGAAATAAGGAGCACGATTCCCTGCACTCCTGGGGGACTTCAGACTCTTCCCCTCCCCCACTGCTGGGAGGGGGATTAGAGCCCAGACCTTCCTAGGAGTGGGCGGTGAAGCCCTGAGAAAGCAGACAATGCCTGAGGCCCTTGCTCCGTATATGGTCAAGGAGGTCAGAGCTCCCCTCCCTCTTCTTCCACACCCAGGGTTTGGCAGCCTTTTTTGGCTGTTTTTCAGTTTTGCACCTTTTTTGAGACTGTGATAAGAGCTGGTGGCCCCCTTCCCCTCAGAAAAGTGTACCGAAATACAATATTTTTATTCACTTTTAGGGGCCTTATGTATTTGCCTGGTCTGCCTTAGAACTCCCTGTGAATAAACACCACCCAAGAGCTTCAATCCTGTTCATAGACTTCTCAAGGGAAGAATGCTGTGGTTTGGTTTGCCACTTCAACATTCTTGAAAGTCGGTGGATGGCATCACAGATTCGATGGACATTGAGTTTGAGCAAACTCTGGGAGATGGTGGAGAGGGAAGCCTGGTGCGCTGCAGCCCATGGGGTCATAAAGAGTTGAACACAACTGAACTACTGAAAAACAACAACAAAGAGCTTCAATCGCCTTTTTCTTCGTCTGGGACTCAATGGAATTTATTTGATAAATTAGGCTTACCAGAGTTAGGGAAGAGTTCTGCTCAAAGAACACAGACCTTTAATTATGAAATATTGTACTGAAAGTGACTTGACTTCCGCCCTCATCAATAGGTTGCCACTTGTGTATGGTTCTTTGAAAGGGTGGATGTGAGTCAGCGCAAGCACATTGGTTATCTGGGTTTAGTGGCTGCCTTCCTGTAAGTGAGCCAGGCATGGGTATCCTGATGATATAGTGTCAGACTAATCGTCATACAGAAAAGGAAGGATGTTTATAGTTTTAGAGCATTGCTAGAATAGCTTAAGGAACTCAAAAAAAGCTCTTTGCTTCCTACAAGCGATAGTCTGGGTTCCCCGTTGGCACTTGTAGAGAAATTGACATTTAAAGTACTCGTTTATAATCCAACAACCACATTCCTTGGTATTTATCCAAATGAGTTGAAAAGATGCATCTATACAAAAGCTTGCACACAAGTATTTATAACAGCTTTGTTCTTAACTGCTAAAACTTGGAAGCCACCAAGATGTCCTTCAGTGTTCAGTTCAGTCTCTCAGTCATATCCAACTCTTTGCGATCCCATGGACTGCAGCAGGCCAGGCTTCCCTGTCCATTACCAATTCCCAGAGCTTGTTCAAACTCATGTCCTTCGAGTTGGTGATGCCATTCAACTATCTCATTCTCTGTCATCCCCTTCTCCTACCTTCAGTCTTTCCCAGCATCAGGGTCTTTTCCAGTGAATCAGTCCTTTGCATCAGGTGGCCAAAGTATTGGAGTTTCAGCTTCAGCATCAGTCCTTCCAATGAATATTCAAGACTGATTTCCTTTAAGATTGATTTGTTTAATCTCCTTGCATTACAAGGGACTCTCAAGAGTCTTCTCCAACACCACAGTTCAAAAGCATCAATTCTTCGATGCTTAGCTTTCTTTATGGTCCAATTCTCACATCTATACATGACTATTGGAAAAACCATAGCTTTGACTAGAAGCACCTTTTGTCGGCAAAGTAATGTCTCAGCTTTTTAATACGCTGTCTAGGTTGGTCATAGCTTTTCTTTCAAGGAGCAAGTGTCTTAATTTCATGGTTGCAATCACCATTTGCAGTGATTTTGGAGCCCAAGAAAATAAAGTCACTGTTTCCATTGTTTCCCCATCTATGTGCCATGAAGTGATGGGACCAGATGCCATGATCTTAGTTTTTTGAATGTTGAGTTTTAAGCCAGCTTTTTCACTCTCCTCTTTCACCCTCATCAAGAGGCACTTTTCAGTTCAGTTCAGTCACTCAGTTGTGTCCGACTCTTTTCGACCCCATGAATCGCATTACGCCAGGCCTCCCTGTCCATCACCAACTCCCAAAGTTTACCCAAACTCATGTCCATCGAGTCAGTGATGGCATCCAGCCATTTCATCCTCTGTCGTCCCCTTTTCCTCCTGCCCCCAATCCCTCCCAGCATCAAGGTCTTCTCCAGTGAGTCAACCCTTCCCATGAGGTGACCAAAGTACTGGAATTTCAGCTTTAGCATCAGTCCTTCCAATGAACACCCAGGACTGATCTCCTTTAGAATGGACTGGTTGGATCGCCTTGCAGTCCAAGGGATTCTCAAGAGTATTCTCCAACACCACAGTTCAAAAGAATCAATTTTTCAGTGCTCAGCCTTCTTCACAGTCCAACTCTCACATCCACACATGACCACTGGTAAAACCATAACCTTGACTAGAAGGACCTTTCTTGGCAAAGTAATGCTTTTGACTATGCTATCTAGGTTGGTCAGAACTTTCCTTCCAAGGAGTAAATGTCTTTGAATTTCATGGCTGCAATCACCATCTGCAGTAATTTTGGAGCCCCCCCAAATAAAGTCTGACACTGTTTCCACTGTTTCCCCATCTATTTCCCATGAAGTGATGGGACCAGATGCCATGATCTTCGTTTTCTGAATGTTGAGCTTTAAGCCAACTTTTTCGCTCTCCTCTTTCACTTTCATCAAGAGGCTTTTTAGCTCCTCTTCACTTTCTGCCATAATGGTGGTGTCATCTGCACATCTGAGGTTATTGATATTTCTCCCGGCAATCTTGATTCCAGCTTGTGTTTTTTCCAGCCCAGCGTTTCTCATGATGTACTCTGCATAGAAGTTAAATAAGCAGAGGGACAGTATACAGCCTTGATGTACTCCTTTCCCAATTTGGAACCAGTCCGTTGTTCCATGTCTGGTTCTAACTGTNCGTTTTCCGAATGTTGAGCTTTAAGCCAACTTTTTCGCTCTCCTCTTTCACTTTCATCAAGAGGCTTTTTAGCTCCTCTTCACTTTCTGCCATAAGGGTGGTGTCATCTGCATATCTGAGATTATTTATATTTCTTCTGGCTATCTTGATTCCAGCTTGTGCTTCTTCCAGTCCAGCGTTTCTCAACATGTACTCTGCATATAAGGTAAATAAGCAGGGTGACAATATACAGCCTTGACGTACTCCTTTTCCTATTTGGAACCAGTCTGTTGTTCCATGTCCAGTTCTAACTGTTGCTTCCTGATCTGCATAGAGGTTTCTCAAGAGGCTGGTTAGGTGGTCTGGTATTCCCATCTCTTTTAGAATTTTCCACAGTTTATTGTGATCCACACAGTCAAAGGCTTTGACATAGTCAATAAAGCAGAAATAGATGTTTTTCTGGAACTATCTTGCTTTGTCCATGATCCAGCGGATGTTGGCAATTTGATCTCTGGTTCCTCTGCCTTTTCTAAAACCAGAGAATCATAAATCCCTGAGTCTCCTGTACCAAACATTTGGAATATGGTCCTAATGGGGGCTTGTTTGAGAGACTTCTGTTTTATTTTTATTATCATTGTAATAACTATAAATCTTACCAAGGCTACTATTTGCTTGAGTTGGGTACACTGTTATCCAGGAGAGATTTATGTGCAGTTAGTAGTTCTAATTCACAACTGGCTCAGAGATAAAGAATCTGTCTGCCAATGAAGGAGATGAAGGAGACAGATGTTGGATCCTTGGGTTGGGAAGATCCCCTGGAGTAGGAAACAGTTCCCTTCAGTAATTCTTGCTGGGAAAATCCCATGGACAGAGGAACCTGGAGGGCTACAGTCTGGAGGATAACAAAGAGTTGGACATGACTGAGCACACACACCAAAAAAAAAAAAAAAAAGTTCCAATATGTTTAGAGCCTGGTGGCCTGGCCTATTTAGTGCAATAACGAGGCACAATGAATGCAAGAAGATTCCTTAGAAGAGCAGCTGGAGGATGTCTAAACATAAAAGAACCTGTTCAGGAATGGTTAGAGCATCTCTTCCTTCAGGGGCTTTGGCATAATAACACGTCTGTAATGAGACCAAATAGGACAACGTCTCTATTCCAAAATTGGCAAGTCTCCTCTGAAATAGCCTGATTATTGAGGATATGTATACTAAGAACAGTGGCAGTCAGTTGGGTTGTTTTCCAGATCATCAATGTCCACTGGAGGAGGGAGGAGGGAGGAGGTCAAGGTTGTGTCTTCCTGTCAGGCAGGGGAAAGTGTGGGCTAGCTACGGGAGGAGCTCAGTCAGGGAGCTCAATATATTTAACTGAAGGATCTTGGGAAACACTGGACTTTTGTCTAATTATGAGGTGGCTGCGTTCTAAATTTGTATTAAAAAGAGATAATCAATAGGTCTCCAGCTTTAAGATAAATAAGTACTAGGGCATAATGTACAACATGATGACTATAGTTAATACTGCTGTATGATATATATGGATAGATCATGATGGCTCAGATCGTAAAGAAACTGCCTACAATGTGGGAGACCTGTGTTTACTCCCTGGGTCAGGATGATCCTCTGGGGAAGAGAATGGCACCCCACTCCAATATTCTTGCCTGGAGAATTCCATGGACAGAGGAGCCTAGTGGGCTATAGTCCATGGGATTGCAAAGAGTCAGACATGACTGAGTGACTAACACTCACATGAAAGTTGTTAAAAGAGTAAATCTTAAAAGTTCTCGTTATAAGGGAAAATTTTTTTCTCTTTCTTTTTTGTATCTATATGACATGATAAATATTAACTTACTGTGCTAATCATTTCACAATAAATGTAAGTCAAATTTATTATGCTGCACACCTTAATCTTATATAGTACTTGCTGCATGTCAATTACATCTCAAAACTAGAAAAAATAAGACACAAAAAAAGTTTAAAAAGGAAGTGGTATTCCAATGCAATAGTCATATTATTGTATACCTTGCTTATTCAATTGAATACTCACTCATTGAACACCAATTACCAAATTATAATTACAAATACTAGTTTGTCCTGGCTGGTGTAAATGGTGAATGAATGATTCAAAAAAGGAAATTCTAGAAAATAGGAAAGGTGATGCTAAAGGATACTAGGATAAATAAGACACGGAAGACAGACATGCCTATAGGGTTAGAAGGAGAGGAGGGGGGAGGAGAGGAAAAAGAAGAGAGATTAATTCCACAAGATTGCCATGGGCAAAAGAAATAATGATTACAAAAGGGAGTGGGTGAGTCATACTGCTTCTCATAGGAGCAGAGAAGGAGCTAAAGATGGGAGGGAGTGGGCGCTCTTAACCTTTCCCGTTGTACTTAACAGCTTCCTCTAATGCCTCTTGTTGAGTTTGTCACTTTTTCACATTAACATTTAGTCCTTTTTAAAATTCTTGAGATAATCACAGTAATTATTCGGAGGCTACAATTCACATAATTAATATATCACGACTGGCTGTATGAATTTTAAAGCAGAATCAAGGTTAAAATTTGAAGTTATACTTTCTTCTTCTTTCAAGCTGGAGGTAAATATCTCCCACCTCTGAACTCCCACAACATTTATCTGTTATGCTTTGTATTCTGGCATTTGTGTGAAGTTGAATCACCTCTAAGAGACTGAATTCCTTGAGCAGAAGGAACATGCCTTTCATCTTTCATCCCTGCTGCCTAACACAATGCCTAGCACATTGCAGGTGTCATTGAGTGTTGTGTTTTAGAATAATGATAGAAGGCTGAATTACTATAGATAAATCATTCTAGCCTTTGGCTATCTGTTCTGGACATACTTTAGTGAGTGAGAATGTCTACCCGGAAGAAACTAGTAAACTGGAGATATCAAGAAAGAATATTTGACCACATTTTGGAAGCAGGTAATTTCTGACACTGTGTGAAAAACAAACAAATTTAGTCACTAGTACTGGCAACTCACCTGCCAAGAATTCACAGAAGTTTGCAGATTGCTCAGACCTGAATGGCTTTTTAAGGCCATTCCAAGGGATTTATGGAAAGTTCATCAGCATGACTGGAAAATGTATGAAGAGGGGAAGGGGCAAAATTTATACAAAGCAGATTCCTGTCTTAAGAGAATTTAAGTGTTGTTAGGAAAATAAGGCTTACACATTTTCAACAATAATAGTAAACAGTAAGTCAGGATCCAAATTGAGAGGTCAAGAAGAGGGAGAGTCAAAACGGAAGGCCTGAGATTGGGCTTGGTAGGCATTAGTGAAAAAAGAATAAAAATCTCTGTCACAAGACCCTGAAGTCTCAGCTGATGTGTGTAACTTGGATCTAACCCTCACTTTTCTCACCTGCACAAAGGGGTTAATATACATACCCTGTAACTTGCAAGGTTAACTCATAAGTCAAATGAGGTCCTCTATGTAAATGCACTTTGGTAGATGTGAAAATGCTGAATATGTGGTTAATATGGATACACCTTGAAGGGTGGATTTTTCCATTAGGTGTCTCATAGGTATGAATAGCTTCATGATGAGCTATGAAGTAAGTAGGTAAAAAGTGACATGAGAGAGTGAAAATCCTGGCCTCATTATAACATTCTATACAGTGAAAACTAAAAACATGTATACTCATTTGATAAAACTGGCAACTCTACTCAGGCTCACTCATTTCTGCTGCCAAAGTTCAGCTCACATGTCAAGGATCAAATGACATTTTTTCCCACTGAGTTTTCTATTTCTCCTGGCTAGGATATCTTTCTCTTCACAAGATTGAGAGATTGGGGAGGAAGCTGTATCCTTTAGTGTTTAAGACCTTAGACTCTGAGGTCAATGTCCAAGATTTATACTGTATCTCTCTTATTGACCATTTGTGTGATCCAGGATTTTAAGACATCTCTCTGGGCCCCAATTTCTTCTATATTATGTAGGAAAAGTACTTATGCTATGGAACTGTTTTGAGGATGTGATAAACTCAGTAGTGCTTGGCATGTTTTCCTTCGTAGTCTCTATCCATCCATCCACCACATTTTCGAGTACACACTATATGAAAGGTACCCAGTATACAGAAATGAAAAGACATGAATTTGATCCTCAAGGAACTTACAATCTAGGATTGCATAGAAGCTGATACGATTAAAATTAAAACCAAGTTCATCCAGTCTCATGTCTTTCTTGGCATCTTCTACTAATGACTAAAAATCTTGTATTTCCTTCCAGCTACTCTCCTTCCATTTATATTGCACAATCTCCCTTACCACCTACATAGCCTATAGACATATCAGCCTCAACAAGTCCAAAGTGGAATCCTAGGCTTCTTTGTCCTTTGGTACCTGCATCTTTGTGAATTACACCACCCAATCACACAAACCACATTTTCTTTTCCTTTTCCAAGTTCTCCCATGCAATTAGGAACCAATTTGTATCTAGTTTTTCATGTTTTATACGATATGTGGTAGGCAGAATTTAAGATGGCTCCAAGATTTCCTGCCATGCACATGTTGTGCATAATTCCTGTGCAAAATATGATGAATTTTGCTCTTACCATTAGGAGTGGCAGTGATTAGTAATATGGACCCAACCCAAACACATAAGTCCTTTGAAAACAGAATTTATTCAGGATGGTTATAGAACAGAAAGTCAGAGATGCAATCCAGAGGACATGAAAAAAATAAACATCTGTGTTGTGAGCTGCATCTGGAGAATGATGTCTTTGGGGAGCTAACAGCAGCTACTGTCTCACAGCAAACAATAAAACCAGAACCTCAGTTGTATAAATGCAAGGAAATAAATTCTGTCAACAACATGAAGGAGGACCTTGGGCCCCAGACAAGAACTGTGGCCCTGGCTGACACTTGATTTCAGCCCCATATGACCATGTCCAGTGAATGCACCCACAGCAGGCCCAGACTTTTGACCTGCAGAACTGTGAGCTAATAAGGTACTTTTTTAGTGGGAAAAGACTTAAACAGACATTTCTCCAAAGAAGACCTACAAATGGCTAACACATGAAAAGATGCTCAACATCACTTGTTATTAGAGAAAGGCAAATCAAAACTACAATGAGATATGATCTCGCACCAATCAGAACTGCCATCATCAAAAAATCTACAAACAATAATTGCTGGAGAGGGTGTGGAGAGAAGGGAACCCTCTTGCATTGCTGGTGAGAATGTAAATTGATACAGCCACTACGGAAGATGGTATGGAGATTCCTTAAAAAACTAGGAATAATACAACCATATGACCCAGCAATCCCAGTCCTAGGCATATACCCTGAGGAAACCAAAACTGAAAATGACACAGGTGCCCCAGTGTTTATTGTAGCACTATTTACCATAGCTAGAACGTGAAAGCAACCTAGATGTCCATCGAGAGATGAGTGGATAAAGAAGTTGTGGTACATATATACAATGGAATACTACTCAGCCATAAAATGGAACACATTTGAGTCAGTTCTAATGAGGTGGATGAACCTAGAGCCTATTATAGAGAGTGAAGTAAGTCAGAAAAAGAAATATAAATATTGTATACTAACATATGTATGGAATCTAGAATGATGGTACTACTGAATACATTTTCAGGAGAGCAATGGAGAAACAGACATGGAGATCAGACCCTATGGACATGGGGGAAGGGGAGGAGGGAGAGGGTGAGATGTATGGAGAGAATAACATGGAAACTTACAATACCATATGTAGAATAGTCAATGGGAATTTGCTGTATGGCTCAGGGAACTCAAACAGGGGCTCTGTGACAATCTAGAAGGGTGGGATGGGGAGGGAGAAGGGAGGGAGGCTCAGGAGGTAGGGGACATGGGTGTCCCTGTGGCTGATTAATGCTGACGTTTGATAGAAAACCACAAAATTCTGTAAAGCAGTTATCCTTCAATTAAAAAGAAGAAGGTGCCTTTTTTTTCTTTTTTTTTTTTTTTCCCAGCTAAGGGCATGCTATTTGGTTCCACAGCAATAGAAAACAAGTCTGCCATCTCACAGATGCACCAATTTCTCCACCTTCCTGTGGCTGCTTTGACTTAGTTCTGTCCTGGACCACTGCAACTGTCTCCCGTCTAGTCTCCTTGCCTCCTTTCTCAAAGCCTCTCGAATCGTCCAGATTTCACACAGATGATAGGATGAACTCTCCAAAATGTAAATCTGCCCACACCACCCCCACTGCTTTAAACCCTCCCACAGCACTCACAACAGGGTAAATTCCGATTTATTTTTAAACATAGTTTAAAGTGCTTTTAATATTTTTCATGTGCCTACCACCTCTGTGACCTCAATCTTGCCCCATTCACACCAGCATTTTAGACCTGCAGCCCCTCCAGTTTGCATTAAACCCCTGTACCTCTGCTCTTGCTGTTCCCTCTGTGGGCATATTCTTCCATTTTCTGCTTTTCAGTATGGAGCCAGGCTCAGTGATTCTACGCCTCTCTTGGGTATCCTTGCAAAATTAAATGTGTTCTCCCGTATCCCCACAATAGCTAATTAAGATTTCGATCACAGTACCGAAATAATCTATTGCATGAGTTTTTGCTTCTAGATTTCCCACCTGGAGAGACAAGACTATACCTAGATCATATACATGTCCAGTCCAGTGTCTGGAATGCTGCATGCTGAATAAATATGTGATCAATAAATATTCATTTGGTGAATAAACAGCAGTTATTGTGTTGCTACGATATTCCCTGTTTCTTCTTTCAGGTTCTTTTCTTACAAGGTAATAGATTTAGGTGCTTAGTCAGGATCCAATTGAATAGAACATTATCTGGGATAAAAACAGCTGCTAATGAGAGTCTGGCATTAAATTGGATTGTTCGTGTTGCCTGAGAACGGTTGCTGCCTCTGGTTGTTATGTCCAGTATTTCACAATGTTCATGTCCTCAAGGATTAAATACTGAGTTTAAGACTATAGGAAACTTGTTTCTCTGACTCTTTCTCTTGGTCCCTGACTTTTAATGTTTCTTTCTACTGACTTAGGATAGGCAAGACCAAAAAGGAGATAAACTCTATCAGTCAATTTTATTATTCATCAGTAGTCCCCCAGAATGTTGACACAGTAAAAAAACTTAGAATGATTTGGTCCAAAGTCATCACTTTACAGATGAGAAAACGTAGATCCAAAAAGATGATGGCTCTTGCAGGCCCTCATCCGAGACCTGAGCCAGGCCCAGATTGATAGATTTTATTCATAATAATAGTAACTTAAATATTTTTTAAAACACCATAATTAAAATGATAAACAGGAAAAATATGTATTTTATGATAAATCACCATCAAATTCAATAAGTAGAAGATGACTATATAATAGAAAAAGATGTGAATATAAATAGATACCATATGTCATTATTCCTAGGATGCACATTTTCCATAGTTTTAACACCTCTAAAATCAGAGTAGCTATTTTAAATAACAAAAAATATTTGCAGTGTGGTTTAGCAGCAGAGGGTATATTTGAAATTTTTCCAGGTGTTCCATAAAGTAATGGTATGTTTTATATCAATGGTGTCTCAGGGTTAGCAAGATGCCATTCTTTACAGCAGAATAAATGTACATTGTCAATAAACATAGAAAAATAATACACTGGCAATATGTAATTCAATTTGCAGGGAATTGAAATTGAAATTATGTACTTACTTTTGGCCTATCAGATTGAGAAATATAATTTTCATGTGGTAGCACCAGTACTGCCTCTAGTGCCAGAAAATGGGTCACCTTTTACACTGTTAATGAGAAAACAGATTGGTACAAACTTTTTGAAGAAATAAAATTTGCAAATGTATCAAAAGTCTTTAAAATGCACGTTCTCTTTCATAGTGAAATACTAATCTAAGAAATCAAACAGTAAAAGGCATCTTTTTATTTTTTTGGCCACCACGCATCCTTTCCCCTTTCTTTTGTTTGTTGTTGTGTTTAGTATGTTAAATTCCTTTGAAGTCACTCTGTTTCCATTATCATTTCATAATTTAGATTGAGCTGATATCTCTCTAGCTCCAGGGCTAAGTCATTCAATGCTTTCTACACATCCAGTCACAGTCACAGATTCAGGGATGGACTCATGACTTGATGCAGTCTTTATGAATCAGGTGTGTGTGCGCTCAGTCACTCAGTAGGCCCAGGATTTTTATCCAATTCTGAGAAAGAAACATTCCCCCTTTTCATTGGGCTTGAATACAAGAGGAATTTGTTTGGGGGCATTTTGTCACTGTGTGAAACCCAAGAGTAAGTCTAGGATGAAAGAGAGCAAGATAGAGAAGTGAAAGGCACTGCGTTCTGCTGGAAAGGATTCAGTGCCTGGATTAAGCAACACCAGCTCTAGCTCTGGGCTTTGCAGTTACACAAAATACTGGAGAAACAGCTGTTGTGCACATTCATATTCGACTCTTTGCGACCCCCTGGACTGTAGCCCGTCAGGCTCTTCTGTCCATGAAATTCTCCAGGCAAGAATACTAAGGTGGGTTGCCATTTCCTACTTTAGGAGATCTTCCCTACCCAGATATTGAACCTGCATCTTCTGCATTGACAGGCGAATTCTTTACCAGTGTGTCACCTAGAAAGCAATTATGAGCTGATAGTTTTATTTATTATATTATCTGCTGCTGCTGCTAAGTCACTTCAGTCATGTCCGACTCTGTGCGACCCCATAGACGGCAGCCCATGAGGCTCCCCCATCCCTGTGATTTTCTAGGCAAGAACACTGGAGTGGGTTGCCATTTCCTTCTCCAATGCATGAAAGTGAAAAGTGAAAGTGAAGTCACTCAGTCGTGTTCAACTCAGTGACCCCATGGACTGCGGCCCACCAGGCTCCTCCGTCCATGGGATATTCCAGGCAGGAGTGTTGGAGTGGGGTGCCATTGCCTTCTCTGATTATATTATCTAACTGTCCATTTATTATCTATATTGCTTGAATTAATTCAGGTTGGATTTTTTTTTATCATTTGCAGTCAAAACAGTCTTAATTGATACATATGCTGAGAATATGATTAAGGATGTACAAGAAAATTTTGATCTAAATAGAAATATTTCAGAATTGTTTATCATAGCGACACCAGAGAATTCTGTTCTTAATAAGGCTTGCCCTCGAGAGAAACTGTTTTATCAGAGCATATTCAGTTTTTTTTCAAAGCCAAACTGACCTGAAGAAAAGAAAACACCTGACCCTGGTTGGCTCTAGTCATCCTGTCTCACCTACAGTATGGGGCAGGGAGGGCTGAGAAGCAAATGCTAAGCTCACAGTCCAGAGACAGTCTCACTAGAAGACTGAGACCTTAGCATAGGACTATATAGCATTTCCTCTCCAACCACACTTGGCCATCACATTACTAAAGGCCTATTACAGCAGTTTGTTTTACCCAATATATCATGTCCGGCTATCAAGAAAAAAAAAAATTACAAGGCATACTAAGAGTCAGAAAGCTGAATTTTAAGAGACAAAGCAAACATTGCAATCAGCTTCAGATATGGAAGGCATGTAGGAGTTATCAGACTGGGAATTTAAAACAACTATGACTTATATGCAGAGTACATCACGAGAAATGCTGGAATGGAAGAAACACAAGCTGGAATCAAGATTGCTGGGAGAAATATCAATAACCTCAGATATGCAGATGACACCACCCTTATGGCAGAAAGTGAAGAGGGACTAAAAAGCCTCTTGATGAAAGTGAAAGAGGAGAATGAAAGAGTTGGCTTAAAGCTCAACATTCAGAAAACGAAGATCATGGCATCCAGTCCCATCACTCCATGGGAAATAGATGGGGAAACAGTGGAAACAGTGTCAGACTTTATTTTTTTGGGCTCCAAAATCACTGCAGATAGTGATTGCAACCATGAAATTAAAAGATGTTTACTCCTTGGAANCAACATTCAGAAAACGAAGATCATGGCATCCAGTCCCATCACTCCATGGGAAATAGATGGGGAAACAGTGGAAACAGTGTCAGACTTTATTTTTTTGGGCTCCAAAATCACTGCAGATAGTGATTGCAACCATGAAATTAAAAGATGTTTACTCCTTGGAAGAAAAGTTATGACCAACCTAGATAGTATATTGAAAAGCAGAGACATTACTTTGCCGACTAAGGTCCATCTAGTCAAGGCTATGGTTTTTCCAGTAGTCACGTATGGATGTGAGAGTTGGACTGTGAAGAAGGCTGAGCACCGAAGAATTGTTGCTTTTGAACTGTGGTGCTGGAGAAGACTCCTGAGAGTCCCTTGGACTGCAAGGAGATACAATCAGTCCCTTCTGAAGGAGATCAACCCTGGGATTTCTTTGGAGGGAATGATGCTAAAGCTGAAAGTCCAGTACTTTGGCCACCTCATGAGAAGAGTTGATTCATTGGAAAAGACCCTGATGCTGGGAGGATTGGGGGCAGGAGGAGAAGGGGATAACCAAGGATGAGATGGCTGGGTGGCATCACAGACTCGATGGACGTGAGTCTGAGTGAACTCCGGGGGATGCTGATGAACAGGGAGGCCTGGCGTGCTGCGATTCATGGGGCTGCAAAGAGTCGGACATGACTGAGGGACTGAACTGAACTGAACTGAACTGATGATTTACATGGTAAGGTGTCTAATGGATAAAGTCGATAGCATATAAGAATAGGTGTTCAATGTGAACAGAGATGAAAATTGTAAGAATCAATTGTAAGAGCATGTGTGGCTATATCAAGTACAGGTGCATTTTCTTTTTTCTTCAGAAAAGTATTTTCTTATGTAATAGTATCTAACTAGTTGTAAGAAATTATCCCTCTTCTTCTTTTGTAAGTTAGGTTGTTGATAATTGAATCTGTAACTATCTTAGATAAAATAGGTTAAAAGACTTAAATATCAGCCATTTCACATGGTTCAACACAGTAGCTAACCTTCTTTGCCCAGTGGAGACAAAGCACGGCCATTCAGCTTCTTTCATTAGGAGAAAGCTTCCTCATTCCTCCGCCTTCGCTTTCTACACTCTCACTTTGTCTTCTGCTTCCAAGGATAATTTAAAACAACCACACAGTCACAAAGCTCATTTAAAAGTGTCGTATTGATTGCTTGTGTGCTTTATATTCCCATCTTGACTTGCCCTGCTGTTAAGATTTAGGCTGCACATTTCTTACTGCACTGTGCCTTATAAATCCAGAGGTAAAATAGTAGGCTAAATGCCTTCTGTTCCAAGAATTAATACACACACACACACACACACACACACATAGCTAAAACTGTGTTACTGATCCAAGAATTATAACACAAAGATTATTTCAATGCAGCAAGATAGAGTAATAAAACTTTAATTTAGCCTTGAACATTGAATACATGTGTCTTCCAACCCCATAATACTGTAGGAGAAGATGGAATTTCATACGAGTCCCACAGATTCATCAGCCAAGAGAGCTCCCAATAAAATGAGCTAGTGCCCTTGGATGCCAATGACAGATAAAACAGGAGAGAAAGAAGAGGAAAGGAATGGGTCCCATCATGGGACAGTGACTAGCATACCCGTTAGGAATCACTAGGAATAGAATGTCCCTAGGAATAGAATAAATGTTTTCAACATTAGTTGAAACAAATACAGGTCTTTAAATATATATAACAATGTGTTGAGTGGGTGACTGCTATTATGCATTCACTAGCTCAGTGACAACATCATCACAATTGTTCTCATCTTTTTAGCCAGTTAGACATAGCCTATTTGCTTTTTGTCTTCCCATTTGTTCCATCGTGGGTACAACACGGCATTTGTAGCTTTTCATGACAAAATGTCTGGCACACAGTAGGTCTCACAAGTGCTAGTGCCTTTTTTCTGCCCAATTTCTAGCCCTTACTATAGAGCCTGAAGGAGTAAGAAAAGATTCACCTCCACTTTGCACACTCAGCAGGTGTATTTCCCCTAAAGGAGACTGACTGACAACTCTCAGGATGGAGTGCTCCTGCTGGGCAGACACCCTATCAGAAGCCACAGAGGCTTTCCTGAAAATGGTCACACACTGCTCTGGCTCATTCACCCATGGATGAGGTATCAGGGTGAAGTTCACTGCAAGGACACTGCCTAGGCCATAGGAGACCATATAGAGAGAGCTAAGCCCACTGGGCTTTTTCTTTTGGATAGAGATCTCTTAAAGAAAATTAGAGATGCCAAGGGAACATT
Source organism: Neotragus pygmaeus (assembly GCA_006410875.1). Classification (NCBI taxonomy): domain Eukaryota; kingdom Metazoa; phylum Chordata; class Mammalia; order Artiodactyla; family Bovidae; genus Neotragus; species Neotragus pygmaeus. The sequence continues at coordinate 78,635 of SJYV01044039.1, forward strand.
TCATGCGAAGATGGGCTCGATAAAGGACAGAAATGGTATGGACCTAACAGAAGCAGANTTCACTTTCATCAAGAGGCTTTTTAGTTCCTCTTCACTTTCTGCCTTAAGGGTGGTGTCATCTGCATATCTGAGGTTATTGATATTTCTCCTGGCAATCTTGATTCCAGTTTGTGTTTCTTCCAGTCCAGCGTTTCTCATGATGTACTCTGCATAAAAAGTTAAATAAGCAGGGTGACAATATACAGCCTTGACATACACCTTTTCCTATTTGGAACCAGTCTGTTGTTCCATGTCCAGTTCTAACTGCTGTTTCCTGGCTTGCATACAGATTTCTCAAGAGGCAGGTTAGGTAGTCTGGTATTCCCAACTCTCTCAGAATTTTCCACAGTTTCTTGTGATCCACACAGTCAAAGTCTTTGGCATAGTCAATAAAGCAGAAATAGATGTTTTTCTGGAACTCTCTTGCTTTTTCCATGATCCTGCGGATGTTGGCAATTTGATCTCTGGTTCCTCTGCCTTTTCTAAAATCAGCTTGAACATCAGGGAGTTCACAGTTCACATATTGCTGAAGCCTGACTTGGAGAATTTTTTCAGCATTACTTTACTAGCATGTGAGATGAGTGCAATTGTGTGGTAGTTTGAGCATTCTTTGGCATTGCCTTTCTTTGGAATTGGAATGAAAACTGACCTTTTCCAGTCCTGTGGCCACTGCTTAGTTTTTCAAATGTGCTGGCATATTGAGTGTAGCACTTTCACAGCATCATCTTTCAGAGTTTGAAGTAGCTCAGCTGGAATTCCATCACCTCCACTAGCTTTGTTCGTAGTGATGCTTTCTAAGGCCCACTTGACTTCACATTCCCAGATGTCTGGCTCTAGATGAGTGATCACTCCATCATGATTATCTGGGTCATGAAGATCTTTTTTGTACAGTTCTTCTGTGATCCTTAGAGGGTGATTTATGACTTTATTTTCTTTATTTATAATGATTAAGGGTGCCTGACTTTGAAAATATCAGTTGTGGCAGTTTTCTTCAAGTTCTGTTAATGTATACCATTAAAACCCTGATTCTCTAGGGAAAAAACTCAAATATATTTTATGTTTTGGTCCCAGTTATGATACAATGAAAATATATATTCTTGTTAAGGACAGTTAGGTTGACTTTTTGGGTATGTCTTCTGGTAATAAAAGGACAAATAATTTTAATGTATGTATAACTGGTTTTCAATTATAAGTCAAGTTTACTTCACATGGGGTGGTGGGCACTTCTATAGAGGAGAGAGGTAGTAGCACATAGGAAAAGAGAGTTTGTATTACTTATATTTTGTTGCATAAAATTTTGTTCTGAAACATATCAGTCTAAGATAACATTTATTTTTCCAAAAATCAGGAGACTTAGAGTGACTTAACAAAGTAGTTCTGGCTCAGGATCTCCCATGAAACTATAAGCCAGATATTGGCTGGGGCTGGTGGATTTGCTTCCAAAAGGCTCACCCTCCGGGCAGTGGGCTGGACCTCAGTTCTCTATGTGTGTATATCCACCGGACACTTGGTGTCCTTAAGACACAGCCACTGGCTTCCACTCACACAAGTGATCCAAGAGAAAGCAAGTCAGAGGCCACAGTGACATTTATAATCCAGCCTCTAGAGCAACATCCTGTCCTTCTAGTATTCACGGGCTTCACTGGCTACACTGTCTACACTGCACGGCATGTGGGATTTTAGTTCCCTGAACAGGAATGGAACCCACACCCTCTGCACCGGAAGCATCTTAGCCACTGAACTGCCAGGAAAACCCTCCCTCCTCCTGTATTCCATTGGTCACACGGACAGACTTCGCTCTTTCTGACTGCTGTGACAAAATACCACCCACTGCGTGCCTTAGAAACATTCCTGGAGGCTGGAAGTCCAAGATCAAGAGGCCGGCACGGTCACCACACGGCCTTGGTGAAGGCTGTCTTCTGCGTTCATAGCCGGCACCTTCTCACTGTCCTCACACGATAGAAGAGACAGGGAATCTCGGCGGGGTCTCTTTTATAAGAACACTAAGAACACCAGTCCCATTCATGAGGTCTCCATCCTCCTAACCTAAGCACCTCCCAAAGGTTCCACCTCCTAACACCATCACACTGGCATTAAGACTTCAACATTATGAATTATGCAGGGACACAAGCATTGAGAGCATAGCACAGACAAACCCTGGTGCGTTGTTGGAGGGAGGTGGGAATCACTGGGGGAGATCTTGGAGGCTGGGAACCACAGAGTTGGTGGGTGAGTATTAACATTTTCCCTGAGTTCCACCTGAATTTTGCTGCAAAAACGAGGCAGTTTCCAAAGTTTGATTTCTCAGAAGCCCTGCATGGCAGTCTGAAGCCATGGGAAATCAAAGTCAGGTGAATTCTGCTGCCCAGTTAATTTGTTTTTATTAGATACAGAGTCAGCAGGCTGCATTGTGTAACCTTGGAAGAACGAGCATCTTTGAGGCCATCACAAGTGGCCCTACTCAACACAACACAGGTTGCCTCCGAGCACTGGGGCATAGGTTGCCTCAGAGAAAGATAAACAGAAAACAGTATGTTGTCATGAATCATCAAGCAGGGGGAAGTGTGATTCAGGTGAAATATGCTAAGATTTAAGGCTCCTCACTGGTTTGCAACAATGCACATCTTCCTGAAGGTAGGTGGTTTTTTTTTTTTTTTTTTGAAACCTGAATAAAGAAATGATACAGTAATAAAAGGGACTTAGGAAAGCCGGGGAGCCCAGGGTGGTGGGCAGGAGGGGCAAGAGTCTGATTCAGAAGCCTCAGAGGCTTGAGTGAGGCTGGATTCCACCCTCAGGGGAAGGCATTGAGGCTCTCATTCTCCTTTGACTTCAGGAAGATGAAAGGAAGCAGACTTGTCAGTAGCCGGGAGGCCAAAGCCATGGAGACGGATCACACCTCCCAAGCGCAGTGGACTCTGCGTGTGATATGCTCTAACCTCCAAACGACTGGGGGAGGAGGGTATAGTATTTACCTTTTTACAGAAGTGGTGTTGGACCCAGGGTTGTTTGCAACCAAAACACATGCTCTTTGCACAAGACACGCCTCATCCTTGTAGGGGTGGACCAGCTGGAACCCATGGAAAACAGGCAGGACTCCCTGGTGACTGTGAGTGGGATGAGGACGCTGTGTAATTGGCATGTAGACATCGAGTAAACTTCCTTCCTTCTGTCCACATCCTAGAAGGCAGACTTTAACCTTTCTAGAGACTTCATAAAGTCATGGCTGTCCACAATCTCTGGGCTGCCTGCCATGGTTCAGACACAACCAGTGTGGACCAGACCCAGGGGTGCCCTGCAGAGGAAGAAGGAAGGGTTTACTCCACACCCACTACAAAATGGAGGTGTTTGCTTTAAACGACCTTAACTTTAAAAAGCAATTTGTCACTTGGAGATGAGAGTGGATGTTTAAAGAAGAGGTCACAATTATGTGGGCCAAGAAGGTGGAAGGGATAACCAAATCACATTGTGGAAAATAGAACAGAAGGGACATTTGGTTCTCCTGCTGGTGCAGACTTCAGGAGAGCCAGGTTTGAATTCCAGCTTCATGTCCAAAGTAGATTTATGACTTACAGTAACATAAGTAATGTAAGCTTGAGGCCTCACCTGTGAAACGTGGATGGTGATGCCTAATTCACCAGAATATTGTTTCAGAGGATGTAACTTTAAATACTACTATGAGTAGCATATAGTGAAGGCTAAATAAGTAATGATTATTTCATTAAAGTGAGTTATTTTTTTCCACTACAAGATTTACCATTCCAACTATGGTCAGATCTGGCTGAAAATAAAACTGACCTGCTTAAGGAAAACACCTATTAATGGTGGGGCTTTAGAGTAGGCAGGTACTCTGAATATTCCCCAGTTAGAGGAAAGCAGGGATAATGATGGTGTGTGTATGGTGGGAGAGAGGGTGGTGTGATATCTCCTGTATAACTTGTTCTTATGATGAAAATTATAGAGAAGCTGATAAATAACAGCACAAGCACGGGGCAAACCAGAGCCAGGGCAGAAGACTGAGTATACCGTTGGATCTGAAGTGGTTAAAGAAGATAAGCCGTGCACTTTACTGTCAGGGCCCCACCTCTGGTCAGCAGTGTGTTAGTGGCAGGAGGAGGATGGAACACGGGATTTGAACGCCCCCCCCACTACCTGCCCCCACCATTTCTCCAGCACTGCAATGTCTTGGGAACGTGGAGGCTACAACTCTATTCTGAAATCTCATGGTTATTTAGATTTAGCTGTAGCCCAGTCTACATATGTTAGCGCCTGATGGGAGAAAGTGAATTAATTAGTCTTCTTGTGCTGTTATCTATCAGATTCTCTATAATTCTCATCGTAAGACCAAGTTATCCAAAAGGTGTCAAGGCTTTCCTCGGTGGAGCACTAGCATGGGGGAAGGAGAGAGACTCAGTCCCTAGGGAAGAAGTCCAAGAGGTTAGAACTTTGAGGAAAAGGGACAACTCAGCCCGAGAGCTTGGAGCTTTGCTTCTGAAGGAGACGGGTTGGGTATGTGTGTGTGTGTTGTTGGGTGTGTTTAGAATTGAAAGGAATTGAGAATAGCATGTCTTTTTCTGTATATGGAATGGAATGGCCTTTTCTTCTTCCTTTTAAAAAAATTACATGCTTCCTGAGGAAGAAGGATGGGACCTTAGTCTCAAAACCACTTTGTAACTATGTTTCTGTGTATTTTAGATATTTTGGTCTAAACTAAATGTAGCAAAGATATATATTTTATGCTATGATATTGGTTCCTTTTTTTGTAAATTAATTAATTTATTTTAATTGGTGGCTAATTACCTTACATTATTGTAGTGGTTTTTGCCATACATTGACATGAATCAGCCATGGGTGTACGTGTGTCCCCCAACCTGAACCCCCCTCCCACCTCCCTCCCTTTTCCCTCCCTCCGGGTCATTCCAGTGCACCAG
>SJYV01044039.1:94060-117896 GCA_006410875.1 Neotragus pygmaeus
GAACTATGGACAGAGGTTCGTGACATTGTACAGAAGGCAGTGATCAAGACCATCCCCAAGAAAAAGAAATGCAAAAAGGCAAAATAGTTGTCTGAAGAGGCCTTAAAATAGCTGAGAAAAGAAGAGAAGCTGAAGGTAAAGAAGAAAAGGGAAGATATACCCATATGAATGCAGAGTTCCAAAGAACAGCAAGGAGAGATAAGAAAGCTTTCCTCAGTGATCAGTGAGAAGAAGTAGAGGAAAACACTAGAATGGGAAAGACTAGAGATCTCTTCAAGAAAATTAGAGATACCAAGGGAACATTTCATGAAAAGATGGACACAATAAAGGACAGAAATGGTAGGGACCTAACAGAAGCAGAAGATATTAAGAAGAGGTGGCAAGAATACACAGAAGAACTATACAAAAAAGATCATAACCCAGATAAACGATGGTGTGATCACTCACCTAGAGCCAGACATCCTGGAATGAGAAGTCAAGTGGGCCTTAGGAAGCATCACTAGAAACAAAGCTAGTGGACGTGATGGAATTTCAGTTGAGCTCTTTCAAATCCTAAAAGATGATGCTGTGAAAGTGCAGCACTCAATATGCCAGAAAATTTGGAAAATTCAGCAGTAGCCACAGGACTGAAAAAGGTCAGTTTTCATTCCAATCCCTAAGAAAGGCAATGCCAAAGAATGCTCAAACTACCACACAATTGCACTCATCTCACAAGCTAGTAACACTCAAAATTCTCCAAGCCAGGCTTCAACAGTACATGCGTGAATCGTGAACTTCCAGATGATCAAACTGGATTTAGAAAAGGCAGAGAAACCAGAGATCAAATTGCCAAAATCCATTAGATTATTGAAAAAGCAAGAGAGTTCCAGGAAAAAACATCTATTTCTGCTTTACTGACTATGACAAACCCTTTGACTGTGTGAATCACTGCAAACTGTGGAAAATTGTGCAAGAGATGGAATACCAGGCAACCTGACCTGCCTCTTGAGAAATCTGTATGCAGGTCAGGAAGCAACAGTTATTACTGGACGTGGAACAACAGACTGGTTCTAAACGAGAAAAGGAGTACGTCAAGGCTGTATATTGTCAATCTGCTTATTTAACTTGTATGCAGAGTACATCATGAGAAACACTGGGCTGGAAGAAGCACAAGCTGGAATCAAGATTGCTGGGAGAAATATCAATAACCTCAGATATGCAAATGAAACCACCCTTATGGCAGAAAGTGGAGAATAACTAAAGAGCCTCTTGATGAAAGTGAAAGAGTGGAATGAAAAAGTTGGCTTAAAATTCAACATTCAGAAAACTAAGATCATGGCATCTGGTCCCATCACTTCATGGAAAATAGATGGGAAAACAGTGGAAACAGTGACAATTAATTTTGGGGGGCTCCAAAATCACTGCAGATGGTGACTGCAGCCATGAAATTAAAAGACGCTTACTTCTTGGAAGAAAAACTGTGACCAACCTAGATAGCATATTAAAAAGCAGAGACATTCCTTTACCAACAAATGTCTAGTCAAGGCTATGGTTTTTCCAGTAATCATGTATGGATGTGAGAGTTGGACTATAAAGAAAGCTGAGCACAGAAGAATTGATGCTTTTGAACGGTGGTGTTGGAGAAGACTCTTGAGAGTCCCTTGGACTGCAAGGAGATCCAACCAGCCCATCCTGAAGGAAATCAGTCCTGAATGTTCATTGGAAGGACTGATGTTGAAGCTGAAACTCCAATACTTTGGCCTCCTGATGCAAAGAGCTAACTCATTTGAAAAGACTCTGATGCTGGAAAAGATTGATGAAGGCAGGACAAGGGGACAACAGAGGATGAGGTGGTTGGATGGCATCACTGACTCACTGAACATGAGTTTGAGTAAACTCTGAGAGTTGGTAATGGATAGGGAGGCCTGGTGTGCAGGAGTCCATGGGGTTGCAAAGAGTCGGACACAGCTGAACGACTGAACTGAACTGAACTGAGGGCATATTAAGTTAAATAAAGTATAATATTAAAAGTGGCCACTAATTTTTTTCATTTTTATATGTGGCTACTGGAAAATTTTTAATTTCATATGTGACTCACATTATATTCCTAATAGTCAACACTTATCTAGAATTTATTCAATAACTTGTTGAAGTGACTTGATTTAGGAGTTGATGTGATTAAATTTTGGTTTGTGTGCATGCTAATCTTTTTGTGTGAAGCTAAGTCACTTTAGTCGTGTCAGATATTTTTGATATAAGGTAATTCATCTAGCACTGGTGTGTGAGAGATGAACTTTTGAAGATGTTGGAGGAGCAGAAGAAAATCATCAGGATCTGGGAGATGGGATTGGGTCCTTCAGGATCAATTGGAATGATGAATGGTTGAAACCCTGTTTAGACAGGAAAATCAGCATTTCTCAAATTTTTTTCTTTCTTCACCCTGAGAGTTTTATTTTCTACTCTGAAAATAAGTAGTGTTTTCAGATTCACAATCAACTCCTTCTACACCTAGCTTAATAAAAGGAGATTAATAACATCCAGTACAAAAGTTGTTCTTTAGGAGGAATATTACAAATACTAGCAAACAGTAGAATTAACTTTGGATATCTTCAAAGCAGTCACTAGCTTTTTTGTTGGGCTTTGAAATACCATTTACATTGTTCTCTTGAAGAGGTAGTTTTCCCTGTCTTTATCTTGACAAGGTAAACTTGTTTTACAGCCCTTTGTTTCCAGGCTTTAGGATTTGGGATCTGTTTGTTTTCCTGCTTAGTTATCACATTTCCAAACATCTTCCCACAAAGGAACCCGAAACTGGGGTTGAGATTCTCGGTGGAAATACCTGCATCTGGATCTAAGAGATTTCAAGTCATGATCCCCATTCTTCTAAGCTGACCTCCCTTAAACTGTTAAGCAGGGATTTTATGCCAATTCCTCCCCAAAAGATTCCATTTTGAAATTTACCCACCCCTTTGCCTCCTCCTGTTTTCAGTAAAGATGGAAAAACACCACACAGAAATTAAATGACCCAGGAGACCCGCTGTAGGACAGTTTGCTGGCCTCCCTGGCTTACTTCCTGGAGGCTAGTTGCCTGAGCTGTGGCTCCTGACTGCATGGAGCTTGGAAGCTAGTGCTGCCTGCTTCCAAACTGCCCCCAAGACCCCAGCCCCAGCAACCAATCCCCCCAACACTTTATCAGCAAACAGTTGTCTTGAGCAACTGTTATCTGTGGCCCAGGATGAGGATTACTTAACTGAGAGGTCCCTGTCACCTTGGAAACAAGTCAGGTTCCTGATCAGGTTTCTGAGAAACCCACCTGCTCAGGGAGCATTGTCTCAATATGCTCCGCCTACTCTTAAATTCTTGAGAGCCCGTTGAATTTCAGTTTTTACCGTTTAAAAATACCATTAAAAAAAAAAAGAATTTTCTCTGTCCCTGTCAGCAACTTAGCCACTTTCTTAAAGGCCGTTTGAGTTTAGTTTGAGGTTTCAGATCTCCCTCCCTTCCACCCTCCCTCCTCTTCTGGCAAGAAGGAGGAACCTACAGGTTTCAGACATCTAAAACTTGACCTTGGGAATTGTTTCACTACCCTGATTTTATACAAATCATTTGAGATAGATATTATTCTAGGCCTTTACAATGATTTCATCTGTCCTTTCAATAAATACAGGGAAAATAATTCTCCTGGAATCACATTGGAGCCTGCTCTGAGTGGATGAAGGGGTCCGAAAGACCTATTTTTTCTTTCGCTGGTGCCATTTGCTCTTGCAAAACAGTAAAGAAAACATCATTCTAAAGCAAATGAAAAGAAGAAATAAAGACAAAGTGATTTTCAGCTAAGAATGACATGGTGAGGGAATTCCCTGGTGGTGCAGTGGTTAGGACTCTGTGCTTTCGCTGCTGAAGGGAAGGGTTCAATCCCTGGTCAACCAGGATCCCACAAGCTGTGCGGACAAAAAAAAAAAAAAAAGATATTCTGACACAAATAATAAATAAAAATCAAAGGTTAAAAAAGAATGAAGAAAAAGACGCGCATCTCTGTGTGAACCTTCAGGGTCCAGCCTCCAGCCTCCTGGTGCCGATGAGCACGTACAAGACTGGCAGGACTGAGGAGGGACCGAGCATCTGAACTGCTCATTTTAGTATATTTAAAATCGAAGCAGCTGAAAATATTTTCCCATCAAACACAGCTTTGTTGTTTTTATTAGAACAACTTATTACTGTAGCTGTAGAAAACAGAGTCTATGGTGGAGATGTGTCGTAAACGAAATGTATACACTGGATTTCAAAGACTTACTAGGGAAAAAAAAGTAAACTATCTTAATATATATACCTACATTATTTGTTCAAATAGTATTATTTTGGCTATCAAGTCAAAATAATTATGAAAGTCAACTCTTCTTTCTAATGTTTTTCNGCCGATGAGCACGTACAAGACTGGCAGGACTGAGGAGGAACCGAGCATCTGAACTGCTCATTTTAGTATATTTAAAATCGAAGCAGCTGAAAATATTTTCCCATCAAACACAGCTTTGTTGTTTTTATTAGAACAACTTATTACTGTAGCTGTAGAAAACAGAGTCTATGGTGGAGATGTGTCGTAAACGAAATGTATACACTGGATTTCAAAGACTTACTAGGGAAAAAAAAGTAAACTATCTTAATATATATACCTACATTATTTGTTCAAATAGTATTATTTTGGCTATCAAGTCAAAATAATTATGAAAGTCAACTCTTCTTTCTAATGTTTTTCTTTTAAAAATTTTAATGTGGTCACTTAGAAAACTTATAAGTTTTCTTATAAATGGCTTAGATTGAATTTCTGCTGGCAGCGCTGCCATACAGGATATTCTTTGTCCTTAGGCTGCTAAACTCAGTTGCTGTGGTAACTAAAGGGGCCTCCTGGCTCAGGGTTTCCTGGAATACAGGGGGGTGACGCGGGGCAGGGGAGGCAGGACTCATGGGAAGGTTTTTTTGGAAGTCACGTTTCACTCATCGCCAGTTTTCTCCGCTAACAGCCAGACCGAATAATACCTTCATTTATTTAGTGGTGATAATTTTGTAACGTATATAAATATCAAATCAGGTGTGACTGAGTCCCCTTTTCTGTCCACCTGAAATTGTCACAACATTGTTAATCGGCTATACTCCAATATAGAAGAAAAAGTTAAAAAAAAAAAAAAAACTTTTACCCCCCCCAAAATAATAAAAAATACCAAATCAGTATGTTGTACACCTAAAACTAATATAAAAATGTCAGTCAATTATACTTCAGTTGGGTTTTTTTTTTTTAAATCCTCATTTAAGGACAGACCACATGAGGTGGTTTGTTTCAGGCCCAGTAGTGCCAGTTTGGATTCCAGGCACCCAACCAAAACCCCAAAGGAAGATGCACTATCAGCAGTGACTCCTCCAGCCAAATTCTACCTCTTCACCTGCTTCTGCCACCCCGCCCCCTGTTCCCCTGCTGAGGTTGCTAGGCTACAGATTAATAGGCATTGGGAACCTGACTATTGATAATTTCCCACCATAAAGGCCTGATATAATTGCTCACCCAACTCTTTAACTACAACTAAACTCTCCCCTTTCCTTTACTCTCACATGGGAGCAACTTCACTGGCCTTTTATTTTCCTTCATCTTCCTCTGCTCTCGTTTTCCTGCTATCTTTTTCCTCCCCATCTCGCTCACTTCTCTCGTATGGCTTGGAAATCACAGCACGCTTTTCTCTCACAGCCCAGAAGGAATAGGCTGTTGGCAGTTCTCTCCAGGTGTGTAAGAAGCAGCTGCTCTGGTCCCTCTTGACTGTTTTAAGTGGAAGAAGGGGAGCACCGTGGATTCCTGAGGGCCTGGACTTTTTAATCCTCTCTACTGATGAATCCCCAACTTCTTTCTGATACACAGTTTGTGCTCTGCAAATAAAATACCTGTTTAATGGGACCTTACTTACAACTGTTCTCTCTAGATGCTGTCAATAGCGGACTAGGGGCAAAACACTGCAGAGTGGGTGGAATGCAGCTGGGTGGGAAGCTGGTGAACAGCATTTCAGGAGTTTGGACTGTGTCCCAGGCCAGCTGATTCTCTGCTTCCTGGAACCCAGGAAGAGTTGGTTTGGCTCCTGGATATTCAGGTTTTCTCGCAGGAGAGGCTATGCTAAGTCAGAGGACAAGTGGAGCCAAGAGCTCTTCCAGTTCTTCCTTCTTGGGCTTTCCTCCTCTCAGACTGTGCTTCCTCCCCTCCAAGACTGTAGACACCGCCTGCAAAGAGCAGCTGATAAAGTCACAGGGTTATGAATGTTTTCTGTTTACATCCAGCGACCTTTGCCGAATACGGATAGCCTTTATCCTCATCTTTTTACGGACTGATTCAATTCTGAGCACTTGAGAGAGCAAAAAATAAAGTGTATCTGCCCTCCCTCCAGGCTTTTTCTGGTAGCATTTTGTCTGTGAAACGTGCTCTTAAAACGGGGAAGGAGGAGAAGCTTAAAAAAAAAAAAAAAATTGAGTAGGGTGGGGGCAGGATGTGGTTTTCAAAAGCTGGCTAGAGGGGTGGGTTGGGGGGTGTTGCCTAGGGAGGGGGCAGTGTTTGAGGTCTACACTTACGAGGAGCTCCAAAGATTGGAGGCGGGTAGGGTGGGGCTGGGGGCTTGTCTCCCGGGCTCCGCCCTCTCCGAAGCTTATATAGGCGCATGAGATATAGGCTTGCTACTGTGGACCTGGAGGAAAACTTGCCTCCGCCAGAGGACATTTTGGAGGTTTTGCTGCCTGGAAGAGGGGTCTCTGGAGTCCCACTCCTAGATCTTTATCGAAGATTTGAAAAGAATTAAATCAGGGCCATGGGGACCACGAAGGTAAGAGCGATACGGTTACTGGTTATTTTTGCCGGCCGGAGATGCACTCGGAAAGGCAAGCTGTGCCGGCGCTGGCTGAGCTCCGTTACGCGGAGTCACCTAGCGATCGGGAAGCCTTTCCCATCGCTCTCCCAGCCTGCAGTGCCGCACGTCCACAGTTCTTTTCGGAAGTCATGTCCTATAAAGGATTTATCGCAGTTCATTCATCTTCTTGGTGTAGGAAAAGTCACCTGGAGAAGTTGTGTTTGTATCACACACATGGGTGTGTGTGTGTTTTCTTTAATACAATTACATGCTTTTGAGGATGTGAAGTTGAGCGTTCGGGGATCGGCGGCGGTGATGCTTTAGACCTTGAAAAGACCTGAGGTTTGTTTTGGGGGCGCCAGGTCGGTGTCCAGCCATCATCTGTTCTGTGACTTGTGGGATTCCCCGAATTACCTAAGGAGAGAGAATTCCATGATTGTAAGCGCACAGTATATTAATATATTATTGTGTGTTGTGGATGCGGTATTTGTTGGGAGAAAGGCATTTTCACTGAGGTAATTTATCTGAAAATAAAAGATGGGAGAAGGGATGAAAAAGTGGGAAGGCCCTCAGGAATTAAATGATGAGAGAAAATAAGAGGTTTCTACTAAAAGGAGTGGATGAAGTAGAAAGCGCTGCCCCCGCGGGCCTCGGGGGTACCTAGATGCCGGTGGAGGCAAGGTCAATTTGGGGAACTGTTAACTCCAGGCCTGCCACTGCCTGACTTGATAGGGAAGGAATTTAAGATGAGAAAGGGTTGGCGGGGGCGGAGAGCTCTCAGGCATAAAAACTGAGCTCTCCTGGGGTGGAAATTAAGATCACACCTACTAGAATTATCCCCGACAAGGTGAGTGATGACTGGGTTGATTTCAGCACAGCCCCCTCACAAAATGTCTCCATTTTGGTTTGGGAGTCAGCTTGTTCTCGCCCCCTGGTGGGTGGGTGGGGGATAGCAGTGCCTCTTTAAGTGAACGGGAAGGATTTCAGATGGGACCAAGGGTACGGTGGTACGGCGGGCAGATCCTGCAGATGCTGTGACCCAGAGTTGCGAGCAGCCTGGTGATGACGACACGTCACTAGTGCTCGTACTTTTGTGGAATTTGGGGTACGGGTGAGCCTACACTGGCTCTAGCTGGTCGCAGAATAATCTGTTCTCAACAATCCTGAGGCTTTGCAGTCTGCCCTCAGTTTTTTTCTATCCCTGAGCACAATTCTGTGCTTGCCTGGGGCAAACGGACTAACCCAGTTCTCCTAACTTGTCCCTTCCCAAATTTTCTTTCCAGAATTTCCCCAGGTTTACTCTTCATGCTTATCTATATCACCAGATAAGCTCTTCAGTTCTTTTGTGTTCCTTATTCACTACCTAAACGGTTAAGTTGTTTTCATACTACCAACAGCTGAGTTCTAGTACATAAATCTTCTCTCTTTTTTTTATTTTCTTTTTTAAATTTTATTTTATCTTCATGGTATTTTTCTCTCTTTTTTAAATTGTGAAAGTATAGTAACACATTTACAGGAGACTTGGAAAATACAGAACAAAGTTACTTATAGTTCCACTATATATTAAAATTTTTTTAAGTAGATATATCAATATTTTTAGTTGGAATTTTCAATATCAAACTCAAAAATTAATAAAATGAATATACAGAAAAGTAGAAGAATGTGGTAGACCTGAAAAGCACTATGAACATAATGAAGATTGATACAATTTTCAGATAACAGCAGAATACACATTTAAGTTCCCAGAAACTATAAACTGGGAGGCACTGGAACGTATCCGGGGCATAAAACAAGGTGCAAAAATTTCATGGTGCGTTCTCCTTAATAAGAGCCAGTCACTGATCAAGAATTTTAAGGACTGTTCTCTACCCTCCCCCCAGGTCACCGCACCTCTGATCTTCGCCATTTCGGTTGCTACCATAGGCTCTTTCCAGTTTGGCTACAACACTGGAGTCATCAATGCTCCTGAGGCGGTGAGTGCCAGGCAACAAGAGTTTGAGTTTGGAATGGGGAAGGTATTCCTTTAGGTTGGGTTTCCAGAATTGTCATGCTTAGACAGACTTGGTAGCTCACTTGGCTAAGGCTGAGATGGGGCATGATATTGGTGGGGATCTAATTGAATCATTGATCAAAGCAAGAGGCTCAGGGCAGGGGCTCCCTGTACCCAGAACTGGGCCTGTTCATCCTCTCACCCTCTGGTGATACACTTCCTTATTGTCTCCTAGAGGTTAGTTACAAAGTCAAGGTGCAGGGGTGCGGTGTGAGGTCATCCCTGAACAGAAGTACATCAGTACTATTACCTACTGGCATTTTCAGGACAACTAAGTTATTCAGATCTGGTAACATGAACTCCAGTGTTACCTGTCTCTTCCATTGCCATCTATTTATTCCCTTGACTCTCTACCTAGAAAGTAACTGGAACACAGTTCTCTTAGGGAGGGGAAGATCCTGAGTGTTTGTATCTTTTCTCATCCAACTGTAATGGTCTTTTCCCCCACCACCCATTTTAATTGGCAGATCATAAAAGACTTTCTCAATTATACTTTGGAAGAACGGTCAGAAACCCCCCCGTCCAGCGTGCTCCTCACATCCCTGTGGTCCTTGTCTGTGGCCATCTTCTCCGTGGGTGGTATGATTGGTTCCTTCTCCGTCGGACTCTTTGTCAACCGATTTGGCAGGTATTGACCAGAAACTGTGCAAGGAAGGGGGCTATACCTGTTGCATTGAAGACAAGCATTGAGGCTTAGAGCAGGGAGGTGATGGTGCATTTGAATAGAAAGCCTGTGACATTCTCATCAAGGGAAAATCAATCCCACAGACCAGTCTCCATCCTCCTCCCCTACCCCCCAGCCACATTAAGGCATAATGATGAGTCTGGGGTGGAGCGGGACAATTTTAATTTCTAGCAAATTTCTAGCTGATGGATGCTGTTAGTTTGTGGACAACTTGGAGAACAAATGGCCTTGAAGTGCTTCCTAAAATCCTACCCTATAGCTAAGACATAGACGAGAAAATCTGCAACAAGTTCTCTAGGTGAGTCTTAACGTAGGCCGAGGTGTAGGAACTATTAGTCCTGATTATCCCAATCAGGTATGTTCTGATTCTAAAAAGTGGAAAAGTTTGACCAAAAGATGTATGTGCTGGAGAATGGTAGAGTGACTAGGAAAGAAGGGGAGAGGTGGACTCTGTTTTGCAAATTTCCCTTATCTTTGTTTAATCTTCCAGGCGCAACTCAATGCTTATTGTCAACCTGTTGGCCATAGCTGGCGGCTGCCTTATGGGATTCTGCAAAATAGCAGAGTCAGTTGAAATGCTGATCTTGGGCCGACTGGTTATCGGCCTCTTCTGCGGACTCTGCACAGGATTCGTGCCCATGTACATTGGAGAGATCTCCCCCACTGCCCTGCGGGGCGCCTTTGGTACTCTCAACCAGCTGGGCATCGTTATCGGAATTCTGGTGGCCCAGGTACTCTAGAACTTATTGAGTGTTCATTCATGGCTCATTAAATGAGTTTACACAGATAAAATCACCAAAAATAATGTGTGGCACAGGGAACTATATTCAATATGATAAACACAATGGAAAAGAATATTTTAAAAAGGTTCTGTGTGTGTATATATATGTGTATATATATATATGTATATATATATATAACTGAATCACTTTGCTGTACATTGGTACTTAAATCAACCATGCTTCAATTTTTACAAACAAAAAATGTCTGGCACTTCTTCAACTACATATGTTTCAGATAGTAATATTACTAGCGCTCATAGATGGCTAAGGCAACAGGTAGGGTAGAAAAAGAAAAAGCTCTTTCCCTGTGATAGAAGGCCAGGTGATTTTCTGAACATTTTTTTTTTTAATCAATTTGTGGCTTCCCCAATGGCTCAGTGGATAAAGAATGTACCTGCAGTGCAGGAGACACAGGAGACTCCAGTTTGATCCCTGGATTGGGAAGTTCCCCTGGAGGAGGAAATGACAACCCACTCCAGTATTCTTGCCTGGAGAATTCCGTGGACAGAGGAGCCTGGGGAGCTACAGTCCAAAGGGTCGCAACGAGTCAGACATGACTGAGCAACTAAGCATGTGGCCTATAAAGTGTGGAATTTATAGTATTGTCTTTGGTTTCTAGATCTTTGGTCTAAAAGTCATCTTGGGGACTGAAGATCTCTGGCCTCTGCTCCTGGGCTTCACCATCTTACCAGCCATCATCCAGTGTGCTGCCCTTCCATTTTGCCCTGAAAGTCCTAGATTCTTGCTCATTAACAGAAAGGAGGAGGAGAAAGCAAAGGAGAGTGAGTATCCTTCATGCTTTGTAGGAACCTCAAGACTGGTTTGTTTTAAGATGAGGGTTTTGGATCTGGTTCTTGTCATCTCCTTCCCCTGCCCTCCAGAACCCGAGCGGAGAATTGTCTGATTACTCTGAAGTCACGTGGGGTGAGGGGTGAGAAGGCAAGTTCAGGCCAGACACAGGGCTCCTTAGAGTAGCATTTTCCCAGCTGTCTCATGGGGGCAAGGCATGAGCCAGCACCTTATCTGTGACCTCTCCTCTTCCACAGTCCTCCAGAGACTCTGGGGCACCGAGGACGTGGCTCAGGATATCCAGGAGATGAAGGATGAGAGTATGCGGATGTCGCAGGAGAAGCAAGTTACAGTGCTAGAGCTGTTCCGCGCCCCCAACTACCGGCAACCCATCATTATCTCCATCATGCTCCAGCTCTCCCAGCAGCTCTCTGGGATCAACGCGGTGAGTGTCCATTCGGGGCAGATGTGTCTGACCCATTTCACTGGGATCACCTGACCAGCTTCCCTGGTGACTCAGCAGTAAAGAATCACTTGCCAATTCAGGAAAATGAGGGTTCGATCCCTGGGTCAGGAAGATCCCCTGGAGGAGGAAGTGGCAACCCACTCCACTGTTCTTGCCTGAAAAATCCCATGGACAGAGGAGGGCTACAATCCATGGCATCACAAAGATTCGGACATGACTTAGTGACTAAACAGCAACATAGCTGGCCAGGGGTGAATTGCACTGGCCTCTGCTCACCTTCTGATACACCCAGGTTCTCTCACAGTGTTTGCCTGGTAGTGGTTTCTCAGAAAATGCACATCATCCGGGTTTAGACTTGTCTTTGGATTTATCTTCTAAAGTTATATCTGTAATACACGTTTGTGTGGCAAGATGAGAGAGTGAAAAATTTCTCACCCTTAGTCTTAGAACTTGTCGTGAACATCTGTCCTCTTCCAGACGTTTTTTTAACATTATGGAGTATCATAATTTATCTAATTTTTATTCATCCTCTGTTCTGGACTGCTTTTTTTCTTTTTTGACTGTGCCTCTCAGCTTGCATGATCTTACTTCTCCAACCGGGGATCAAACCTGTGCTCCCTGCATTGGAAATGAGCAGTTACCAGGCCACCACAGTGAAACTGCTAAGTCTTAGTCACTGGACCACCAGGGAATTCCTAACCACTTGCTTTTAAAATATCCAGTTCTCTTTAACTCTGATCTGTCTTGGATGATGTCATCAGTGATAACGTAGGCCATGTAATCCAAGCAGAACTGAGAATTGACATACCTTGGGTTTTTTTCCCAGGACTTTACAACCTGAAATCAGTGTAAAGCCCTAGGGAGCAATTAGGAGGTGTGAGGGTACCCAGACAGAGCTGGCCTTACACATTGTGTATATTTTTTACAACTTAGAATAGTGACTGTGATTGTTTAAAGTGAGGGGTCAAATGGAAGCTAGCATCGGGCAAGTAGCCACGTAGCCGTGGTATTCTGTGCAAAAGTCTGCTTCCTTCTTTTGAGTCCTGGGTGTGAGCAGAGAAGGTATTCCTACACCTCTGTCCTCTTGCAGATAAAATATTTGGATATATTTGGATATGGAGAACACTCCAGAACTCTCTCCAAGTACCAATTCATGAGCTAAGGATTTGCCATCATAATATGATCAGTGTGATCAAACCATTTTATGACAAAGCAGTTTTGCAAAAAATACATGATAACGTAAAATTGGTCCTTAGCCTCTCTCCCTAACGTACCACAAGGAAACTTGTGTTTGTGCTTCCCCTGAGGGATTAGAGGCTGTTATATTAGAACCTGGGAGGGAAGATGGTCTGAAAAGTTCTCTTGGGTGGTTCTGATGGATCTCAGTCTCAAATTTTCTCATTAAAAAAAACCACTGTAATAAAATGTACACTCAGGACTTTCCAGAACAGTGAAACTGGGACTAAAGGGAGGTGTCCAGGTATAAAAACAGATCCTGAGAAGTCCACCTTCTTCAATTCTACACCCCAGGCACCTGCTTGCCTCCCCCAAGTCTGATCCCTGCAGAACAGGATCAGAGAAAGACCACCCTGGGAAAGTTAAACAAATGATGGATGAGTGCTCTGCAGGCAGGACCCTTCTCCATTCCCTCTTCCACTTCAGTAAATGATGGGTGAAAGTCACTTTTCCAACCTACCTTTGAACAGACTGTTTTCTAATCTCTCTTAAAGGCAGAAGGGTAAGAGGCTGGATGGTGTTTACCCAGCAAAGTAAGACTGGCTTTTGGTAGGATGATGTAGGGGTGAGCTTAACCTGGCTCCAAGGTTCCAGGCAGCATGACTTTATTATAAGAAGTTTGCTTGAGGTGTGTTTGTCTGAGTTAGGTTTTTGATGTGTATGCTTTTATATAAGACGGAGAATTGGCATAATTATTCATCTCTAGTTTTAACTGTTCAAATTACAAGCTTTATGTTATTAACTATTCTTAGAATTTTTTTTACAAAACAAATTTTAATTAGCTCACCCTTGCTTCTCTCCCAGAGCAGCAGATTTTAATGAGGATGACACTACTTATCTCAGTTTCCAAGAGCACAGCCTGAACCCTATTTTGGAAAATATACATGGTTTCTATCTTAGGCTGTAGGGCTTTGAAGACTTGTTTCTGCAAGACAGTCACTCCCAATGTGGAAGCGTATGTTCATCAAAACTCTGATGAAGAACTTTTCCCTGACAGTCCAGTGGTTAAGACTCAGCACTTCCTATGCAGGGGGCACGAGTTCAATCCCTGGTTAGGAACTAAGATCTCACATGCCACATGGTGCAGCCAAAAACTAAAAATAAATAACAATAAGATCAAAAGGAAAAAAGAGAATGTACCACACTAATTTTTTTTTAAGTCTGCTGAATAGGAGCTGCCAATCATAAACTCCTAAACCAAGCCGAAGAGCCTGAGCAACCTAGACCCTGTTGCCTTGTTATCTTCAGATCTGAGTCCAATGTTA
The DNA here is from genome assembly GCA_006410875.1 of Neotragus pygmaeus. Lineage (NCBI taxonomy): Eukaryota > Metazoa > Chordata > Mammalia > Artiodactyla > Bovidae > Neotragus > Neotragus pygmaeus. The sequence goes on from SJYV01044039.1 coordinate 108,185, forward strand.
CCACATCTCTTAAGTTAATCACTGGTGTTATTTGCTAAAACACTTGTAAAGATCCCGTGCCTAGAATTCCAGCCCACATTCTAAAAACAAGCAGGCTGAGGTTACCCGTCTGTTTCTTCACTATCAAGTTGATCCATCAATGCCTGTCATTGTTGGTGGGGGTGGGAGTTTGGGGTAAGAGTCTATCGGTAAAGCAGAATTGAAAAACTTAACAGGACTTAAGCCGTAAGCCGTTCTCTCTACGTTACTAAAAGCAGACTTCAGGAAGAGAGCAGTAAGAATGAGCATAGTTCAGAGGGAAAAAATGGAACTAAGTAGCTAGAGTTGAAGACCACTAAGAAGAAAATAAGTTACAAAAGATCATTTGTTTGCAGAAANTGGACTGCAGGGAGATCAAACCAGTCCATCCTAAAGGAGATCAGTCCTGGGTATTCATTGGAAGGACTGAGGCTGAAGCTGAAGCTCCAGTACTTTGGCCACCTGATGCGAAGAGCTGACTCATTGGAAAAGACTCTGACGCTGGGAAAGACTGAAGGAGGAAGGAGAAGGGGCAGCAGGGGAATGAGATGATTAGAGAGCATCACCAACTCAATGGACTTGAATCTGAGCAAACTCTGGGGGACAGTGGAGGACAGAGGAGCCTGGCGTGCTGCAGTCTGTGGCGTCATAAAGAGTCACACATGACTTATTGATTGAACAACAACAACAAACATTCACTACTTTATTGAACTGCTTCTACAGTGTTCTTGCTCACTTTGTTAACAGAGAGTCCCATTCCTTCAGTTATTTTCACTTGAACTAATCTCTTAGTTATGGTAGGGAAGAATCTTATGTCATTATGAAACCAGGAGGTGTCATGTGTTGGATTGTATACCTCAAAAAGATAACCTCTGGTACCTGGGAGATGTGGTCATATTTGGAAATAAGGTCTTTGCAGATATAATCAAGTTAAGATGATATTATACTGGATTAGGGTAGGCTCTAAACCCACTGACCAGTGTCCTTATCAGAAGGCAACATGCAGACACAGCCACACACAGGGAGAAAGCCATATGATGGTGGAGTTTAAAAATGGAGTGATGCAGCTGCAAGCTAAGGGATGGCTATGATTGCTGGTGATTATCAGAATCTAGGAGAGAAACATTGAACAGAATCTCCTTCAGAACCTCCAGAAGTAATGTCTTGTTGCCACATTGATTTTGGACTTCTGATTCCAGAAATGTAAGAGAATAAATTTCTGTTGCTTTAAGATACAAAATTCATGGTATTTTGTTATGGCAGTTCTATGAAATTAACCAGGANTTCACAGCGGCAACTTTTGTTCCGCTAGGTGTTCTACTACTCAACAGGAATCTTCAAAGATGCAGGTGTCCAGGAGCCGGTCTACGCCACTATCGGCGCAGGTGTGGTCAACACCATCTTCACCGTGGTGTCTGTAAGTCAGATGTTTTGATCATTTTCAAGCAGGGTGGAGAATTCTTGGTACACATATTCAAGTATAGGTGGCATGTCCTTCCATCTCTCTGCTGCCTTTTAGTTAAACCTTTTTTGTTCTAATTCCCTGTGGGGGAAAAGAGCTATTGAATGATGGATGAATGAATAGATGGGCAAAGGGAAGCATAGAGGGTAACATGGAGGATGCTCTTAACTCAGAGCTAGAAGAGAGGCAGTGTGACCATCGCAGGTACCCTGCTGCTAATCAGGCAGCTTCCAGTAGCTCGTACAGTGTCCTCATGAAAAAGAAAGTGACATTGTTTCACGGGTACTTTTTCTAAATCATTTTTTTAGGTGTTCTTGGTGGAAAGGGCTGGGAGGAGGACTCTACACCTGATTGGCCTTGGCGGGATGGCTGTTTGTTCCATCCTCATGACGATTTCTTTGTTACTAAAGGTGAGTACTCTTTGTAAAGGAAAGAGAGAAGTGGGGAAAGGTGAGGGGGTGGGTCGTCGAGGTTTGGCAATTGCACAAGCAAACTTTGAGAGAAGCAATAGGTGCAGAGGTTTAAGAAAAGTGGGTTTTCAGAGATAGATAATTAAATTGCTGTCATCCCTATAGCTATATGACATATAGCTTGTAAAATACATGGTCTCATTTCATTCTTAAAGAGATGTTAAGGTCATTAATCTGGTTTTACAACTGATGAAATGGTCTCAGAATGTGCAGAATGACATGTTGATAATACTGCTAAGATTCCAAGACCCAAGGCTGCTAGGACTTCCTTGACAGTCCGGTGGTTAAGAATCTGCCTTCCAGCACAGGGAGTGAGGGTTCAATCCCTGGTCAGGAAACTTAAGATCCCACATTCTGCATGGCGCAGCCAAAACAACAACAACAAAGCCCAAGGTTTCTAGGTCCAGTCACTCCTTTACATCATGGGATAGAAGGAACTTTTCATTATTCCATCAGTCCTCATCTGTGGGAAGCCAGCGCCTACCTGGGCATGCTGTCTTTAATACTAACTTTCCTCTGTTCCTTTTTCGTAGGATAATTACAGCTGGATGAGTTTTATCTGTATTGGGGCCATCCTGGTCTTCGTGGCCTTCTTTGAAATTGGCCCAGGCCCCATTCCCTGGTTTATTGTGGCTGAACTCTTTGGCCAGGGACCCCGCCCAGCTGCCATGGCAGTGGCCGGTTGTTCCAACTGGACTTCCAACTTTTTGGTTGGACTGCTCTTCCCCTCGGCCACGGTAAGTAACTTAAAACTCAGCCAACCCATATTGAAACCAACTAATACATAGTCTGCTTAGGAACAGAATAGCAATGATAGGCCTTAGGATTCCAAATCAATATTTAAAATCCATTATTTGGTGCAGCATTAATGGCCTGATCCAAAAGGCTCACTGAGGATAGGATGTTAATGAGGAGGTAGGTCCTATTGTAAAATGGCCTAGAGTTGATTTGTTAAATAAAGGAGCTAGCAGTGGACATCTAGGATGCATTTCCAATTTTTATGAGTCTTTTAGAAACCCAGATTTTAAAAAAAATAATCAGAAGGACTTTTCTGCTGGTCCTTTGGTTAAGAATTCGCCCGCCAAAGCAGAAGACAGGGGATCGATCCCTAGTTTGGGAAGACTTCACCTGCCACATGCTTCACAAAAAGAGGAGCCCGCACACTGAAATTAAAGAGTAGCCCTCGCTCACAGCAGCTAGAGAAGNTGGTCCTTTGGTTAAGAATTCGCCCGCCAAAGCAGAAGACAGGGGATCGATCCCTAGTTTGGGAAGACTTCACCTGCCACATGCTTCACAAAAAGAGGAGCCCGCACACTGAAATTAAAGAGTAGCCCTCGCTCACAGCAGCTAGAGAAGGCCCAACCACAGCAGCGAAGACCTGGTGCCGCCAGAAATAAATGAAAAAACAATGATACTAATCAAAAGTCCTAAAAACTCAATAGGTATTTGGAAATGGCTGACTTTAATGACTAGGAAAAGGAACGACACAAAATTGCAGAGAAATCTAGGAAGTTACCAATGAAATCATGAGCAAGTCTCTGAAGAGACTGCACTGTTTTGATGAAGTCTAGGGGGGTAATGCCTTCAAGGCTATTGGAAACATGATTGTGGGGGAACTGACCGACTCTTCTGTCCTGTATCTCTTCACCAGTTCTACTTAGGCGCCTACGTTTTCATCGTCTTCGCTGTCTTCCTCGTTATCTTCTGGGTCTTCACCTTCTTCAAAGTTCCTGAGACCCGTGGCAGGACTTTTGAGGAAATTACACGAGCCTTTGAAGGGCAGGTGCAGACAGGAACCCGCGGTGAGAAAGGCCCCATCATGGAGATGAACAGCATCCAGCCCACGAAGGACACCAATGCCTAAGACATGCCTCCTGCCCACCTCCCTCCCGTCACGAAAAGCAACCTCCCCCTGAGCAAGCGGGGAGACCTCATCAGGTTGTAACCCAGGACTGTTTCTGAATGCTGCTACTCCATTCCTTTCTCATCCACATACTCGATGGGCGGTCAGAGGATCCCAAAGCTGGGGTTAGTCGTTGTGTTCGATGGCTTTTAAAATTTTCATTTCTTGGACATTCTCTTCAGCTCAGGAGAGACCAAATAAACCTACCTTCATTTCAGGAGGGATTGGCCGCTTGGTATGTGACAACTTGGCCAGCTCCCGCTTCCTTAGGTTCTAAAATTGCCTCAAGGCATTTTGGGGAGTGGGCTGGAAGGTGCCATTCCTCCAATCTCAGACTCACCAGGACGCAGGTACACTTAAGAGTGGAGGGCAGAGAGGGATTCCATAAGAGCTCCTTCTTCACTTCCGTACAGCTCTGCTGAGCAAATTAACTTGAGTTTTATTTATTTTATCTTCTGGTTTTATTGCATAAATATTTATTTTTTTAAATATAAAGTAATTTTACCAAATAATGAAAGCATAAGGAAATTGAGGTTAGAGGGAGGTGCTTCAAGAGAGGTTATAGGGTGGAAGATTTGATACCGAAGAGGTTAAGGTGCAATAAGAAGGGAAGGATTTAGGGAGAAAGGTCATGCATGATTGAAGGATGCATGATGTGGTGTGTGAGGTTTGCACGTTGCCTCTTAAAACAATTTCTATCCTTCAGATAAAAACTCTCAACTTTCTCTGAAAAGTCATGTGCCTGTATAAAGAAGCTATTGGTTTCCTTTGGAACTTTTTTCTTCGTTTAAGATTATATGTAGTATTACTTGAAATCTAGGATGATTGCTAAGGTGGGCATTTTAGTTAATAGGGGTTTATGGGTTCTAATTTTGGATGGAGTCCAGAGAAGGGACGGTTATTTCTACAAATCCTCTCTCCCCTCACTGGACCAAGCAGCTTTTTTCTCTGTAGTAAACTCACTTAAAAAAAAAAATTCCTATCACCCATCTGGTGGGAGAGCCTCCCAAGTGAGCAACCAAAAACCTTGGTTCTTGGTAGAGGTTCATTATTTTTGCAGTTTGTTGTTTAGAGGATTTTAGGTGTTGACTTTTATTTTGCTTTAAGCCATAGCTTTAAAAGAAGTTAGAGATGTTTATAGCTAACTTGGAATTTGTAACCTCAGCGCTGGAAGACGATTTTGTTTTTCCTGAACGATTATTATCCAGTTGACGTGTGTTAATACATGAGGGTCATCTCATGCTTGTTTATGTCTGTTTACCGTGTCAAGTTACCCTTGTTACCATGTTACCATAGTGTTATGTCAGGTGTCCCCTGAGGGACTTGAACCTTCCTGTAGACCACACGTGACAGTCTGTGTGGCTGTGCTGCAAGGCCCACACGTGAGCGTGAACGTGTGTGCACCGTCACGAAGCAGTTGCTGGTTATCTTGTTAGGTTCCTAAGGTCTCTATTGGGTATAATGTGTTCAGACTTGTGTATATGTAAACAACACTGCCTCTGCTGGGTGGAATCTGCATCAATGGTTTTCTTTGAAACTTCAGAGTTCCATCTCATCTGGCTGCCTTTCCTTGTTGGAGAGGACAGAGAGAACTCCCTAAATGTTGAGACTTGAGAGTGGAGGACTCACTCTCCACTCAGACAGCAGGAGAAGACAGGAAAGAGTGTGAGACCAGGACATGATGCCTCCTGGGTGCGCTGGAAGGGCGGCATGGAGGAGAGGGAGGCATTCTTAAGGGCACAGTAGATCTGGGGTGGCCAGGGGGTTTGCTGAGATGGAGGGATTGCATTTGCCACAGCCCATGGCCACCTCCAGGATCATCCAGTATTCTTAGCAGTGGAGACTGGGCTCTTCATCCCTTCTTCATGTTACTTGATCTCCCTTTCCCTCTTTGGTGCTTACGTATTTCAAGCCCTTCAGTCAAACCCTTGCCTGTGACAGTATTTTGGTTCTAAGTTCTCACCATTCCCTCTGGTTGCTGAGGCTTTGGGTACAAAACTCGCAGAGCCTTGGGACAGGGCTTTGCCGTGATGGGGACTGTCCTCCAACTGCACCTCTGCTTCGACTCAGACCAGTGGGTTGGCAGTGGTACAGCATGGAATTTTTCCCAGTTCTCAGTGACCAGGTTGTGAATAATTTCCCAATGGATTTCTTCTATTATTGTTACTACGGTTCTTTGTTTTGAAATAAAATTCTGAATGTACATATATAACATCACAGGCTTGGTTTTTTGTGTGTGGGGGGGTTCCTTCCTCTGTAACAACAAGTCAGCTGTAAACACCGTGTGGCTGCTCAGTACTTGTTGTAACCTAAATAACTTTCTTATACAAGAGTTTTGTACAAATGAAAATAGCCATATTCATTTATTATGCGCAGATGAAATGGAAAAGCCTTAGTGCATTGCCTTGCGTACTTAATAAATTATGTTGCTTGCTTTCACCAGTGAGAATTCTTCTGATTTTTCTCTTATGCTCTTTTCTACTTCCTTTCTCCTCCAGTCTTTGATCTGTGAATTTCACCCTACATTAATGTCAGGGTATTCATATATATACACATATAATATATGTGTATTATGTTTTCCCAATGGCTCAGCAGTAAAGAACCCACCTGCAGTGCAGGAGATGTGAGAGATGCAGTTTCAGTTCCTGGGAGGGGAAGATATTCCCTGGAGTAGGAAACAGCAACCCATTCAAGTATTTTGCCTAGAGAATCCCATGGACAGAGGATCCTGGTAGCCTACAGTCCATGGAATTGCAGAGTTGGACACAATTGAGCAAGCACATTGTATATATATCACATATATACATTTATATCACATCTATATATATGTATACACATGAAACACATACACGTTTATATCACTGTACAATAGCTTCCAATCAATTACTACTCTGGCTTAACAACCCTTCCAGGGGCAGGGTCCCTGCTACCTCTCCATTTGATTCACTGTATTTTGTGTTGTTTTTGTTTTTTTTTTACATTCACCTACAGCTGATTTTGTGAAGATAAGTGAAGGACAGGAAAGCATGGCATGCTGCAGTCCAGGGGGTCACAAAGAGTTGGACATGACAGGGACTAAACAACAAAAATAGCTAATTTACATGTTAGTTTGAGGTGTACAGCAAAGTGATTCAGTTACACATATATCCATTCTTTTCCCATATAGGTTACTACTGAATATTGAGTAGAGTTCCCTGTGTTATACAGTAGATCCTTATTTTATATATGGTAGTGTGTGTATGTTAACCCCAAACTAATTTCTCCCTCCCTCCCCATGCTGTTTACCCTTTGGTTAACCATAGATTTGTTTTCAAAGTCTGTAAGTCTGTTTCTGTTTTGTACATAAGCTCATTTGTATCTTTTTTTTTTTTGAAGTCACATATATAAGTGCCATATTTGTCTTCCTCTGTCTGACTTCCCTCAGTATGATCATCTCTAGGTTCATCCTGATTCAACCAACACTTAATTTACGTAAGAAAACACCTCATACCCATGATGGGCACTCAACATTTTGATGCTTTCCTTCATGTAGTTATGAAACTCCCTTGCCCAGTTTCCATTCATTTACTACAGATATCTGAAAGGCTACTCTCTTATTTCTACGAGGCCCAAGCAGGAGCTCCATAAAGACTTCCTCGCTCCCAACATAACCTTGCACTGTGGTTCTCTGTGTGTTAGGGGTAGAATGAAAGAATGGAATACCTGGCCGTCAGTGAGTGCATCATATTCTCCAAAATTGGTTGCTTTAGCTCCTTTTTTCCACCTTTGCTTCCTTATAATTCATCTTCCACATGACTAGAGTGTTCTTTTAAAATCAGATCATGTTGGGACTTCACTGATGGTCCAGTGGTTAGGCATTCACACTTCCACTGGAAGTGTGGGCACGGGTTCGATCGCAGCTTGGGGAACGAAGATCCTATATGCTGCGTGGTGGGGCCAAAAGATAATTAAAAAATCAGAACATGTCAGTTCCTTGTTCAAAGCCTTCCAGTTCCACTTAATGCAGTCATGCTTAAAATAGTATCCAGGCTCTTCAGAGGACGGTATCTAGAGGACTTCAGAATGGCCCAGGGTCCGACCTACATAGTTATCTGTCTACAACACAACCTCTAACAAAACTAGGCTGTCTGGGACTCCTGGTGATAGAATTACAAGAAGGTTGGGAAAGCATCAAAGCCTACAGATGGTAGGGGACTCATGCTGTGAGATCTGAAGATCTAACGAGGTGGTCTGAAATGAAAAAGCATGTCAGCAGGACCTATGGTGGGTCCATGGGAGCCAAATGTGTCCTCGACAGGACCAAGCAGGATTTCCTTGAGCAGAAAATCATGAAAGTGTTGAAGGCAAAAGCAAAAGCACAACACTTAAGTCAGAAAGCCAAATTTAAGAAGATTTCTAGGGACTTTCCCGGTGGTCCGGTGGTTAAGACTTGGAGCTTCCAATGTTCTTGGATTCAATCCCTGGTCGAGGAACTAAGATCCCCACATAGCATACACCCAAAAAATAAAAACAGAGGTTTTGGGTTTTTTTTTTTGTGGTGGCGGCGATGTGGAATTCCCTGGTGTCTTGTGGTTAGGATTCCTTCGGTGCTTTCACTGCAGAGGTCTGGGTTAGATCCCTGGTTGGGGAACAGATCCCACAAGCTAAGGGGTGCAGCCAAAATAAATAAGTGAAATGGAAACATTTGAGCAGTTAAAAAAAGGAAAAGGAAAAAATAGTATCCAGACTCCTTTGCTATGGCCTATAAACTGGGTGACCATACATCCCAGTTTATTCCTATTACCCTGGTGCAACGTTTCTCTTTTCATTCATTCTTATAACTGTCCTGACACTTTGTTATGCTTCCCTTCCCTTACCTAAAAAGTTTGCTTCTTCAGCTTCATTTCTTGTACTCTCTCTGGTCACTGAAGTCTAGCCCCAATGGTTTTCTAGCTCTCCTATATATCAAGTCCATGATCACCTAGGTTCTTGTCACTTCTCTTGTGCTTGAAATATCCTGCCTCAGAATTTTGCAATGCTGAGTCTACTTGTGCATGAGGATTTAGTGATGCTCTGCAGAGAATAAGTTCCAAAAAAGCAAGTACCTTGTCTTGTTACTCCTAGAACACTGCCTGACATAGAATTTCTATTAAGTGTGTCAATCTGACTTCTATCAAGATCAAAACTTTTACAACTAAAAACATAAAGAAGGGCTTCCTGGCAGCTCAGTGGTAAAGAATCCAATTGCCAATACAGGAGATGAGGGTTCGATCCCTGATCGGGGAAGATCCCACATGCCTTGGAGCAACAAAGCCCATGTGCCACAACTACCGAGCCTGTGTTCTAGAGCCTGTGCTCTGCAAGAAGAGAAGCCACCTCAATGGGAAGCCTGTGCACTGCAACTAGGGAATAGCCCCCACTCGCTGCAACTAGACAAAAGCCTGTGCAGCAATGAAGATCCAACACAGCCATAGATAAATTGGTTAATTTAAAAAAAAAACATAAAGAAGACTGAAACCACACATTGACCTAAACAGGGAAAGTTGAATTAAAAAAAAAAAAATTTCATTTGTTCTGACAATAAATGAAAAAAGGATGTAAGAGAACTCAGTATGGTATCCCAGGGCTGAAGGAGTGTATCCAAGGAAGTTCAAATTTGGGAGGCCACCTCCCCAAAGCTGAGGTTCAGAGCTCCCTGGAAAAGGCGCAATCACAATCTACCTGCCAGCAGAGGATTGCGCAGGCCAGCGCTGGTGTGCATTCCCCAGGCAAGCAGGAGACAAACTCTCCACAGCTGGTGGCCAGATACCTGAGTGTTCAGAGGACCTGAGGCCAACAACAGGTGAGAGGACTGGGGCCTGGTGAAGACTGATTGCTTAG
>SJYV01044039.1:117996-158551 GCA_006410875.1 Neotragus pygmaeus
CTGTTTCCACTGTTTCACTAGCAGACCTTCAAATGCCCGTACTTCCCGCCTTTCTTATCCTGAAGAGAATTTAGCTACCTTTTCTGGATTGTTCAGGATTTTGCGATTTGATTGATAGACTGAATCACCGAAATTGGATCGGTTTCAGAGATTAAATTCAGATCTCACCTTTAAAAAATTGAATTGTTAAAAGGAATTGCACCCTGTCGGTTAAGTGCTTAAGAACTGGACTAAAGTTAAATACCCAACAAGGTGTAAGGGTGTCAGGTTTTTTGTTTTTTGGGTTTTTTTAGCACCAAAATGTTTTATTGTGAAAAGTTTAATGTTTATCAACCTGAAGTGAGAAAGGGGTCCCATATTTTAAATCTTCATTTTTATTAAAGAGATTGAGCCAAGAAGTAGAAGGGACACGAATGTCCAGCAGTGAGTGAATGGATAAACACAATATAGAGTATGCACCCAAAGGAATATTACACAGGCTGGAAAAGGACAGAAATCCTGTATATCCTTATGCATGGACGAACCTCGAGGCCACGATTTTAAGTGAAATAAGCCAGTCACAGAGAGACAAGTACTGTGTAAGTCTATTTGTATGAAGTATCTAAAGCAGTCAAATTCACAGAAACAAAGTAGAGTGTTGGTTACGAGGAACTGGGGAACATTAGAGTTGTTTGATGGGTATACAGCTTCATATTGAAAATGAAAATTCGCTGAGTCATGTCCGACTCTTTGGGACTCCATGGACTGTGTCCATGGAATTCTCCAGGCCAGAATACTGGAGTGGGTAACGTATCCCTTCTCCAGGGGATCTTCTCAACCCAGGAATCGAACCGGGGTATGTTTGGTTTGGTGAGGGCAGGACCATCTTGCAGACTTCTTTTTTGTGTAGGGGTGGGGCTTGCAAACTTTTTGTATTCTTTCATGGCAGAAAGGGCAAGAGAGCTTTCTTGCGGGTTTGGGTTTTTTTTTAATGTGGTAGTAATTCTTCTATGTCTTATTTTACTCATTTCCCAGTGTCCCTTGGACATTACCCCATATTAGTAACTAAAGAAGAGTCTTCGTTCTTTTTAGGTTCTCCGTCATAGTGTGGATACCACAATGGATCCAACCATCCCCCTCATGGATTGGCATTTAAATGTTTCTCATTTTTTGCCATTTCAACAAAAAGTACAGCAGTAAAGAACTCTGTAAGTGTATCATGTCACACACATGCCAGTACATATGCTAAATATGGAGTTGATTGATGGGTCAAAGGGTATGGATATTTACAATTTTGGTAGATTGGGCTAAATTGCTTTCCATAGAGGTTGTTCTGTGGGGTTGTTTCTTTTTTTTAAATAAATGCACTAGTCCCATTAGTGAGCACTCCACCCTCATGTCCTAATCAGCTCCCAAAGGACCCAACAAACTAATGTCATCACATTGGTCATTAGGATTTCAACATATGAGTTGGAAGGACACAAACATTGAGACCACAACAGTTAAGATAGTCTATAGAAGTTTAAAATTTTTAAGTCCAGTTCATTCATCTTTTTGTTATTTGGTGCCCTGCTCTGCAGGAGCTTGCCAATTACTTGAGGCCTTTTCCTTTAGGAAAAAAGAGACAGTAAAAATAGCTTATTGCAGCCTGTGCTTATTCTGAAGAAGAACTTGGGATAGAAGTGAGTCCTTGAAAATAAGACTGCAGTGTGCCCTCTATGTGTTAAAGGTGAGCTGCGGGAATCTTCCTGGGATCAAGGAAGATTTCCTCTGGGTTGCACTCCACAATTCATTAATTTGCAGTTCACAGGATGCTCATGATAATAAGAATCATCTAATGACTTTTTTTTTTTGGCCACACTGCCTGGCATTCAGGATCTTAATTCCCAATCAGGAATGGAACCCATGTTCCCTGGCATGGAGGTGGAGAGTTTTTTTAATTCATTTTTGGCTGCACTAGATCATCGTTGCTGAGCACAAGCTTTCTCCATTTGTGCCGGGTGGGGCTACTCTTTACTTGTGGTGCACGAGTTTCTCGCTGCAGTGGCTTCTCTTGTTTTGGAGCACAGGTTTTAGACTTGCAGACTCAGTTGTGGACAACACGCTTAGTTGCTCTACATGCTCTGCATGTGGACTCTTCCCAGACCAGGGATGGAACCCAGGCCCCCTGCCTTGGAGGTGGATTCTCAACCACTGGACCATGAAAGAAGTTCCTCTAATTACTCTTAAAGTACATTTTGTTCCTAAATTACTATGTATTTGCTTAGTGGCATAGTTTCCATTCTACCTGATCAAAGCTCATGTTGGAAAACTTGCAAAAATAAGCCAAGAAAAAACTCACCAATTTTATTTCATTTTTTTCTGGTATACCAGTTTCAAATTAGGCAGAAAGGAAAATACATAGTTTACAATGAACTAGGTAGGAGTCGACTCCCATCCTGACCCTTGAGCTAATTATATTAATACAAAGTAGATCCATTCTAGATCCAAAAAGAGTAGACTAAAGTTTTCTGGGGGCCAAATGAGCAACAGTAACAAAGAAGCTACATAAAGATAGGTAAGCAGACAGACTGGGTCAGTGTATGATCCCTGCCTGAAAATGGATCAATTACGGAGTTTCCCTGGTACGTGGTGGATGTAGGGTGCCATGCTGTTTGACCATATGCACACCTGGTCAAACCCTGAAGCCCTACCTCCACTGATCTCAGCATCTGTGTGGCTCCAGAGTCATCGAAGAATGTATCAGTTTTCTTCGTACAAAAGTCACAGAAACAAGTATAAATAAAACACTGTCACCTATGAGAACTACAGTATAGGAGGTGGGCTTCCCTGGTGACTTAGTCGGTAAAGAATCCGCTTGCAGGGCAGGAGACCTGGGTTTGATACCTGGGTTGGGACAACCCCTTGGAGAAGGGAACGGTTACCCACTCCAGTATTCTGGCCTGGAGAATTCCATGGATGGAGGAGCCTGGCAGGCTATAGCCATGGGATTGAAAAGAGTTGGACATGACTGAGTGACTAAGAACAGCATAGTATAGGATGTAAATTAAATGCTTATCAGAAATGACCGAGGTACCAGCACTCAAAACTTTTAAATTAAAATTATAGGACTTGCCTGGTGGTCCAGTAGTTGAGAATCTGCCTGACAATGCATAGGACACAGGTTTGACCCCCGTTTCAGGAAGATTCCACATGCCATGGGATACATATGTTCATCTGCTGCAACTACTGAAGCCCGAGTGCCCTAGAACCCCTGCTCCGCTACAAGAGAAACCACCGCAGGGAGAAGCCCATTCACCACAAGCAGAGAGCAACCCCCACTCACTGCAACTAGAAAAAGCCTGTGCAGCAACAAAGACCCGGTGCAGCCATAAATTAAAAAGAGAAGCAGTTTAAAAAAATAATAGAAAATAAAATTGTAGGTGCACCTTTATATACATGAATACACTGAAGACATACTCCAAGGTTTGCTTAATGGCAGATAGAAAAAGAGGGGCTTCATGACATGAGTGTGGAACTCATTTAGGGACTTCCATGGGGGTCCAGTGGTTAAGACTCCATGCTCCCAAAGCAGGGTGTACAGGTTAGAACCCTGGTTTGGGAACTAAGATCCCATATACCTCATGGTTTGGCAAAAAAAAGTCATTTAACTACCACATCTCAGTAACAGATTGAGCAGCTATTCAAAAAAAGCCAGCAATTTGAATATAGTCAATTTGAATAATATCACCAGCCACTTTCACTCAGGCTGCATTTATACCTTGTTAACACCCAGTGACTGAAGAATTACATTATTTTCAAGTGCACATGGAGTAGTCAAAAAGATAAACAATATACTGGGCTGTAAAACAGGTCTTGAGAAATTTCAAAGCACAGCTCTTACAGAATATATTCTCTGAACACAATAGAATTTGAATTAGAAATCAATAATGACACTATGACTGGAAAAGCACAAAGTGCTTAGAACAGACTTGTAAGTAAGTGATCTATTGGTCAAAAAATAAGTCACAGGACTTTCCTGGTGGGCTGTTGGCTAGTACTTCACCTTACAATGCAAAGGGTATAGCTTCGATCCCCAGTGAAGGAGCTAAGATTCCACATGCCTTGCGGTCAAAAAACCAAGACATAAAACAGAAACAAGATTTTAACAAATTAAATAAATACTTTAAAGAATGGTTCATATCAAAATAAAGAAAAAAATCACAAAGAAAATTGGAAAGTATTTTCAAATGGGTGATTAAAGAATGCAATATAAAAAATTGTTAAATGCAGCTAAATCAGTGCTATGAGAGAAATTTATAGCTCTAAATAATACTTAAATAGAAAGGGTTTTTTTTTTAAGACTTAAATCAATTATACTTTTTTCTGCTTTTTTGTTGTCGAGTGGCTAAGTCATGTCTAACTCTTTGTGACCCCATGGACTGCAACATGCCAGGCTCCTCTGTCCACTGTTATCTCTGGGAATTTGCTCAAATTCATGTCCATTGAGTCAGTGATGCTATCTAGCCATCTCATCCTCTGTCACCCCTTATCCTTTTGCTTTCAATCTTTCCCAGCATTAGGATCTTTTCCAATGTGTCAAGTCTTCACACCAGGTGGCCAGTTGGAGCTTCAGCTTCTTCCAGTGAAAATTCAGGGTTGATTTCCTTTAGGATTGACTGGTTTGATTACCTTGCAGTGCAAAGGACTCTCAAGAGTCTTCTCTAGCAACACAATTGAAAAGCATCAGTTCTTCGATGCTCTGCCTTCTTTATGGTCCAACTCTCACATCCATACGTGGCCACTGGAAAAACCACAGCTTTGACTACACGGATGTTGGTCGGCAAAGTGATATCTCTGCTTTTAATACTCTGTCTAGGCTTGTCATAGCTCTTCTTCCAAGGAGCAAGCGTCTTTTAATTTCATGGCTGCAGTGATTTTTGAGCCCAAGACAATAAAATCTATCACTGCTCCCACTTTTCCCCCTTCTCTTTGCCTTGAAGTGATGGGACCAGATGCCAGAATCTTAATTTTTTGAATGTCTGAGTTTCAAGCCAGCTTTTTCACTCTCCTGTTTCACCCTCATCAAGAGGCTCTTTAGTTCCTCTTCCCTTTCTTCCATTAGAATGGTATCATCTGCATATCTGAGGTTGTTGATATTTCTACTGGGCCACCTGGGAAGCCCTGCCTTTTCCTTACAAAACTCAAAGAGACAAACAAACCCAAAGTTAGTAGAAGTAAGAAAATAACAGAAATCTTCGAAATAGAAAACAGGCTAGAGAAGCAAATTCAGTCAAAATTAGTTCTCTGAAGAGTAATAAACTTGATAAATCAGAACTTGACCAAACAGAAACAAAAAGAGGAAACACAATTTACCAATACTGGAAATTTTTAAATGGGCTATCTTACTGACTTCAGAAGGGAAATACAGAGTTAGTATGAATACCTTTATACCAAAACTCAATAATTTGATGAAATGGAAAAAAAAAAATTCTTGAAAGGCACAAATTACCAAAACAGATGTAAGGTGACAGAAAATATGATTAACCTTTCATGTGTCAAATAAATTAGTTAGCAAAATTACTCCACAAAAATCTCTAGGTCCAGAAGATTCCCATGATGAATTCTATCAGATATTTAAGGAAGAAATAATACTAATCTCACACAAGCTCTTGCAGAAAGTAGTAGAAGAAGGGCCACCCAAGGCATACGGTTCACGGTGGAGAGTTCTGACAAAATGCAGTCCACTAGACAAGGGAATAGCAAACTACTTCAGTATTCTTGCCTCGAGAACCCTATGAACACTATTGGAAGGGAGAAAAAAAAAAAAGCCTGGTCTTACCTAGTAATAATTGCGTCTTCCAAGATGCTGTTTCCAAAAAAGATTCTAAACAAAGGATCTCAGTGAATGTGCACTTCGGAGGAGAGAATATTCCACCTTGTGCAGAGGGAAGGCATAATTCCCCACTCCTTACGTGAGACTGTGAAGGAGGAAACAGACAGAACAGGCTCCATCTTGAAAGCAGGACTCCATCTTGGGCCAGACTATGGACTTTGAGCTATATGCCCAGTATCTGTGGAAAGGACATACCAACTGGAAAACCAGGCCCCCGGATGGAAGAGCCCCAGGGCTGGTACCTAGACTCTCTGTCCCCTAAAAGAATACCCTAATTGTCTGTGTAACCAAATAGAACCATAAATTCTATTATGCTTATTTAGGTATGAGCACAGGCCTACTGATAATTGTCCACTGTGAACTAACTAGGCCTAAGGTGTATGAATCACGGGTTATCTTTGATTGTATCTTTCTTTTCCTTTGTTCAGACTAGTTTCAGGGAATTTGGGGAGGTGGAGTTGGGCACGTACACTTAGGGTATATAAGGTTTTCAGAAAAACTGGTCGGGGTCCTTGGTTAAGAGGAGACTCTACCTTGGGCCCCGTGTAATAAACTGCACTCCACTCTCTGCATTGTGCTTGTGAGTGAGTTTGTTTCCCGGATGGGTGGCTACAACAGCTGTAGACATTGACCTCCTTCTCCAAAGTACAGTATGGAAAAGGCGGAAAAAGAACAACATCAGAGTGGAGAAACCTGATACTGATACCTGAATGGAGTTCCCTCCTTGGACATTTGGAAATAGAATGTTTGCTTCTGTTTCCTCCAGTACTTCTTATTGGACCCCCGCCCCAGTCTTGCTGCTGATACACTGAAACAATATGAAGGAGATTGTTAATGCTTCCAGTTAAAACTCTTAACAGCAGATCTCTTTTCTGCTTGTCCTCAGCAATTCGTACGTCCCTTACAATACCTCATCACGCTCAGCCAAGAATGTTTGCGAGCTTCCTTCACTATTCACCACTATGAGTCACTTGGCAAACAAGTGCCCTTTACTCTGATAAGCTTTCTCATTTTTTCTTAATTTAAAGAAAAAAATTTGTTTTGGTCACACAGCACATAGAATCTTAGTTCCCAGACCAAGGATCAAACTCACATCCCCTGCATTGCAAGTGCAAGGTCTTAACCACTGGACCACCAGAGAATGCTCTCCCTTTTCCCCACCATCTCATGGTCTCCAGTTAGCTCCCGTTAGGACCTCCCCCCAGTTCATCAGGCATAAGTATGTACATCTTTACCATCATACGTCGATCACACACAGTTGAGGGACATGTCTAGACAAATATTTCCTTGTCCTGGAAGATTTGGTGATAAGAAAGAAACTTCCCAAGGTTCTAAAACAGGCAGCTGGTGAGCCCAGAACAGGTAGTGGACCCCTAGGGGGAGATGTGACTCTCCAAGTGAGCTTAATGCTGCATCTGGTGGCTTTGCCCAAAGCAGCCTTGTCTGATCTGTGGTTCAGAACCCAGAGTTCCAGGATTCTAGCCTCTCTAAAAGTAATAAGACAAATACATGATCTATTTTCATGTTTCAAAAAAGTTATTTTTACTGGTAATTATTTATTCCCATACATGCTACTCCTGTTCTTTCCAAATGGAGATATTTATTTTTGTCTGATAATATATGCTCTAAAAAAATTCCAGTAGTAGCATGTGAAAATTCCCTCAAATGTTTCCCTCCTTAAATATTGCTTTTTGGTATATATCTTTCCACATTATATTTATGTCTCTCCATTGGAAAATCGTGTAGCAAAGAAATATCTGGGGCTTTGGAGTCAGGTAATTAAGAGTTTGAATCTAGATTTTGACCATCCCCACTGGGTACCATCTTTGATATGTTAGGCTCTTGGCTTCTTTTTCTATATGAAAAAATGATTTTTAATAATCTCTTCCTCGTATGAATATTTGGGAGAGTGTGGAAAAACTTGATTACCCACTAGTTCCTCAGTAGTAGCAGCTAATATGGAAACCTGTTAATTGGTTTGAAAAATATTAAAGAGATAGACTTAACTAGTGGTTATTTGTGCAGCAGAATGGATGGACCTAGAGATTATCATATAGTGAAGTAAGTCAGAAAGAGAGATACCATTATGATAGCACTCATATGTGAACTCTAAAAAATGATACAAATTAATTTGTTTACAAAACGGAAATAGACCCACCGACATTGAAAACAAGCTTATGGTTGGGGGAAACGTCAGGGGGAGGGATAAATTAGGAATTTGGGATTAACCTATGTGCATGCGTGCATGCATGCTAAATCGCTTCAGTTGTGTCCAACTCTCAACCCCATGGACTGTAGCCTGCCAGGCTCCTCTGTCCATGGGGATTCTCCAGGCAAGAATACTGGAGTGGGTTGCCATGTCTTCCTCCAGGGGATCTTCCTGACCCAGGGATCGAACCCGTGTCTGTTATGTCTCCTGCATTGGCAGATGGATTCTTTACCGCTAGTGCCACCTGGGAAGCCCAGGATTAACATATGCACACTACTATATAGGAAACATATAACCAACAGGACCTGCTGTATAGCACAGTGAACTCTACTCAATATTTTGCAATAATGTATAAGGGAAAAGAGTCTGAAAAGGAATATATATATCATTGAGTCACTTTGCTGTACACCTGAAACTAACACAACATTGTAAATCAAGTATACTTCAATTTTAAAAAATTATAGTGCTATGAGCCAGCATAAGTGTGAATACAGTTATAAGTATTTTCTTCCAAGTTGAAACTTGATTTTTTCACAATTCTTTTGGAAGTTGCAAACAGCATATGGAAAGGCACATCACAGAGCCAGCCACGGAGTTACGAGTAAGTCATTTTTTTCTTATCCTGACAAAGACTGATACAGCAGAGATTTACACAAGGGCTTTTTCTCTATAGAGAGTAGTCTCAGTAGATAAAGGGAACCATTTTTATTGACTTAATGAGATAGAAATTGATCAGGGAATCCATAGGAATGAGTGCATTAGTGTTTAATGGTTTATCAGACAACGCTGAAGGAATCCACAAAGCCTTACACAATTTGGGGAATGTTAAGTATGACTGTAGGGTCAAGTGGCTGAGGATGGATAAGAGACCTGAAAAATGAGAACTCGGATCTGGGGGAAGCTAAGAATGAAGGAAGGAATTGCAGAAGGACAGGAACTCGTCAAGTATAAAGTGCATTTACTGTATTGTCTGACAATGTTCACTTTGACAGCGGAAAGCAAATGTAATTTATTTATGTAACTCTTTGCAACTGTGAACTGTAGCCAGCCAGGTTCCTCTGTCCGTGGTATTCCAGGCAAGAATACTGGACTGGGTTGCCATTTCCTACGCTGGGGGATCTTTCCGACCTTTAGATTTAAATTGAGTCTCCTATGTCGCCTGCATCGGCAGGTGGATTCTTTACCACTGAGCCACCTGGGAATCCCTATATAGCACATTAACTATAGCTAAGTAAGTATGACTGATTTGGATAGACAGAGTACATGTACACAGAGCAAAGAATGGGACCAGAAGAGCAAGAAGCATCAATACTCTTATTTAGTCCAACACTAAATATCCTTACGTACCAGAGGCATTCAACATTCATAGCTTTTATCTATGTATTTATTTTCTGGAGCCGAGAAAGGTTTATTGCAAAGCCACGCAAGGAGACAGGTTCCTCAGGCCCTAAAGAGTCAGAAGCTTCCCAGAGGGTTTCGGAGAAGCACTTTTAAAAGCCAGGTGAGGGAGGGGGATCACAGGATTTGTGATCAGCTTGTGCACAATTCTCTGGTTAGATTGGGCCACCATCCATAGCTTTTAAATTGGTGGTCTATTGGTAACACCCATTCCATTGCCACTTGTATTCTACCCAATTGGTGAAAATAAATTCCACAGCAGCTCATCAAGCTAAGAAGAGCTATACTTATGGCCAGGAGTACCTGCCCTCAGTGTCCCCATGGAGAAAGCCTGGGTGACTGTGTCCAGCTACATTTTTTTCTGCAAAGATGTGGCCCTAATTTAGTCTGACCACGTCCTTAGTCCCTGTCACATCTTGCACCCAAGACACGGGTTGTATGAACATTGCCAACCTTTCTATAATTCCCCCTTGAGACCCTAAGTGCATGAGGCTGTCCCACTTTAATTCAGTCTATAGGCTTCTAGTTTCTTGATTTCATCTGTGAGATTTTTCTGTTCAATACCTCGCTTGGTCGTTATACTTTGGAGGTAGAGCTATTTTGCATTCATTTCCCAAGCTTTTAACCTTTTAAAATTCTCAAGGACACTTTCTCCCAGGCCACATCAAACACCCAGAAACTGGGAACCCCTTAAAGAAGAGCTCGCTACCAGCTGCTGCTGCTTTCTAGTTTCACCCCAGCCTCACGCCAAGGCATCTATTCAAATGCCTACATTTCGGTCTCCTCAGTCGGACTCACTTCCTGTGCCAGAAGCTTTTGTCGGTCCCGACTGCTTCTTTATTTAACAAATTCCCTTTATCTCCCACTAGAGGCGAGCTCCTTGGGCCCCAGGGGGCCAGCAGTGTTTACTAAGGGCCCTCCTTCTTTCCTGCCCTGTCTGGCGGTTGTCTGCCATTACCTTTGGGTCTCAAATCTTGGCTTCCCCACCACCTCCCCGCCACCCTAGACACCAAGTTTTCTGAATAGTAGGATTATTCGTAACAGGATGAAATTTGTCCTTTACCCTGAGAACTGGGTGCTTGAAATTCAGTGAGCAAGACCTCTACTCCTCCCACTCTTGGGCTTTGAATACAGGCTGAGGAATTCAGAAGACCTAGGCAAATTCAATCCCATGTGCTTCTCCTTCAGGCACGAACTGAAACAGAGGCAAGCTGAAAATCAAGACAAACAGAAAATATAATGCAATAAAATGACATTGAAAGTGACATCACCTCCTTTAGGGAGGAGGATGGAGAGATGAGATTTTCTAAAGAGAAGGGATGTGGAAAGATGGGAGAGGCTGGCAGGGGACTTAATCATCTCCTTTTTTCCCTGTCTCCTTCTGGTATACTAGTTTATATTCTTGGTAATCCTATGACCCAAAGCACTTGAAGTCTTTAAATTGCTGTTGGTAACAGCAACATGATTTGTAATGGCAAATAACCAAAACAGAAGCAAATTGATGTATTTGTAATATACATTGCAGTACAGCATTTAAATTCATTGATGTGGAGATTTTTTAATTAGAAAAAGTGAGTTGCAGAAAACGCATATAATTTGGATAGGAAAAATGAGTTATGTTTATGTCACGTGTATGACTTCTTGGCTAAGATCAAATGGTGGCTCAGACGGAAAGCGTCTGTCTACAATATGGGAGACTTGGGTTCGATCCCTGGGTCGGGAAGTTCCGTGGAGAAGGAAACAGCAACCCACTCCAGTAATCTTGCCTAGAAAATCCCCTGGACGGAGCCGCCTGGTGTCCATGGGGTCGCAGAGTTGGACACGACTGAGCGACTTCACTCACTTATGCATGAAAATGTCAGGAAAGATGTCAGAGTTAAAGTTAAGTAACAACCTTTCTTTTTAAAGGAAATGACAGTCACACTGAGATATTAGGAATCACCAAAAAACTTATCTTTCCCTGATTCGACTAACTTGAGTTTCACTCTTCATTAACAGAAATATTTTGAGAGAATGTGAGGAATAAACCATCTCAACATTAACTATTTTTAATAAGGAAAATAGGGACTCTGTCCTCGAATGTAGTTGTCAATTTTTATTATTTATCTACATTATCTCAGATCTCTCACTTTGGACGTGCAAAGAGGCTGAAAAATCTCAAGTGGATAAAAGGCTTTCAGAAGAGAATGTATGGTATAATCCTCTTACAATGGAGCAACAGTCTATTAAAACCAACATATAGAAACCACCCATATTACATATACTAAAACACCTGTAGGAATATATGCTATCTTGTTGATAGTTTACTAGACTCCACTTCATTATGTATTTCTCTATTGCTTAGTTTTTAATGATTCTTTTAGTTCTGCAGTCAAAAGCTCCAGCCTTTAAATAGATGAATGGCATTTCTATAAAATGGCTGATTTTCAAAAGCAAGTAGTGGTCATCAAAATTTCCATCTATTTTCTGCTTTCCCCCCCTTTCTCCAGTCTTACTTGCTTCCTTTCTTCTCCGTTTATCTAGCATCTTGCTTTAAACATAATAGGTGCTCCTATCCTTTCTGGCACTGATAAATCTTCCTAAATTAGCTGTTCCTTATCAATATATTCCCAATGTCTTATAGCTACCCTTAATCCAAAACACAAAGTTGTAAAAAAAAAAAATAATGATTCATCTCAATACGGGAAAAATAAATTTAGTGTTTCCTGGGTTCTACCGCTTTACTTTTCAATTAGAATATAACTGATTTACAATGTTGTGCTTCTGCTGTATAACATGACCAAGTTATGTGTATACATACATCCGCTCCCTCTTGAGCCTCCTCCCACCCCCAATAACACTTTACAGTAACTATTTTCCCAAGTTTTCCAGGTTCTGGTTCATCATTTGGTGCTTTTCTCAAATTTGTCAGTTCATCTTGTGCACTTCTTTAGAGCCAAGAATTTTGTAAATGTTAAAGTGACTGATGATACAATCAGTCAGTGCTTTCCATCTCCATTATCTACTTGGTTAAATATGCTACTTGGCACAAAATCCAAATATCTGCCAGTCAAAAAGAATGTTGCGTTGAACTTTGGCATTGGCAGAAATTTTTAGACTTCCTCTTTTAGTCAAATGTCTAAACTCATTGCGTTGGACAGCATGATAGATCAACATTGGAAAATTAGGGGAACCACGAGGAAAATAAGAAAACCACTCTGGTTATTCCCACCAGTGCTCTGTGGTAACCTAAATGGGAAGGAAATGCAAAAAAAAAAAAAAGTGGGGGGATATATATATATATATATATATACATACATATACACACATGTATATAGCTAATTCACCTTGCTAGTACAGGAAACTAACACAACATTGTAAAGCAGCTATACTCCAATAAAAATTAATTTTAAACAATCATTCTTAAGTTCACATAAAAAATAATAAAAATAAGCTGAGCTTGAACAGTTATTTCTGGCAGAAGAGCAGTCACAGAACCTGTCGTGTTACAGGAGAGCTTCCAATTCCACCTTTTCCCTCATCTCCCTCCATGGCCCATCACTTAGCTTTACAAACCTTTGCTCCAGACCTTCCAGATGTGGCATTCTTTCTTAACTGCAAATCACAGATTTTATTGTTTCAATACTACATACGCAGAAAGAAAATAAGTTTGTTCAGGTTTAATTAATCCATCACCTAATATTGTGTTACCTGGTTACCTTTCCTTTACTCACTTCTAGTCTCCTGGATGCCTAGAGATTAGTTTATTTCCCTTCCATATGAAATATTCCCATGTTGACCTCCCTGGTGGTCCAGTGGCTAAGACTGCGAGCTCCCAAGGCAGGGGGCCTTGGATTCAATCTCTGGTCGGGGAACTAGACCCCACATGCCACAACTAAGACCCAGCACAGCCAAAAAAAAAAAAAAAAATTTTCCATGTTAGTCAGATTTTTAACTCTTTGAATCACTGTGTGAAATTGGGGAGAGACAACAAAATGTAAAATGGCTATTTTTTATTTGTACTTAAACAACAAACCAGCCAAACTGGTACTACTTATGATGTGGCAAATACAAAACATCGTTCTCCAAAAATAAGAGTGATGGACAAATTAGGGGTTGTAGTAAAATAGCTAAAAGGGGTGGAGGAAATCTGTAAAGCACTCTTCATCTTAAGGACTGAGATTCTTAAAAGCAAAGCCTCCCCATCCCAGAAAATAGGAACAATCCTCATCATACATCTTTGTACTTTTGCTCCCTGTGCTTAAAGTTAGATTCTAGATCCTAAAAGTATCCAAAATATTAATATATTATATCCAAAGTAGTATAATCAAGTTATCTATAGCCAGACACCTTTTGTCATGTTGTACAATGCTTCTGAAACTTCTTTTGGACTCATTACCCTTCTCTCAACTTGACACAGAAGGTATAGTGAAAAGCAGCTTACTAAGGGGAAAGGGTACAGAATTCAAAACGAAAAAAATTCTAGAGAATACATAGTCTCTGCTCACATTAAGATCGCATACAATAGCTGTCACAAATAGCTATTACAAATCTTCAGGCTGTATGTTGAGAGGGTAGTTTGGGAATAAATCAGTGATTTGCTGCTGGGAACTGAAATACTTGACAGTTTGCTGTATTACATTATAATTTTCCCCAGCAGTTCCCAGGGTGGCCTCCAGATCACAGACGGGAGAATTCTGCTGGAGCTGGATCCCCCCGGGCTGCAGGAATTCCTCCATGTAGTTGTTGAACTGATTGTTCCAAGGCTGGTTATTCCAGGCTTGGGGGCACCAGGCCTGACTGTTCCAGGAGTGGTTGCTCCAAGACTGACTGTTCCAGTTCTGATTGCTCCACGTGGGGTTATTCCAGGTCTGGTTACCCCACATGGGCAGGTTTCCAGGAGAGTTCACCAAACACCCCTGATGGTAGGAATAGAAGCCCGGGTATTCTGCCGTTGCTGGGCCCTTTTGAAAAAAGAAGAATGGATTAACTGAAAAAGTACTTGGAAGTTCAGAATTGTCCATGGTTAGGATTGCATGCTGCAGNAGAGACAACAAAATGTAAAATGGCTATTTTTTATTTGTACTTAAACAACAAACCAGCCAAACTGGTACTACTTATGATGTGGCAAATACAAAACATCGTTCTCCAAAAATAAGAGTGATGGACAAATTAGGGGTTGTAGTAAAATAGCTAAAAGGGGTGGAGGAAATCTGTAAAGCACTCTTCATCTTAAGGACTGAGATTCTTAAAAGCAAAGCCTCCCCATCCCAGAAAATAGGAACAATCCTCATCATACATCTTTGTACTTTTGCTCCCTGTGCTTAAAGTTAGATTCTAGATCCTAAAAGTATCCAAAATATTAATATATTATATCCAAAGTAGTATAATCAAGTTATCTATAGCCAGACACCTTTTGTCATGTTGTACAATGCTTCTGAAACTTCTTTTGGACTCATTACCCTTCTCTCAACTTGACACAGAAGGTATAGTGAAAAGCAGCTTACTAAGGGGAAAGGGTACAGAATTCAAAACGAAAAAAATTCTAGAGAATACATAGTCTCTGCTCACATTAAGATCGCATACAATAGCTGTCACAAATAGCTATTACAAATCTTCAGGCTGTATGTTGAGAGGGTAGTTTGGGAATAAATCAGTGATTTGCTGCTGGGAACTGAAATACTTGACAGTTTGCTGTATTACATTATAATTTTCCCCAGCAGTTCCCAGGGTGGCCTCCAGATCACAGACGGGAGAATTCTGCTGGAGCTGGATCCCCCCGGGCTGCAGGAATTCCTCCATGTAGTTGTTGAACTGATTGTTCCAAGGCTGGTTATTCCAGGCTTGGGGGCACCAGGCCTGACTGTTCCAGGAGTGGTTGCTCCAAGACTGACTGTTCCAGTTCTGATTGCTCCACGTGGGGTTATTCCAGGTCTGGTTACCCCACATGGGCAGGTTTCCAGGAGAGTTCACCAAACACCCCTGATGGTAGGAATAGAAGCCCGGGTATTCTGCCGTTGCTGGGCCCTTTTGAAAAAAGAAGAATGGATTAACTGAAAAAGTACTTGGAAGTTCAGAATTGTCCATGGTTAGGATTGCATGCTGCAGCAATAGACAGAACTAAAAACTCTGTTAGGAAAAAGCAGGAAAATTTAAGTTTTCTATTATTACCTGAGGCATGCCATTGCTATTCCTTGGCCAATTGTTTTTCTGCCATTTCTTACATTTCATTCTCTGGTTCTGGAACCAGGTTTTCACCTGACAAGGAAAAGATAACCGGAAAAAGTTTAAGATATTAGTAGGGACCTCCAATCTTCCAAACGCAGGGGGCATGGGTTCAGTCCCTGGTCAGGGAGCTAAGATCCCATGTGCTGCATGACCACCCGCCCCCCCCAAAAAAAAACCACCAATAAATTTAAAAATAAAATATTAGTAATGCAAGATGTACTGATAGTAGGAACCAAAGAATATTAAGGTTTGGGGGTTTTTTTCTGATAGCTACAACTATCTCAAACTTGAAACAAAAATTCTAATTACCAGACTCTTCTTAAATCCTGAATCTGAATGAATTTCAAGCCTTTCAAGTCAGTTGGCTTTTTAAATAAACTTAACTAGTTAGATAACACTGCTAGTATGGCTAGGAGGCTATGGCTATGAACTAGGAGGTTCACATTTAAATGTCTGCCCATACTGTTCATTAGTCACAGTTAAAAGTAACTTATTTGCAATAATAAGCCCCCCCTCCATATTAGCACATTTACATTTAATATGATAATAGTATGTTAATTCAAGAATGATGAAACATACTTCACAAGGACAACTACACAAAAAGTTAAGATCATTTGATAGAGGACTTTCCAAGTATGGTACCAGAGACAGAAAACCATTTGCCTGAATAAACTAGCCAATAAATATATGAAAAATGATTAACTTCATCAGTAATCAGATGTATACAGATAAAACATGCAACTTTAATTTTAATGAGAACCAGTGGTTGGCTAGGACTCTTCTAACTCAAGATGATAGAAGTGCCGCTGGACCACCAGGGAAATCCCTTTTTAAAATTTTTTATTGCACAGACAACAAAACAACTGTACCTGCTTGTAGCTGAGGTTCAAGATGTTGGAAAGTTCTTGCATTTGCTGGAGACTGAGGTATTTCTGCCTCTGAAATCTGTCATTGAGCACACACAGTTGGGTCTGTGAGAACACAGTTCTGATCTTTTGTTTCTTAACCGGGACCTTTTCTTCCTTCTCTGTGCTCTCCTCTGCAGATGGAGACAGTGGTTTCACTCTAGGGCTTGTGGAAGAATCAGGACTGTCCTGAATAAGCAGATCCATGGAGGAAGGAAGAGGAGAGACTGTTGGGAATAAAACAACACTTTTCTCTAAAACTTCAAATATTAAAAATGCATTGTTTTCAAAGCACTATTCAAAGTCCTCAGAGCGAGATAGTAGGTAATAACTTTATTCTTAAGAGATCCTGAACACTTTGCCAAGTTTTGCACAAAAAACACTTTACATGTAACAGACATGGTTAATATCATGTGTTGCTGGGAAGCAGTTTTTGTTCAGTGGCTAAGTCCTGTCCAGACTCTGCGACCCCGTGGACTGCAGCTTACCAGTTTCCCCTGTCCTGGGTGGGAAGCAACGGGGGACTCAAACCTCTTTGATAAAACAGATGATCGAGATTCTTGGGGACCCTATAGAATTAACGGTTTACTGCCCAGTTTTTATACCAGGACTGTCAGAAAATGTGAATTCCAATAAACTCCTTTTGCAACCCAGACCTTGGTTAGCTCTGTGGCCTCGTTTCCAGGATTATCCCTTCCTCATGGAGGGTTTTTTTTTTTTGATTTGGTTTGGCAATTGGGCCAAGCTTATCATAGTTTTGTGATATGCCCAGTTTTTTTTTTTTAATTAATATGCTTGCTGTGTAATATGTAAATCGCAGGTGTACAATATAGTTATTTACAATTTTTAAAGGTTATACTCCATGTATAATTATAAAATATTTGCCATCTTTCCCATGTTGTATATCTCATGGAGTTTTCCCATTGATTAGTATGATGCAACAGACAAAAAAAATTTAGAAATAACAAGTTAACAGACAAAAATTGTCTAGCACAGGGCTTGACATATATTATTGACTTTGTAACTGAGAATTTATTTCCTGTACTAGAATTTATTTGTACAGAGATATTCCCAGTGCTCAACTCGAATTTTACCCTTGTCATGGAATAAATGGACAGGCCTTAAACAGCAACTACCAAAACAAACAAACAAAAAATCACAATTTCACAAGTAGGAAGGTCTTCAACTCATGACTAGAGGTGGGGAGTGTCTTAAAAATCATCTAGGATTTCCCTGGTGGTCCAGTGGTTAAGACTCTGCACTTCCAGTGCAGGGGGCACGGCTTCCGTCCCTGGTTAAACAAAGATCCCACACAGCGAGGGGCTTGGTCTAACAAATTTTTTTAAAAATCCTTTTTACAAATGTGCAGTTAGCTTGCTAGGAGGACATGCCCACGCCCACTTGCTTGTATTAAGTGCTGTATTTTCAGCATGTGAAATTATAAAAGGATACTAACACACAATTTAGGAAAATGGGGTT
This sequence comes from Neotragus pygmaeus, assembly GCA_006410875.1. NCBI lineage: Eukaryota > Metazoa > Chordata > Mammalia > Artiodactyla > Bovidae > Neotragus > Neotragus pygmaeus. Next base: position 136,049 of record SJYV01044039.1, read on the forward strand.
AACATTAAAATCCAACACTCTATCGCAGTTGGGACATCTTGCCTCAAATACAATTATTTTAATTATCCCCTTCTCCACAACTGAGTTCTACAGTTGTAATCATAAATAGTACTTTGGCTGTCTTACACCGTAAATGTTAAAAATCACATTCCTGGGTAAATTCTTGTGTTACCTTTTTATTTTTAATAATGACTGCCAAATTGATTTCCCAGAAAGGTGGTGCTGTCTTTACAGTATCCTGAGCATCTCTTACATTCACAGTTACCAGTTAGAAGCTTTAGGAGCATAGATTTTGAAGCCAAACTGGATTTCAGATCTGAACTCTCACCCACTTAGGCAGACTATTAAACCTCCTGGAATCATCCACCATAAAGTGAGGTGAACACTTACTTCCCCTAGATTTAGGAGACCTGAGCATACCAGGTGTTTACAAACTACCCAGTAATAGCCAGACATCCAGAGGTTAGGAGAAGAAACAACGGCTACTTGTATAGTAGGAAAGTGAAATATTTCCAAAAGGTGCATTTCGGATAATTAACGATGCCATCTCTAGCACACCTTGAATAGACAGACCGAAAAGGTGATGTTCCTACTTCTGGCTTAGCAGTAACATTTACTGTTACTGGGTGCTCCGCATGACACTGAGATTTTACACATCGGTGTATCACATCGCATTTGCTTGTGCAGGTAAACTCTCAAATACACTGTATACATCTGAACTGCTCCTCCCGGGTCCCCCGTCTCTCGGTCCACAGATCCAGAAGCCTGAGACACCAGGTAAGGCAGATGACCCCATCAGATTATAGTTGGAAAAGAGGTGTCGAGAGGATTAACAGATAATGACACCTGCTTATATTGATGGGCTCAAGAGGGAGACAAATGACCTTCAGTCCCTTCTTTCTCTTTCCCTGAAGGAACCTAGCCCCTCAAGGATTCAGTATTTTCTTACCAGTGTCCGTGTCGAGGGTGTCAGCAGATGGTATCTGCAAGGACGCGTAACTTTCTTCAGGCATGGGAGAAGATCCCCTAGAGTTGGATGCTTCGGGGCCAAGCAGGCTTTGGGGACAAGCTGGGTCCACACTCATGTTGTTGAGTTGGAGAAGGAAAAAAGCCTGAGAGCTAGATGCTAGGAAAAGTCCAGGCTGAAGAATCTAGATAGAAGAACTTAGAGAAAGGTGAAGATCTCCAGGTGTGAAAGTATTAACAAAAGGAGTCACCTGTAAAATGCGAGGCGACCAGTCCAATCTGGGAAAATGAAAATAAATAGTTAGAGGCTCTACATTTATAAGTAAGGCTCAACCATACTTGGCCCCGCCCCTCCTGGCAACGCCACGCCCCCACACACCTTGCGAATTCCCAGTTAATCCCGTCTGCCAGTCTCACCAAGGCCATTGTAATGCAAAAGAGAGTTGCAGAGTAACCCAGACCCGGTGGGGAACTGGGAAACTAGGGCCTCGGAAATGGGAAACACAATGAACCCAGCAATGAGACTCTCCTAGCTTCACCTTGTTTCCACCTTTTTTTCAAAAGTCAAAGACGCACCTCCTGTGGCCACCTAAGGTGACTGAAACTCTCACTGGGACAGTTAATTCCCTTGACTTGAGCCCCCCTTAGGGTCTCGAAATCAGGCCAGTATATGGCAAAAACTGCAACTAACTCTATTATCCTCTTTGGTTCACTCTAAGGTCACAGTAAAACACACATGGAATGTTAAGGCATCAGCTGATGTTAAAAAAAATCACACTTGTTTTCAACCCCCATCTAACTTCTGTCTTGGTTTTTGGCTTTCAGAGAAACCACCAAGTCTTTTCCGCCGGGCAAAAGCCAGAGGAAAGGACCTGCAGACCTAGGATCCTGGGAGCCTGGTTAAGTCATCATACGTAAACCATTACTGTGGAGGTTTTTAAAAACGCGTAAACACATAAGTGCTTGGCTTAGCCACTTTACTGTCTCGATTTCCTCATCTACAAATAAGGGCAGAAGTACCTTATCTGTACCTTCTTTGTGTTATTGTAAGAATCAAGGAAAGTAAAATGCTCATAACCTTTGACATGTCCGTGATGTATACCCATGGCTGTTAATAGAAATTCTTTCAGGACCCTATGCCTATGACTTCTAAGTCTGACTATACTTGATGAGATTTTTGTTCTAATCCAGTGAACATGAAATCTAACATTGCATGATAGAATGAAAGCACCACCTTCTTTACCTGGTTCATTACTAGACACAAAATAATAACATTTATTGACTTTTGAAAAGAAAAGTGAAAGTGTTCCTCACTCAGTCCTGTCCCACTCTCTGCGACCCCAGGGACTGTAGCCGGTCAGACTCCTCTGTCCATGGGATTTCCCAGGCATGAATACTGGACTGGATTGCCATTCCCTTCTCCAAGGGATCTTTCCAACTCAGGTATGGAACCTGGGTCTCCTGTGTCTCCTGCATTGGAAACAAAGAGAAAAAGAACATTCTCTAGGTAATTGATATTCTTGGAATAGACTTGCCAGAGCAAATGTGATAGACTTATTTTAGAACCAACATTTGCCCTCCTGACTATTTCTCCTTCTTAAGCAGTCATCTTTATCTTGCCTTTTTTTGCTTCTTCTGGCACTTTCTTTGAATAGCTTTTTCTTCTCCAGCATGGAAATCTTATCTGGTCCTTAAACCCCACATCATCCTCTTTCTTCTTCTTTTGGTTTATTTCCCAAAGGAACAGTTTTTAGAGTTGAATTCCAACACTAACATATTTATGGACAAAAGATAACCATCTGCGCCTTCAATTTTCCTCCTCATTCCCAAATTCAACATTCAAGAATCTTAAAATTTCTTCATTTCCAATCTCCCAATTCTAAAAGTAAACCCTTGGAAAATTGCAATTATATCTTTTTCTAAAATACAATTCTTGACTAATCCTCCCATCCACTCTGCCACTCAGGTCTCCACCTGCTGGCTTAGCTCCCATGCCAGCTGAGTTTGACTCACAATGCAAAGATGCCGACTTGCAAGAGTAGGATTATTGCCGGGTCCAAACAAGGGGATGAAATTCTGTGTAATCTTTGTCTTCTTGGACCACCATCCTGGAGGGGAAAAGAGTCTAGAATAGAGAGGCCTCAAGGAGAAGGTAGGTGGAATACACTGTGTTTCAGGCATAGAGCCTCTGTCTCATTAGAAATAGAAGATGATTTCTTTAAAAAAAGAAAAAAAGGAATGTCAGGGACTTCCCTAGCAGTCCAGTGTTTAAGACTGTGTGCTTCCACTGCAGGAGGCATGGGTTCCATCCCCGGTCGGGGAACTGAGATCCCAAATGCCCTACAGCATGGCCGAAGGGTGGGGGGAGAATGTGAGGTGATGGATGTTAATGAAATTTATTATGGTGATCATCTTGCAACACATCAGTCAGTTCAGTCACTCAGTCGTGTCCAACTCTTTGCAACCCCATGAGCTGCAGCACACCAGGCCTCCCTGTCCAACACCAACTCCCAGAGCCCACTCGAACTCATGTGCATTGAGTCAGTGATGTATTTGCAACACATACATACATCAAATTATTACATTCTACACCTTGAACTAATATGATATAGTATTAATATATCAATTACATTTCAACAAAAAGGGGAAAATAACTTTAAATGGGGAAAAACTAGACTTCCAGGCTCTCAATTAGCACTGTTTGGTAGTTGAGGGCAATCAAGGCCACCAGGTACGCCGGTTCGCCTGCCGCTCTCTAAACTGCTGGTACGGGAAGTTGTGTTCTTTGTTGGTGGGGGTCTTTGCATGAAAGCCTGAGATGAATTCACCCCATCCCCCTACCTGTGTCCCATTGTGTCTAAAGGAAGAGCCTCCGGAGAGAAAGACCAAAGGGCAGGGGGCTGGTAGCTGGAAGGTAGGCTTACTACATTCCTTGACCTGGAAAGCAATTTGAATGAGGCTGAGAATGCCTCAGAAGCTGTCAGAGACTGTGGGTTTGTTGGGGTGGGCTGTGTGGGTGGAGGAGGGGTATGTGATAATGTGCTGGAGTCCAGAGCCCCAAAGGCACAAATGAGTCAGTGAAATCATGATTTTAAATTTGATGGTTCTAAGAGCAACATCTGGGAAAAAGAAGGAAAAAAAAAAAGCGCTAAATACTAGAAAGGAGAAATATTTTATGGCTATGATTTATTCCTTATTTATAGACAAGAAGTGCACTTTGTGGGACTTCCCTGATGGTCCAGTAGCTAAGACTTCACACTCCCAATGCAGGAGGCCTGAGTTCAATCCCTAGTCAGAGAACTAATTCCAAATGCTGCAACTAAGACCTGGCAGAGCCCATAAAATAAATTTTAAAAAAAAGAAAGAAAGAAATATACTTTGGGCCACACGGTCTTTTAGGAAAGCTGGCCCTGTTAGCTTTTCATTGGGTTTTGTTGATTTGTCAAGGATAAGGGAATGGCAACCCACTCTGATATTCTTGCCTGGGAAATCCCATGGACAAAGGAGCCTGGTGGGCTGCAGTCCCTGGGGTCACAAAAGAGTCGAATACGACTGGGTGACTAACACTAACAATCATCACAAGTATTCTTTTTCATATATTTATTTTAGTTATTTGGCTGCTGCGGGTTTTAGTTGCGGCATGTGGGATCTAGTTCCCTGACCAGAGATTGAACTCCCAGCCCCCTGCACTGGGAGTGTGGAGTCTTAGCCACTGGACCACCAAGGAAGTTCCATCACAAGTGTTAATACGACTTTGCTGCTGCTGCTGCTAAGTCGCTTCAGTTGTGTCCGACTCTGTGTGACCCCATAGACTGCAGCCCACCAGGTTCCCCTGTCCCTGGGGTTCTCTAGGCAGGAACACTGGAGTGGGTTGTCATTTCCTTCTCCAAAGCACGAACGTGAAAGTGAAGTCACTCAGTCGTGTCCGACTCTTAGCAACCCCATGGACTGCAGCCCACCAGGCTCCTCCGCCCATGGGATTACCTCCCCTCATATCTCAGGCATGGCATATACATCAAATGTGGAATTATTAAATGTTATGTTGATTTATTAGTCATGGAACTATTGAATTTATTATTGATATATCATTGCTTTTAGGCTTCACCCCTTTGTCCACTTGAGTTTGCTTGAATATGCCCAAACTGGTATGCATTCACTTATTTATTTTTTTTTAATTCTCATGTAAGTTTTTGCTACCATTTCTTTCCTCTTCACATTGTTTCACTCTGCCTAATAAACCCATTCTATTAGTAACAGTTTCTTGTCAGTGTACATACATGTGCGTAAACATTTAGTGATTTAACAGTTGATTGGCCAGGAAATATTTATTTTATTTTTTTTTTTTTAATTTTGTTGCTGTTTCAGCTTATAGTAAAAGAGGTACCTACCATAAGCCTGAGAGGAAACGAAGAAGTAAATATCATCCCTACTTTTGAGGAGCTAACCATTTCATAGAGTAGATTAAATGTGTGATAAATATTGAAAAGAAACCAACCATGGCAGCACCAGGATATATACAAGAGACTCTGGGGGTGAATAAACAAGGAAGGTAGAGTCGAGGAAGGGAGTCAGAGAAGACTTCTTGCAGGAGACTTGGAAGTCTTGAGAAGTCTCCTCCAAGAAGACTTCTCAACTTCTTGAGTTGAGATAGGAAAATGTTGAGAGACTAAGGAAGGGAATTCCAGAAAATAAACAATTTGGGCAAGGCATTAGGGAAAATGATGGATTCCACTACAGTCCCTTAACATGGCTCAGAGGCAGGGTGCAGTGGAAGGGGCTATGAGAGAAAATGACTGGAACTCATCTATAGTGAGCTCTATTTTTCTGTCCTCTGAGGCATTTTATTTGCACACGTATGTATTGTTGTTGTTCAGTCACTAAGTTGTGTCTAACTCTTTGTGACCCCATGGACTGCAGCATACCAGGCCTCCCTGTTCCTCACCATCTCTTGGAGTCTGCGCAAGTTCATGTCCATTGAACCAGTGATGCTATCCAACTATCTCATCCTCTGCCACCCTCTTCTCCTTTTGCCTTCCATCTTTCCCAGCATCAGGGTCTTTTCCAACGAGTCAGCTGTATTGTATTAAATGTATATTACATCCCTGGACAAAAAATCCAAGGATTTTCCCTCCTATGTGCTTCCATCTTCTTTATGGTCCATGATGCCTGCTGAGGTTGTTAGTACAATGAAACCAAACCAAGAGGACAAGAGCAGTTTATTCTGCTGTTTTTCCAGATCTTTCACATCCAGTCTGGGGCTGATCACGCCACACTTACTTAGCCTGCCTGTGAGGTTCACAACAGTTTTCCCAGCCTTGTGGTCATCAATGATTTCCAATTCTCCAGTGTAACCATGCTTCATCATCACAGTTAGAAACATGACCAAGACTTTGGAGCACAGCCTGGTGTTTGCCTCTCTTTTCAGCACTGTTGATACTCTTGAGAGCATCAGCCAGGACATGCGTGGGCACCGTTAAGTCGACATGGGAAGATGGCAGAAAGAGTATAAGTGAGCTCTTGCTATGTATAAGGCACTGTTGTGTCTGTGTTATAGGCACCTTAATTAGCATCTACCCCAGCATCTGATGTGCAGTATATGTTCGAGCTGTGTGCTTTTAATAAATAAATACAGATGCAGATGTTTAATAGATCTTTGGAAATTAGAGTTGAGAAACCTAAGAGGTAAAAGTGATCACAGGAATAGTTAAAAACAAAACAAAACAAAACTGAGTTTTGAATTAAATCCCCTCCTCTTATTAGTTTGCACTTTCCTGGTGATTCTGTCTCCTTTCTGATTCTTCCTCACTACTATATCTAAAAATTAGAGTGTACGCAAGTTTAGTTCTCTGGCTTCCCTGGTGGCTCAGACAGTAAAGAAATCTCCTGCAATGCCGGACACTGGGTTCGATCCCTGGGTTGGGAAGATCCCCCTGGAGGAGGGCATGGCAACTCACTCCCGTTATTCTTGCCTGGAGAATCCGCATAGACAGAGGAGCCTGGTGGGCTACAGTCCATGGGGTTGCAAAGAGCTGGACACAACTGAAAGACTAAGCAAAGCACACAGCAAGTTTCGTTCTCAAACCTCTACCTATAGTCACTGCCTTAGTTATCTCAACCTATCTTATAACTTTATTGTTTTTGGTCATATGGCTTGTGGGACCTTAGTTCACTCAGTAGGAATTGAACACTCACCCTCGGCAGTGAAAGTGTGCAGTCTTAACCACCGGACTGCCAGATAACTCTATCTTATGATTTTAAATACCATCTATATGCTTTTGTTTTTCACATGTATGTCTTTATCCCAGATCTGTTTCTGAGACTTAAGTCTCTTATCTATCCAAATCCCTACTTAACCTCTCCACTTGAATTTCTAGTAGGCATCACAATATTAATATTTCCCAAACCGACTTCTCAATGTTCCTTCCTACACAGGCTCCTCCTATAGTCTTCTCCATCTTGGTATATGAGAATTCCATCCTTCTGGTTGCTCAGGGCAAAATTCTAAAGCCATCTTTGTTGACGAATGCCATCAAAATTTAGCAGAATCCAATTTGTTGTTGTTTAGTTATTAAGTCCTGTCTGACTCTTTGGACTGTAGCCTGCCAGCTCGTCTGTCTGTGGGATTTCTCAGGCGAAAATACTGGAGTGGATAGCCATTTCCTTCTCCAGAGATCTTTGTGAACTAGCCCAGAATCTAACTATTTCTTTCTTTTAATTTTCTCTCTCTCCATGTTTCCTTTTTCCACTGTTTTTAATCATCATATAGACTACGGCATAGAAAATCAATGGATAGCAAGAAATGGTTATTTTTTATTTTATTTATTTATTTATTTATTTATTTATTGACGCTAGCTAACTTCATTGTTGGCCCCAGATCAGGTCTCCCAAAGGGCTTCCACCAGTCACTCCAGAGTCTCCTGCAGTCACTGCCAAGCAGATTTCTTCACTGGGAGGCCTTGCCATCACTCCAACTCTTGATGACGTCTGGTACCATCCTCTCCTGTCACCTGGCTTCCAAAGGCCTCAACCAGGAGGTTGGTTATTTTTTTAAATAAAGAACATGTATTTATTTTGTTACTGTTCATGTCATTAGAGAGCTGGGGGCTTGAAATTACCTGTGTCCTGTGTTCTCTGGGAAAAGAGAAAGCTCAGGGCTTCCTTTGGTGGCTCAGTGGTACAGAATCTGCCTGCCAATGCAGGAGACACAGGTTTGTTCCCTGATCCAGGAAGATCCCATGTGCCACAGAGCAACTAATCCGGTGCACCACAGCTGCTGAGCCTGTGCTCTGGAGCCCGGGAGCCGCACCTGCTGAAGCCCATGCACACTGGAGCCTACGCTCCATGAGAGAAGTCACCACGATGAGAAGCTTGAGCACCACAGCTAGAGAGCAGCCCCCCCTCGCCGCAATTAGAGAAAGCCTGTACAGCTACTGAGACCCAGCACAGAAAAAATAAATCCTTTTTTCTTAAAAAAAGAGAGACAGGGGGCTGCAATTGACCTTCTCTAAGTATCTCCAAGGCTGCGGCCCTCACCAAACCACCATCTATACTGCTTGGATTATTCCAGTAGCCTCTCATCTTTGAAAAAAAAAATTTTAAGACATATCACATGAAGCTATTCCTTTGCTCACAAACTTTCTTTAGTTTTCGCACATTCAGAGCAACAAACCAGTACACTGAATTACCGAAGCCCTCTTCTAGCCGTGTACTTGACTTCTGTCTTGGGTCCTTGTGTTTTCCGTCATCTCCATGAGGCTGGCCTCCCTGCTGATCCTGGAATGAGCCAGGAAAGCTCTAAAATCAGGGCTTTTGTGTCCTTACTTTTCTCTCTGATCAGTTCCCTGCCCTTCCCCGCCCCCCACGCCCCCAGAAATAACAACCAACTTGATCTCTCCCTTCCTTTAAATCTTTAATTTTCCTCTTCAGTAATGCCTCCTCTTCCCAGTTCTTCTCTACTTTTCTTCTTAGCACTTATCATCATAATATATATTTATTCTATATAAATATATAATATTATAAATGATATTTTCTAGAATAAATATTTATCTATAACAAATATTTTTATTTATTATATATTTTTTCTATCTATTCTATCCATCTATCACCATCTTCTGTTCCCCACTACCACTAAAAGATAAATTCTGTTAAGGCATTATTTTAATTTTTGTTTTTTTCATTTAGTGTAGTATTTCCAGCCCCCAGAAGAGTGTGGTCCATAAGCCAGCATCATCAGTATCTCTTGGGAGTTGTTAGGGACATAAGTGCATGGGCTTTACCACAGAATTGCTGAATAGAGTCTCTGGTAGGGGTAACTGGAATCTGTAAATCTGTGTTTAAAAGTTCTTCAGGTGAATCTTTGACAAGTGGTTGTTTGAGAATTTCTGTTATAGAACAGTCATGAGCAACAGTAGTGATGCTCTCAATCATTGTTTGTTGATGAAGGAATGGGTTTCAAAAGCTCTATAACTTTGTAAGCAGATAAGGTAGGAGCCATTTCCTACATTTAAATATTAAATTGCACTTCAATGTGAAATACAAAATAGCACTTAAAAACAAAAAAAACAATGCTTTTGGCCTCAGGTTCCCTAAAATGAATTCAGTGAGCCTGGAACTCTTGGGAAAGAGCTGACTTTAATTTGCAACAAATTAACTCTTTCTAGGTCCTCTGCTGTTGCTGCTGTTGGTGCTAAGTTGCTTCAGTCGTGTATGACTCTGTGCGACCCCATAGATGGCAGCCCACTGGGCTCCGCCGTCCCTGGGATTCTCCAGGCAAGAGTACTGGAGTGGGTTGCCATTGTCTTCTCCGCTAGGTCCTCTGAGAGATAGATAACTCTTAAACTGCTTGTGTTTTAAAAAATGAACCACACAACCACCCAAACTGCCATTTCAGAGGCTACTAATGGAATTTCACAGTATGTTCTCCACTGACTTTGCCCGTTTTAACTATAAGAGCATTGACACACTTTCATCCACCTGCAAAGAAGCTTCTTTCTTACTTAGTAGACAATATGATAAGCCCTCAAAATGTACCTGGCATCCAACTTTAGTAAGTTACTCATGGCCAATTTTGTTTCATCAGTGACCTTACCATGAGTACAAGCTTCAACATCCAATAAAAGATTCACCTAACCAGAAAATAGGTGACAACGTCACTGACACCTTTTTCCAACATCTGAACCTTTATATAATTAATACTAACTCTTGTGATCATTTTATCTCCTAATACTTCATCAGTCTGTCCCTTGGATATTCGGTGTTCTTGTTGTTTGGTGGCTAGGTCTTGTCTGACCCTTTGGGATCTTATGGACTGTAGCCCACCAGGGTCCCTGTCCATGGGATTTTCCAGGCAAGAATTTTGGACTGGGTTGCCGTTTCCTTCTGGAGGGGATCTTCTTGACCCAGGGATCGAAGCCCCGTCTTCTGCTTGACAAGTGGATTCTTTATCACTGAGCCACCTGGGAAGCCTGTATGTTCAGTACCACCCCCTTTACCCTCATTCTGGCATCATCTCTTGCCCAGACCTCCACAGACTTCCACTTAACCTTACATAGGCAGAACCCACTGTGTGCCAGAGTGATTGACCTTCAAATCAACCATATTATCCTTTGGCTGAAGTCTTCTCTAAAGAAGACCACAGCCTGCTCTCTGCCTGCCTCTTCAGCTTTGGCAGGTTGCTTTACCCTTCAGTCCTGATGCTTTTCTCCTCTCTCTTTGCTTGAGTGCATTTTTAGTTTTTCAAGATGCAGATCAAGTGTCCTTTCTCTCAGTGACTTAGGTGTCTCTCTTCTGTACCTAACTCCTCCTATGGCGGTTGTCACTTTGCATTTATTTTTTAATTTAAAAACATCTTGGTTGGGGGGAGAGGTAGTCTTTGTTGAAAGGTATGTGGGGGTCTTAGTTCCCTGACCAAGGATTGAACCTGCATCCCCTGTATTGGAGGCTTGGAGTCTTAACCACTGGACCACTAGGGGAGTCCCAACATTTTGCATTTTAGTTATAGCTTTTGTTTTTTTATATTTGGATTCTGTCTGGAATAACTCACTGAGAGTCTGGTTTATTACTATAGCCTAGTGCAATACTAGTCAAAGAATGGTCTTGCTTTCAGATCATATGAGCATTACCTGGGAGCTTGTAAGAAAAGCAAATTCTTGGACTGGGTGTTACCCCAGATTTGCTGGATCAGAATCTGGGAGTGGAGCCCAGGAATCTGTCTTTTCAGAATCTCTGATTTTTGTGTACTCTAAAGTTTGAGGAGCACTGATTTAGAACACAGTGCTTGGCAGTAGGGGAAAATCTCAATTAATATTTAAAGAATCTGCCTGAGATGCGGGAGACCTGGGTTTGATCCCTGGGTCGGGAAGATCCCCTGGAGGAGGGCCTGGCAGCCCACTCCAGTATTCTTGCCTGGAGAATCCTGTGGACAGAGTCCATGGGGTCGCAGAGTCGGACACAACTGAGCCGCTAACACATATTTATTAAGTTAATAAATCAGTTCCAGTGGCTATAACACTCATATTCAGAAAACTGGACAATTAAGAGAACTCTCAAAAAACAAAGCAAAACAAATCAAATTTCTTCCTTGGGGTTCTGATTTGGATTTGTCAGATGTTGCTCTCTCTAACGGCTTTTGATGTGTAAGGACTAAATTACTCTGTCTCCCAAACTGTAAAGTTTCCTAGTGTCAAGTTCTAAAGGTCAAACCATCAAGCTGAATTGTCAGAATCCTGACCCTATGCAACACTATTGACAGCATAACTCCCTTTCCGCCCTACCCTCAGGGGATCCTTCACCTATTGTAGAAATGGATTTTTTTCTTTTTTTCCATCTAGGTTAGGTCTAGCCCCCAGGGAAAGGAGGAACCTACAGGAATGTCTGCCAAAGTTTAGCAAATGTATACAGTTGTTCTGGAACTCAGCCCAGAGTTATTGGCCCAGAAAAGAGTAAGCTTCCCAGTTTCTCAGTAGGTTTTAGAGAAAGAGGAAGAAGTTAGAAAAGCAGGTCTTTGTGGAAGGAGTAAGGTGATGGTGGTGGCAGTAATGGTGATGGTGGAGGGGATGTGGCATAAAAGAAACAACCATCTTAATTGTTGCTCTAGTTGACTGGTATTGGGATGAAATAAAGCTGTTAACCCTAATAACACTGCACCTAAATATTGTACTTAGAATATTTCAGGACACCAGGGTATTCCAATATTATATAGAGATGAGAGGAAGAGGGAACAAGAGATTTCTGCCTCCCAGGAGTAAATAAATTCAATACCAGAAAGAGAAATCAATGCTAAGGCAAATAGCAGGATGTGGGGAAAGAATTCAAATTTAAGGAAGCTTTTTTTTTTTTTTTTAGTGACATATGCTGCTGCTGCTAAGTCGCTTCAGTCGTGCCCGACTCTGTGCGACCCCGTAGACGGCAGCCCGCCAGGTTCCTCGTCCCTGGGATTCTCCAGGCAAGAATGCTGGAGTGGGTTGCCATTTCCTTCTCCAATGCATGAAAGTGAAAAGTGAAGTGAAGTTGCTCAGTCGTGTCCGACTCTGCAACCCCATGGACTACAGCCTACCAGGCCTCCATCCATGGGATTTTCCAGGCAAGAGTACTGAAGTGGGGTGCCATTGCCTTCCCCATAGTAATGTATAGTTAATTTATAATGTGTTCGTTTCAGGTGTACAGCAGGGTGATTGAGTTTTACATATATATCTGTCCTTTTTCACATTCTTTTCTATCATGAATTTTTATAAGATATTGAATATACCTCCTTGTGGTAAACAATAGGTCCCTGTTGTTTATCTATTTTATATATAATAGGATTCCCTGGTAGCTCAACTGATAAAGAATCTGCCTGCAGTACAGGAGACCCCAGTTCGATTCCTGGGTCAAGAAGATCCACTGGAGAAGGGATAGGCTACCCACACCAGTATTCTTGGGTTTCCCTGGTGGCTCAGCTGGTAGAGAATCCACCTGCAATGTGGGAGACCTGGGTTTGATCCCTGGGTTGGGAAGATCCCCTGGAGGAGGGCATGGCAACCCATTCCAGTATTCTTGCCTGGAGAATCCCATGGACAGAGGAGCCTGGAGGGCTACAGTCCCTGGGGTCACAAAGTGTCAGATATGACTGAGCGACTAAACACAGAATGGCACAGTGTGTATATATTAACCCCAAACACTATCCCTGTCTAGTAACCATGTTTGTTTTTTATGTTTGTGAGTCTATTACATAACCAGTAGTTTCACATTTCTGTGCCTCAATTTCATGAATGTACATGAAAAAAAGGACATAATATATAGTAACTGATCAGAAAGGTATGCTGGTCCCAGAGTGGGCTGCACTTAAATGTACCTCAATGGCATATTGGTTACTTTGAATTAAAGTTGCTTAAGACAGGATCTTTGTGTTGCATTCAATATGCCAGCAAACTCGGAAAACTCAGCAGTGGCCACAGGACTGGAAAAGGTCAGTTTTTGTTCCAGTCCTAAAGAAAGGCAATGCCAAAGAATGTTCAAACTACTGCACAATTGCACTTATCTCACACGCTACCAAAGTAATACTGATAATTCTCCAATCTAGGTTTCAACAGTAGGTGAATTGAGAACTTCCAGATGTTCAAGCTGGATTTAGAAAAGGCAGAGGAATCAGATCAAATTGCCAACATCTGTTGGATCATAAGAAAAAGCAAGAGAATTCCAGAAAAACATCTTCTTCTGCTTCACTGACTATACTAAAGCCTTTGATCGTGTGGATCACAACAAACTGTGGAAAATTCTTTGTGCATGCTGCGGTTCATGGGGTCGCAAAGAGTCAGACATGACTGAGTAACTGAACTGAACTGAACTTACCTGCCTCATGAGAAATTTGTGTGAGGTCAGGAAGCAACAGTTAGAACTGGACATGGATCAATGGACTGGTTCCAAATTGGGAAAGGAGTACATCAAGGCTGTATATTGTCACCTTGCTTATTTAACTTATATTCAGAGTATATCATGTGAAATGCCAGATTGGATGAAGCACAAGCTGGAATCAAGATTGCCAGGAGAAATATCAATAACCTCATATATGCAGATGATACCACCCTTATGGCAGAAAGCAAAGAGCCTCTTGATGAAAATGAAAGAGGAGAGTGAAAAAGCTGTCTTAAAATTCAACATTCAAAAAACAAAGATCATGGTATCCAGTCCCATCACTTCATGGCAAATAGATGGGGAAACAATGGAAACAGCGACAGACTTTATTTTCTTGGACTCCAAATTCACTGCAAATAGCCAGCAAAGGTCCATCTAGTCAAAGCTATGGTTATTCCAGTAGTCATGTATGTATGTAAAAGTTGTACTATAAAGAAAGCTGAGCACCAGAGAACTGTGGTGTTGGAGAAGACTCTTGAGGGGCCCTTGGACTGCAAGGAGATCCAACCAGTCCATCCTAAAGGAGACCAGTCCTGAATATTCATTGCAAGGACTGATGCTGAAGCTGAAACTCCAATACTTTGGCCACCTGATGTGAAGAACTGATTCACTGAAAAAGACCCTGGTGCTGGGAAAGATTGAAGCCAGGAGGAAAAGGGGACGACAGAGGATGAAATGATTGGATAGCATCATCCACTTGAGGGTCATGAGTTTGAGCAAGCTCTGGGAGTTGGTGATGAACATCTAATGTGCTGCAGTTCATGAGGTCGCAAAGAGTCCACACAACTGAGTGACTGAACTGAAGACAGGATCAATGCAAGAGGGGTACTCTGACTCTCCTCTCCTGTCTCCCTGAAAGCAGGAAACAGATCTCTTCTGTGAAACATGGACTCCCCCGTGTGGAGGGAGAAGTCCACCCTTATCCCCAGTGACAGGGAATTTTGGCCAAGAAGTCTGTGTAAGCAAAACTTGTTACTTATTTAATTTATTACCCTAGGCTCTAACTCTGTTTAGATTTTTCACTAATTGAACTCTGAAGTCTGAGTTTCTTGGTCTTGTCAATTCTTTGCAAATCTATTGTTTCTTGGTTTAAAAGTATAAACACTGCTTGCTTTGACAACCTCTTAGGTCCATTTCTATGAGATGGTCACTATTAAAATTTGTTTTTTGTTTTAATTAAGAAAAAGCATGATTAGTTCAGACACAAGAACTCAAGAGCATGAGAGGGGGAAATTCCCTTTCCCCACCTCCACAGGTATATCTTGTAAGTGCTCAGTCAGTACTAGCTATTATTATTTTCTGTTTGTATGCTATATTTTGCGGCTTCCCTGGTGGCTCAGTGATAAAGAATCTGCCTGCCTTGCCAGGAGATACAGGAGACATGGGTCCAATCCCTGAATCAGAAAGATCCCCTGGAGAAAAGCATGGCTGCTCATTCCAGGGTTCTCACCTGGAGAATCCCACGGTCTGAAGAGCCTGGTGGGCTGCAGTCCATGGGGTCACAAAGAGTCAGACATGACTGAAGCAATTGAGCACAGCCTAGCACGTGCTCTGTTTTGGAAAGTCCATGACTTCATTCATTAAGCAAATACTATGAAGCATCTCTGAAGTGTCAGGTGCTGGAATAAAGAAGTGGGTTATCCATGCTTCCCAGTGGGGTTTCCAGGTGGCGCAGTGGTAAAGAACCCACCTGCCAATGTAGGAGTCTGGAGTTTGATCCCTGGGTCGGGAAGATCCCCTGGAGAAGGGATAGGCTACCCACTCCAATATTCTTGGGCTTCCCTGGTGGCTCAGCTGGTAAAGAATCCACCTGCAATGAGGGAGAACTGGGTTTGATCTCTGGGTTGGGAAGATCCCCTGGAGAAGGGTTCCTAAGCCTTTTCTGAATCCAGCTTGAACATCAGGGAGTTCACGGTTCACAGTATTGCTGAGGCCTGGCTTGGAGAATTTTGAGCATTACTTTACTAGCGTGTGAGATGAGTGCAATTGTGCGGTAGTTTGAGCATTCTTTGGCATTGCCTTTCTTTGGGATTGGAATGAAAACTGACCTTTTCCAGTCCTGTGGCCACTGCTGAGTTTTCCAAATTTGTTGGCATACTTAGTGCAGCACTTTCACAGCATCATCTTTCAGGATTTGAAAGAGCTCAACTGGAATTCCATCACTTCCACTAGCTTTGTTTGTAGTGATGCTTCCTAAGGCCTACTTGACTTCAGATTCCAGGAAGTCTGGCTCTAGGTGAATGATCACACCATCGTGATTATATAGATGGTAAAGATCTTTTTTGTATAGTTCTTCTGTGTATTCTTGGCACCTCTTCTTAATATCTTCTGCTTCTGTTAGGTCCCTATCATTTCTGTCCTTTATTGAGCTTATCTTTGCATGAAATGTTTCCTTGGTATCTCTGGTTTTCTTGAAGAGATCTCTAGTCTTTCCCATTCTAGTGTTTTCCTCTATTTCTTTGCATTGATCCCTGAGGAAGGCTTTCTTATCTCTCCTTGCCCTTCTTTGGAACTCTTTATTCTAATGGGTATATCTTTCCTTTTCTCCTTTGCTTTTGGCTTCCCTTCTTTTCACAGGTATTTGTAAGGTCTCCTCAGACAGCCATTTTGCTTTTTTGCATTTCTTTTTCTTGGAGATGATCTTGATCTCTGTCTCCTGTACAATGTCACGAACCTCCGTCCATAGTTCATCAGGCACTCTGTCTATCAGATATAGCCCCTTAAATCTATTTCTCACTTCCACTGTATAATCATAGGGAATTTGATTTATGTTATACCTTAATGGTCTAGTGGTTTTCCTCACTTTCTTCAATTTAAGTCTGAATTTGGCAATAAAGAATTCACGAACTGAGCCACAGTTAGCTCTCAGTCTTCTTTCTGTTGACTATATAGAGCTTCTCCATCTTTGGCTGCAAAGAATATAATCAGTCTGATTTCAGTATTGACCATCTGGTGATGTCCATGTGTAGAGTCTTCTCTTGTGTTGTTGGAAGAGGGTGTTTGCTATGACCAGTGAGTTTTCTTGGCAAAACTCTATTAGCCTTTGCCCTGCTTCATTCTGTATTCCAAGGCCAAATTTGCCTATTACTCCAGGTGTTTCTTGACTTCCTACTTTTGCATTCCAGTCCCCTATAATGAAAAGGACATCTTTTTTAGGTGTTAGTTCTAAAAGGTCTTGTAGGTCTTCACAGAACCATTCAACTTCAGCTTCTTCAGTGTTACTGGTTGGGGCATAGACTTGGATTACTGTGATATTGAATGTTTTGCCTTAGAAACTAACAGAGATCATTCTCTCGGTTTTGAGATTGCATCCAAGTACTGGATTTCGGATTCTTTTCTTGACTGTGATGGCTACTCCCTTTCTTCTAAGGGATTCCTACCCACGGTAGTAGATATAATAGTCATCTGAGTTAAATTGACCCATTTCAGTCCATTTTAGTTTGCTGATTCCTAAAACTTTTAATGAATACAAAACATACCATTCATTGGCTATATATTTATATTTCTGGATTATTTCCTTAGACCAGAGGTTGGCAAACTATGCCAGTGTTATTCTCCATGAGTCCCTGGAAAACAAAGAACGCTATACCCTTGAGTGGCATCTCTTGTATCTAAATCCATCATTTTTAAGTACTTAAACTAGGCGTTGGAGAAGGGAAAGGATACCCGCTCCAGTATTCTGGCCTTGAGAATTCCATCGACTGTAGACCATGGGGTCGCAAAGAGTCAGACACCACTGAGCAACTTTCACTTTCAACGTAGATGCCCATCCAGGCGTCCTCAGGAGCTAATGCCATCTAGGCGAAGATGCAGCCTCCATACCAGGGCAGGCAGCTCGGGACAGGCTCCGAATTGTAGGCTCCCCTGGCCCAGCAGAGCGGTGCGCCACTGGTACCTCATCGGCCAGAGTCGGCAGGAAGCAGGGCCTCCAGCGTCTAGGGTCTGACTTCCTGTTGCCTGATCTCAGGGTCAGGTTGGCTCATCTCTGTTTTCTTTTTTCTTCCAGAATACTTCCCAGTATACCATGTCACATTTAGTCATAATGCCTCCCAAGGCTGCTCTTGACTGTCACAGTTGATCTATTTCATTTCACCCATGTCCTCATCTGTTCTAGACTGCTTCCCTTTTTCCTACCCCTTTTGCCCACTTGTATTTTTTTTCTCTGCTTGTAGTTTATGCCTACTCCCTGAACACATAATTTATTTCATACTCACTGCTTTTAAAGGCATTATCTTCCTTTAAGATTTTTAAAAATCTTAAGAATGGCAGGGTGTTCTCCAAAATGTCAAAGGTTATAGCTAAAGAAGGTGACGATTCTGTGGTCACAGTAGATAGCTAGCATTTTTAGGATTTTGCTCAATTCAGATTCATTTCATTCTTCCATCCTCCTTCTGCAAATTATAGACAGTGTGGTATGGTTTGGGGGAACTTAGATAGGCAAGTTTTCGCTTTGAGGTTAACCAGACCAGGGTTTGAATTCCAAAGCTATTTGGATCGTGGCCAAATTCATTTAACCTGATATTCTAGTTCTTTTATCTGTAAAGCATCTGTAGGGAATGCAGAACTTCACCTCTACTCTTATGTGGTCCCTGACTGGGCTCAAGAATTAAGTTGACACAAAACAGATTAAAAAGAGATAAGTATTTCGCTTTACTTGATGATTTTTTTCTTTTTTAATTTTTTCTGTTTACAGGTTTATTCAACATAAAACAACCCCTTTCAGCTTTACTGAGGTGGCTGACCACGTCCGCGACCAAATCCGCCTCTAAACTGGAATTCAGTTGCTGACCCAGCTCCGGCCTCGGCTTTCTTGTCGGCACCAGGGGGCACGGCGCTTCGTCTGTAGGTGTCTCTGTCGGCTTCCCCTCGCGAGAGTCTTGCAGGTCGCTCTCCCTCCAGACCTTTGGGCCGTGGCCGGCCAGTCTCAGGACGGCTGCGGCGCAGGGTGGCAGGCACGATCTCAGGGGGCAGGTGGAGGTAATCGCGGAGATACTGGATGCCCTCATTGGTGAGGTACCAGTAGAAATGTCTCCAGGCAAACTGTTCCTTCACATAGCCTCGTGACTTGAGAGACTGCATGGCTTTCATGACGTGAAGATTGGGCACATTCTTGTCTGCTAGCTCCGGGTGCTTGGGCATGTGGACATCCTTCTTGGCCACCATCACCCCCTCCTTAAAAAGGAGTTCATAAATGGCAATCCGGTTCTTCTTGGGCATCAACATCTGCAAGAGAAATAAGCAAGAATACTTCTGAGCACTGTGGCCAGAGGCCATAACCCAGTTCATCACCCCCGAAAACTGAACACACACACACACACACACGAACACACACACGAGTCACTATCCAATGGGTAGACGTCTCAAACATACCGAAAAACATGCAGGAAAACATGAATTTAAACCCCCGCACACTTAAGCCCAACAGCCACTAGTTCCCTCCTCCACCCTCAAAAACAGGATTAAGAAGCTGTCAGGACTTTAAGATAAAACGAGGGTGGGGGTAGGGTGGATATTCCCGCCCCTGATTTTCACTCTCACAAGTATAAACGGGGCGGGGGTCAGACCCTTATAGTGAAAGTCACTCAGTCCTGTCTGACTCTGAGAGTCCATGGAATTCTCCAGGCCAAATACTGGAGTGGGTAGCTTTTCCCTTCTCCAGGGGATCTTCCCAACCCAGGTCTCCCGCATTGCAGGTGGAATCTTTGCCAGCTGAGCCACCAGAGACGCCCAAGAATACTGGAGTGGGTAACCTATCCCTTCTCCAGCGAATCTTCCCGACCCAGGAATCGAACCTGGGTCTCCTGCATTGCAGGCGGTTTCTTTACCAATTGGGCTGTCAGGGAAGCCCCTCAGACCCTACACCCCTTTAGTATTTGGGGTCAATCAGCAACTGTATGCGCGGCGGTGCCTTCTGGCGAGCGAGAAAGGGCCAGAAGAAAGCTTGTTGATTCGTGACGGGCCTCTGACCCCAAAGCAAAAAGCTGAGGCCCTCACAGCCCACCCCTCTACTCCTAAACCAGAGCTCCATGGCCGAGCAGGGAGGCAGCTCGGAGTGAGGGTTCTACCCCGAAAAAAAGAAAAAAGCGTCTCCCGTCGCGCCCGGACGGTCCCCGCCACGCTAGGGCTTCATCTTCCCCTCCTCCACCCGGACACCAATCTTCGTCTGCCAGGGCTCCACTACTCCCCCCCAATAAATGCGCTTCTGGGCCCTGCCTGCTCGGAAATGGACGTGCGGGGAGCGGGAGAGTGCCCCCGCCACCCTAAACCCGGCGAGGCACAACGGCAGCGGCGGAGACATGGCCAGGATGGTGGCCGATGGCACTGGGGCGCCAGAGGGACTCACCGCGACGGTCGCTGGGTCCGGGGCCGGCGCTGGAAAGCTACTTGATGATTTTACATATGGGATTCTTCACAGGAAAATGAAGACTCCAAAAGCAGTATATCATTTTTTATGGCTTGATTTTCTGTGCTGACCACTTATCTTCTAACATAGGTTGCTAATATGACACCTGATTATGACCAAAATATAGGGATAAATAATCATTTCCCAGGATAACTTGAAAATTAAGAAACTGGACAAATGATCTACATATTCCCCATAGACGCCTCAATCATGAAAATGCCATGATAGCAAAATGTTTGTCCACTTCACTCATGCGGCACCTAGAATCGTGTCAATTATATAAGAAGAGGTTCAATAAATATTTTAATAAGTATTAAGTGAATGTGTATAAGTATATGTGTGTGAGAGAGAGAGAGGGAGATAATGGAGAATTAAAAATCAGAAAGAGAAGTAATGAGTTATTTAATAAATGCTGCTAGAAAAGAGTGATAAAATTTACATAAAAGTTGAGAACTGCTATTCGAAGATTTCCTGAAGTGGAGAGAAAAACCATCTACAGAAAATGCAGGTAACAGAAAATGACAAATTTTTGGTATCTATAACACAGACTTTCCATAACTCATAATCAGTAAAGCTCTGTCCAACTTGAAAGGCTTTCTTCTCAGGGCTCCCAGGACCCAGTCCTTTTCTGAGATTCCTTCTGTGTCGATGATGCACATTCCAGGTTTTCTTTGATTCTTACTACTCCTCTCTCCCTCTCCCTGACTGGGGACCTATTGTGTATCTCAAAGCTACATCTTCTACTCTAAACTCACTGTCAGAAAACCTGCTTTCCTTTCTTCAAAATATACCCCCAGATCTTCAACTTCTGACCACCATCACCTCTAAACTAGAAACATTTCCTGGTGTCTGGTTCTCATCTTCGCATCCCATGGTCTATTTTCAACCAAGCAGAGTAGTTCTTCTAAAATGTAAATTACACAATATCATACCATGACTGAAACCTTGACAGTGGCTTTCAATATCTTACAGAGGAAAAGCCAGAGATTTTGCAAACTTCTAAAGGATTTGGCCCCTTGCTCCATTTCTTATGTCTTAACACATCCGCTCTCATTTACCTCCATCCCTTCTGCTTGGCTTGCTTTTCAGTAAATGAACCTAGCATGCTTTTGCACTTGCTGTTCGCTGTGCCTCCTTATAAAAGCAAGAGTCTTTTTTCTTTTTTTCCTTTTTTTTTTTATTTGGTCATGCCCCATGGCTTGCAGGATCTCAGTTCCCTGACAGGGGATTGAACCTGGGCCCAGCAGTGCAACTGCTGAGTTCTAACTCCTAGACTGCCAGGGAATTCCCAAGACTTATTTTCCAAAAGTATTTTTTAAATTGAAATATAATTGATTTACATTGTTGTGTTTCTGTTGTACAGCAAGTTCAGTTCAGTTCACTCAGTCATGTCTCTTTGGGACCCAATGAACCGCAGCATGCCAGGCCTTCCTGTCCATCACCAACTCCTGGAGTCCACACAAACCCATGTCCATTGAGTCGGTGATGCCATCCAACCATCTCATCCTCTGTTGTCCCTTCTCCTCCTGCCCTCAATCTTTTCCAGCATCAGGGTCTTTTCAAATGAATCAGCTCTTCACATCTGGTGGCCAAAGTATTGGAGTTTCAGCTTCAGCATTAGTCCTTCCAATGAACACCCAGGACTGATCTCCTTTAGAATGGACTGGTTGGATCTCCTCACAGTCTAAGGGACTCTCAAGAGTCTTCTCTAACACCACAGTTCAGAAGCATTAACTGTTCGGCACTCAGCTTTCTTCACAGTCCAACTCTCACATCCATACATGACCACAGGAAAAACCACAGCCTTGACTAGATGGACCTTTGTGGCAAAGTAATGTCTCTACTTTTTAATATGCTGTCTAAGTTGGTCATAACTTTCCTTCCAAGGAGTAAGCGTCTTTGAATTTCATGGCTGCAATCACCATCTACAGTGATTTTGGAGCCCCCCAAAATAAAGTCAGCCACTGTTTCCACTGTTTCACCATCTACTTGCCATGAAGTGATGGGACCAGATGCCATGATCTTCGTTTTCTGAATGTTGAGCTTTAAGCCAACTTTTTCACTCTCCTCTTTCATTTTCATCAAGAGGCTGTTTATCTCTCCTTCACTTTCTGCCATAAAGGTGGTGTCATCTGCATATCTGAGGTTATTGGTATTTCTCCCGGCAATCTTGATTCCAGCTTGTGTTTCTTCCAGTCCAGCATTTCTCATGATGTACTCTGCATATAAGTTAAATAAGCAGG